>NTPY01000752.1:315544-355299 GCA_002922825.1 Brachionus calyciflorus
TTATTTTATGATTAATTTTTTTATTTTGAATAGAATCAGAAATTTTTTCTAGTTGAGTCATTCTTGACATTGATTTTGAAAGTTTAGATGGTCGTACAAAAAGTCATAATATACTTTCAAAAAAATTAAATCGAAGTATAATCATTACAGTAAATTTGTGAAAAAAAATGATAGTCTGCTTAGGACGTAATTTAAGGCATCTTAAGAGGTTATAAACAGCAAAAAAGCAATACTTGTGTATATTGCATTTATGACCAGTTGTTCACCTAATATGTGATCATACAATTTACTGAATTAGGTGACCAGGACTAGTCACTTATTTTGTGACCAGTAGATAAGTGACCATTATGTGACCAAAAAATTAGACATGTTAACAAAAAATAATTTAAAAATGACCATAATTATTTTAATACATTTTTGTCGTGTAAGATTTTAAATTTCTAAACAAAAGTACATTTCTCTGAATTTTTTAACTCTTTTTAAACTTTTTTTACTCTTTTAAAAACAAAGAAAAAGACTATTCATTTACTTGGTCATAATTTAACTTGATTAAGATTATTTTTTTTTACCTATAAAATTTTAGTGACAAATTTCTTTTATGGGACTAATTTTTTTTTTGATGCTAAGTTTAAATTATGTGACTATTATTTACTGGTCACATAATTAGTGACCAGTCCTGGTTATTTGTTTCAGTAGGATTCTATCGTCACATATTAGGCGACCAACACATAGTGCAATAGACACCAATACCTTAGGTGTTTAAGACGTGTCTATTTTTTGGTTAAAACTTGTTGATTAAGCCGTCTTATTTCAGAAATTAATTTTAAGAGTTCGTTCAAATTTAATATGACTTGATCTTCATTTACTCAAAATTGCTTAAAATTTCTTCGAAAATTAGCGACATCTCAAAAGAAATAACTTAAAAAAATTGCTCGTAAATAGTTCAAAAAAATATGAGTTATTCTTAAACATACACTTAAACAACTAGTTAATGTTTAGATGTTCAGTTTATTAACGTATTTTATAAACTCATCGACATAAAATCTTTTGCATAGTTTTTTGTTGTTAATAAAATAAAGGAATTTCCTATTTACCTTGTGATGATGCCATGGGTTTGAGAAATATGTTGACTTTTTATTCAAAACGGAATCACTGAGCGTACGATTTAAAATAGTATTTAATTTACTTTTTTTAATTTTAGACGATGATGACTTTTTTTGAGAATTACTATTCGTTATCAAATTGGAACTACTGTTTTGACTTTTGTTAAAATATTTACAAGTCGACTTTTCCGAATTCGATTTGTTCAGCATGTTGATTTTAAAAAAATAAATATTTTTTTTTCTCTCTACTTCAAATATTTAAGACTTGATTATTTTTTGAGAACAAATCATCTTAACTTTTTTTTATTTATTTCGCTCTTGTTGAAGAAGTTGATGTTGGATGATTGCACTGATATATAAAGAATCAATTCATTTGATTATGATATTCTAAAAAAAAATTAATTAAGAAAAAAAAATAGTTAAGTGGATTTCTTAGCTAATAACTCCCTAAAAACAATCAAGTTTTCTTTTAGATTAGATCGATGAAATAAACTTAAGGATTTTTTTTTTAAGGAAAAAATTAAAAAGCATAAAAAAAAAACCAAATCAAAAAAATCTGCTTTTAAATTAATGGAAAACAAAAATAATCAAAATCAAATTTTTTTAATAAAAATTAAATTAAAAACCAAATTAAAAAAAAAAAAGCATAACAAAAATAAAAATACGATTCTTTTTTTTCAGCAGTAGTAACTCTAAAAAGAATTTACCATAAATCCTTATAGATGAATATTTTTTTTTGTTAGGGTTCAATATTTTATTTATTTTGTGAGATTAGTTTTAAGTTAATTTGAATTGTAAAAATTTTAATTTTTTATTTTTGTTAAATTTCAAAATTAATCTGCTAATTTTTTTGGTTCAGAAAGAAAATTTTCTAAATGCATTTAGAAATTTTTCTAAAACCACTTTTACTTAAAGCATAAAAAATTATTTTCGTCTTCTTGAATATTACGCTTTAATTTGCTAGATTACTCTTTTTTTTTGTTGAAAAAAAAACTTTTCGTTTCAAGTTTAAGTTGGCGTTTTTGCTTTGTGAAGCAATCAAAATAATTTAAAAAATAATAAAAAAAAAATATAGAATAAAGTTGTTTTTTTATTTTTAAATTTGTTTACTTTACTCATTGTTTTTAGTATGGTATGGCTAAAATCTAATGAATTTAATAGCTAATCAAATAAATAAGTTTATTTGTAGGGTTAAAACTTTTTTTGAAAAAAAAAATTATCACAATTAATATTGGAAATTTACTTGCTTAAAATATCCATAGTCTTGATAAAAACGCAAATTCAAATCTGCTTAAATAGGATTTTTTGCTGATTAGTTTATGTTACGATTTTAATTATTTGATAACTCTTGGGAAATTAATTTTATTTTTTTTGATGAGAATACGAATAAATTTTTTAAAAAAAAATTCGAAATCTTCGACGTTCAATTGACACTAGTTAATAATCAATTGAATTCATTCGACATCAACTACAGTGTTGTAAACATAACATCAACAGTTACAAATCCCGGGAATCTTAGAGCATTTTTAAATTGATATTTATAGTTTTGGGTCATATTTAACTTATGCGAATCGATCTAGTAATTCAAATTCTAAGCGAAAACATCTATTGGGTCTTCCTCAGTTTGTGACCAGACTGGTCACCAGTTTTATGGTCACATAAAAAAATTCCTAGTCACAAAGAAAAATTTCTGGCCACATCGAGTAAATTTTAAAATTTCTTTAAAAATGTTATGAGTTAACGTTCCTAATATTTGATGAGACATCATTTATTCGAAATTTGGGTTTTGTGTAGCATCAAACAGAATTTTTGTTAAGCTTAAAACTTTTGATGGTGCACTACACATAAATTATACTTTGCCAAAAATAATTTGAAATCAAATATCGGTATGTATGGCAATTTAACCGTAAAAATATGTTGATCAGCAGATCTAAAAAATATCCTTAACTAACTACATAATGTTGTTTTATTTGTTTAATGAATATTAAATACGCCATATAATTTCAAAGACACTAGAAGATAAAACGAAAAAGTTACTCCTTATCCTATATTTAATTTTTTTTTTTATAAACAACATGATTAATTAATTTATAGAAAGTAGAAAAAGTTATTAATTATTTTACAGATTTCTGTATTTTAAAATTACAGATCCTTACATAAAACAAGACTATAAAGCTTCTATGTTTTTTGAAAATGTAAATATTTCATAAAATAATTTCCCAGTGGAAAATTTTTATTTTATAATTTCTATTTGTTTTGTTTGAAAGCTCAAAAATAAAATAAGAAATTTTTTCAAAATTTTATTTTTCAACTAAAGAAGCTCATAAATAAAAAAAAATATTAAAAACCCCTAGATTCCGAATTTCTAATTTAATTAATTCAGAAATTTGTTATCAATTTGATTTTTGAAAAAAAAAGTTCACCGCTGATGATTAACAATTTTTCAGGAAGTTACATAATCTGATTCAAATATTCTTATTTTTATAAATGAAGGAAATTATAACTATTCATGTGTTGAGTTCCTCTTAATAGAATAGATGATCACTTTAATTTTTTATTTGTAATTACTGATGCCTTTCAATATTTAATTCTACAAAAAAAACAGGATTTAAGTCAAATTAAGCATAAGGCACCTACTCTAGGGAATTTAATATTTACAAAAATTTAAAGGCTGAAAAAGATTAACATAATATTGCTTAATTTACTCGATAGATACACTATATCAAATTTCATAGACAGGAAATAGTAAAGAGTACTTTTTTTTTTAATAAGTAGGCAAAATATGATCTTAAATCATCAAGAAGTAGATCATTTTATTGCTAATATATATTTTTAGATATTAATTAAGCTTATTTTAAACTTAAGCTTAATTTTTGGATCAACTAAACGTTACCAAAAAAATTAAATTATAAAAAAAATTTAAATTTGAATTTTAATTGCTTTTATTAAAACACAGATTTGTGTTTTTTGTAATGGGAAGACTTATCACCCTTTTTTTCTTGAATAAAATTTTTTCCCTACTACGATCTGTCAAAATTCTGTACAGACTTTCGAAAGCATTTTGATATCATCATGTATAGTTAATAAATTATGTAAATCCCTAGTCAATTTTAATTGTCTGTAGCATGCATGTCAGAGTTCATATCACAAATATTTTGCATCTTAGCAAATTTTTATTCAGACATTGACATGTGTTGGCCATAACGAATTCTCATGATTCAACTTTCAACATCATACAATCGGTTTTTCAGTCATTATCTAAAAATTCGATGAAAATAAAAAAATAAAAATTAAATAGTGAACATTTTTCGTGTCTAATATACTTCAAAAATATTAAAAATTTAAATATCAATTAATAGGCACATAATTAATAATTGTTTTAATATCAAGGTAAAATTTTAAATATGATGTTCAACAAAATTCTAATTTTAAATTGGTTATATGAATTTTTTATTTTTTAATATGGTATAATGTAGCACATCATAAACTGTAATTTTAATTCTAATAACTTGCCCCTGACTGCATCCCTTAAGTTATTTTCATTTTTATTTAAAACTGATGATTTTCGCTTTCTTTAAAGGATTCTTGGAGATCAGTATTTTTTATCTTAATAATAGAGAAATGTAGCTTTTGATATGCGAGTAACGAACAGTTAATTTGAAAAAAATAAAGACTAAATTAATGTCATTGTTTCTTGCATAAATTAACTAAATACGCATCCATTTTTAAAAAATCGAAAATTTATTTCTTTTGTTTAATTTACTTAAGATTACAGTAAAGCTTTGATTATACAGAATGAAAAATTTTTTTCACTTGTGTAAAATCAAATTTTATGTATAATCAAATCAACATAGTGACACATTTCTAGACTGAAATTAATAAAAAAAACTAGAACTTTATTTAAAAATTTTAGAAAAAATAACATAAAAATCAATAATATTGTTAAATTAAAAAAATAATCTTTTAAATTGATTTTTTCATAAGTTCTATCATCCCTTTTAACATATATCTTAGTTTTTTAAGAATTAAGAGGAAATTTATCAGTGATTTAAGATCCTAAAGTATTAGAAGTAAAGACAGTTTTTTGGTCAGAACAATTTTATAAAATTCTATATAATCAAATTTGTGTAAAACCAAATTGTGTATAATCAAATTTCTACTGTAATTTTTTTGATTAAAAAATAACCAATCAAAATCCCAAGAGTTAAAAAAGTCTTCCCCAGCAAAATCATTCGCTATATTGTCTGGTTATTAAGCTCATTGAGGTTCTTTGTTCCTCGCAATTAACTCATAAGTATTGTTTATTAATAATATTTCAATGTCAAGATAAAAAGTTGAATATCAATTTCAAAAATGATTCAAATTAGGAAACTTATATTTCTTTAATTAGGAAAAATAAGAAAGGGTAGACAGTTTCCTTTTGACACTTTAATCCAACCCTTGCCTTCTCAACAAAAAGACTTAAAAGTATTTAGTCTTTAAAATTATGCAAAATTTAAAAAAAACAAATAAATAAAATAATCAAAACTGGAACAATGCCAAGCTGTCGTATCCTCATCGAAACGATTTAGAAAAGAAACCCTTACACCCATCGCCATTTCATTTCTTATTTCATTTTTATGAAGAAAGCTTCTCAATTTATGAACATCGAGTAACTCTTTAACTTCTTTAAAAAGATTAGATACAAAATTTCTATTTTGATCTGATTGTTGGCTTTCTAGGACAACAAATCAGCGCAACGAAACAATTTTCAACAATTGAAGCTTCCATGTTCTCAATAAGGAAAATTTCAATCCATTTGGTGAAATGACACAAAAAAACCAAGATGTATTTAGCACCTCTTTCAGTCGTATTCAATGGTCCCAAATATCACAAGTTCCCAACTTGAATGTTTTAGAAGTTATTATTGGTTTTAATGGAACTCTACTCATTAGAAAACTGGTTTTATTAGATTATTAGCAATCTTCAATATACTCGGCAATATGTTAATGTTTACTTGGCAAATAGTATTTGGACTAAATTTTCCCAGATGTACCAACACAACCAAAATGTCCTCCCAACACAGCATCATGCTTATGTTTTAAAATCTCTGATCGTTTGTTTATTTGAATAATAGACTTGTATCGTAACAATATCTTAAAAAGTTGTATCGCCCTAAAAAGTTTAACAGGCTAACATTCTAATACCGTATTCAATTGAAATTAAGAATATATCGGCACTTAAAAAAAAATTCTTCTAATCAAGTGATTTTTTTTTCAAAAAATGAAGTTTTATTTTCTAATTCAAAATCAATTGAAAAATGATTCGAATTAAGAATAAAAAAGTAGTTTTATTACTTCAATTAGAGGAATAAAAAAAAAATTCGAATAATTCTTAATTTCGAGTAAATCCGGTATTTTACAAAAAATGTAAATCATAGATTTTTTATTAACACTCAAAGGACCGGCTAATTTTTTCCAAAAATTTGATTGACTATAGCATGGGCTCCAAGAAAGATTGTAGCCTGGGAAGTAATAAATATAAAAGTCAATTAATAAATCTTTAAAATGAATATAAAAACATATCACTATGATTAATAGTTTATGAGAAAATAGACTTTGAAATTTTGAAAAAGTGTCAAATTTGACCCGCCGGCCCTTTGAGTGTTAAATAAGATCAGTTAAAAAATGAAAAATCATAATTTAAAATTTAAATTGATGTATTTAAGTCGTTTTTTGTAAATTGAATCATACCTTCGAACCATCATTGATAACTATATTTCTAAAATTAAATCTACTTTATTTTCGCAAGTACCAGATTTAAATTACACATAAATCTAAGAACAAGTTAATAAAATCTCAGTAGAAAAACTTAGAAATTTATGAATACTAAAATTTAGAGTTCTTATATTAGATATCCAATTTTGCCACTCAGATTTCAGGATAAGTCTCATTATTGAATTTGAGAGTTTTAGACCCTAAAAATAATTTTAGAAAAATTATCTTTTTGAAATATTATTTAACCTTATTAAGATACATTATTTTATGACTTATAGTTAAATTCTTTTTCATCTAAATCAGAAATGGGATCAGTACTACTATTTTCCAGTACAAACAGTATTCATTTTTTGTATTGTTGTGTACTGAAAAATTAACAAAAAAAGGATACATTTGAATATTAAGTAGATAAGCTTGGTATTAGTACTTAATGAATACTGCTAACCCCTGTAGTACAGGGGTACAGGGCCTGTACTGATCCCATCTCTGATCTAGATTAGCTTTAATAGCTAAATCAAAGAATTTTTTATTTCTGAAAAAAGAACACAAAGTCATAAGAAATAGACCAAAATTTACGTTTTACGTTGTTTGTATTAACTGATGACTAGTTTTTGGTTTCGCTTTTTGAGAGTTCATAAAAGACTTAACCGGCTCACTACAGTATTTCTAATGAATTTCCAAAAAACCTTAGATTGTGTTGAATAAAAAAAGAAGTGCAAGACTATTTTATAAAAAAGAAAAAAGCGTTAAAAACTTCAAATGAAAATAAAAAAGCGTTAGACCAAGTGTTAAAAGGGGAAAAAAAGCGTCAGCTAGAGCGTTAGACCAAGTGTAAGGAGGGGTAAAAAGAGTTAGCTAGATCATTAGACTGGGAAAAAAAAGCGTCAGCTAGAGCGTTAGACCAAGTGTTAGAAGGGGTAAAAAAAGCGTTAGCTAGAGCGTTAGACCAAGTGTTAGTAAAAAAGCGTTAGCTAGAGCGTTAGACCAAGTGTTAGAAGGGATAAAAAAAAGCGTTAGCTAGAGTGTTAGACAAAGTGTAAGGAGGGGTAAAAAAAGCGTTAAACCAACTGTTAGGAGGGGTAAAAAAAGCGTAAGCTAGAGAATTGGACCAATTGTTAGGAGCGGTAAAAAATAGCGTTGGATTCGCGTAATAAAGTTGATTTTTAGAGAAAAAAAAATTTTAAAAAGTTACAATTTCGAATAAAAAAATGAAGCTTAAATTTTATTTTCCTTAATATTTAAATTATCTTCTTCTTAAAAAAAATGGTATTTTAACCTCTCCTAACACTTGGTCTAACGCTCTAGCTAACGCTTTTTTTCCCTCTTCTAACACTTGGTCTAACGTTTATTTTATCCCACCTAACACTTTGTCCAACGGTTATTTTTAGTTTACAACGATTTTATTTTTCAAAACATTTTTTATTCAATCTTCACGCGTTACAACACATTTAGTAAAAAATTCATTAGAAATACTGTATGTTTATAAATTAATCTAAAGTTATTATTTTATTTTAAGGCTTATTTATTTATTTATTTAAAAAAAAGTGTTTCATAGGCGATTATTAAATTAAAAGAGGAAAAAGTAAAAAATACAGCTAAAATTAATATCATATATTTTAAATTGTATAAGTAATAATCGGACTTAGTAAACTCAATCGAAAAAATAAGAAATAAGAAAAGTTCCATAGGCAAAAATAATTTATAAGATTTAAAAAATTTAATAAATAAATTATTAATTTTGGAAAGGCAAAAAAATATAAATGTATATTAATATACAGTAGTGCTATGACACGTGGATTTTACGTAAATTTACGTAATTTTACGTTATTTTTCGTAAAATTACGTAAAAAAAAGTGAATTTACGAAAAATTACGTAAATTTACTTACGTAATCTTACGTAAAATTACGTAATAATACGAAAATTTTCGTAATTTTACGTAAGATTACGTAAATTTACGTAAAAGGGCCAAAAAAAGGCCGTTTTTTGGTAAATTTTTAGAAAATTCTTAAAAAAATCGATATTTTTGCAAATTCGACTTTTGTTTACTAAAAATGTAATTTTACGTAAATTTACGTAAAAAAAGGTAAAATCTCATTTATAAAAAGGTAAATTTTGGTAAATTTTTGTAAAAAATTGTAAAATTTCGTAAAAAAATGTAAAAAACACAGAATTCCCGTATTTTCTATTAAATAACAATATAAGTTTAAATTTGTTTTTTAAAAACTTTTTTTAATCATAATTTTTACCATTTCATATGATTAACAATAATTTTACATTACAATCAAAAAAAAATACTGTTAATAGAGAACATACTCAAAACAAAACCAAAGCAGAAACAAAACCAAACCGAAATAGAAGCATTTTTAAATGGTTTTGTGTCGATTTTGTTTATGGTCTGTGTTGTTTTGTTCTGGTTATGTGTCGGTTTTGTGTATGCTCTGTTTAAAAATTGTTTATGTTTTCGTTTACTTTGTTTCCGATTCTACTGTAATTTATATCTTGTCACCTAAATTTATAAGCATCAGTTTAATCAAATAAATTTTTCTTAAAAATTCAATTTATAAGACAACCATTTTGAAAGAATAATTTTGTAAATCAGAGTATTTTCAAAAACAAAATATACAAGATTAATCGTTAGTTTTAAAAAATATTCCTTTTTTATCATTTGAAGTTTTTCTGTATTATCTTAAAATTTAAATGTCATGAGCTAAATTTAATATTATAGCACTAATAGAATTTAGAAATTTAGATCAATAATCAAGAAAACTGTGAAATTTCCCCTGTCAACTTTGCATGAATCAAGTTTTAAACAGGTTTTCCTTTCCACGATCCTTACATAAAAACTGTTTAATTGCTTTTATTAATAAAATTAATGAATAGAAAATTCCATTGACTTTTGACTTTATTCTTAAATTTTTAGTAATACTTTATCTTTTTATCGTATTTTATTTAATTTTAAAAATTTTAGATTAATTCAGAAAATATGTTATAATGATGAAAAGATTCGACTCTATATAACTATGAAATATTTCTTACTTATATTTCAAAAAGTAACAAACTCATTCGCTTGATCAAAGCTTTTGGAATTTTTTTTGAATTTTTTCTGAAAAAAAAATCTTGTGGTCCTTCTTAATTTTTTTATATTAAATGTGTGTCTTTTAAATAAATTATAAATGATAAACCTTTTTAGTGATGATAGTGATGAATAATGTAAATAAGAGATTTTATTTAATAAATTTAAATAAGCGAGTAAAAAAAAACAAATTTAAACTTATATTTATTGTTATTTAATAGAAAATACGGGAATTCTGTGTTTTTTACATTTTTTTACGAAATTTTACAATTTTTTACAAAAATTTACAAAAATTTACCAAAATTTACCTTTTTATAAATGAGATTTTACCTTTTTTTACGTAAAATTACATTTTTAGTAAACAAAAGTCGAATTTGCAAAAATATCGATTTTTTTAAGAATTTTCTAAAAATTTACCAAAAAACGGCCTTTTTTTGGCCCTTTTACCTTTTACGTAAATTTACGTAATCTTACGTAAAATTACGAAAATTTTCGTATTATTACGTAATTTTACGTAAGATTACGTAAGTAAATTTACGTAATTTTTCGTAAATTCACTTTTTTTTACGTAATTTTACGAAAAATAACGTAAATTTACGTAAAATCCACGTGTCATAGCACTACTGTAAATAAAACTAACATGAAATTTAAAAATCAAATATGTAAATTATCTACAAATAACATGTTGATTAAATCTGTTACCGGGATGTTCACATATTTTGAAGAAATTCACATATTTTCTGCATTTTTCTGAATTCTTTTGGTTTTTATTGGTGAATTTACAAAAAACAGTTTAACTATATATATTTTTGACGTAAAAAGTTATTAGGGCACTTTTTCTTTTAATAATTTTTCAAAAAATGAATGTACATCTATGTACATGCATGTTGCATTTTTTTTTGTTGACTGGGTGGAATAATAATAAACTCTAATAAATTTGCGATAATAGCTAGTCAATCCTAGAAAACTTTGAATTTGTTTGATGGAACGACGGATTTTAAACGCTTTTTTCGCTTCTTACTTGTTTTCGCATGGAAATAAACCATCACTTTTCACAACATGACCAACATAAATCAAACGCTTCATGAAAAAACATTTCGATTAAATTTCTCCGCTGCTTTGCTATGTCTATCGAAAATCAATTTTAAATGTTCAGTGTGTTTTGTAATGATGTCATCTAAAAAAACTAAAAAAATTTTACCAATCAACCCTTTTAAAGCTTCGTCTAACATTCTCCATTTCGGAAGTTGTGAAAACTTTGATTTCAAACTAATTATCCGTCGTTTTATCCAATCAGGGCTTAGAAAGTTCTTTTAAGTCACATGATCTTTTCCTTCATATGGAAAGGAACTCTTCTAACTTATTCTCTAATATTTGGATCAAAAATCAGTCTATAATAATCATTATGAACATTTCTTGACTTATTTAGGCAATTTCTTCTTATCTGACCTTCTTGGTTACAATTAAAGCATCCTCCTCTTGATTGCGTATGAACTGAGTTGATTGACTGATTCGGCCTTCCCTGATGGTAATAAGGTTCGAATTTAGGAGTAATTTAATTACTTATTTATTAAGTTGTGATTGCTCTTCTATTTGATAATTGATTTTGTGAACGGTTCCACATTCCAAATCCAGTAAAGCTTAAAAACAAACTTTCTTGTTCCCTAGATCTAAGCACTAATGTTTCCATGTCGCCGTTATCCATGGCTAACTTGTAAGCTATTTCCCTGTTTCACAAATAGTAATAAACTAACCTCGGATATAAGGGTCCAACTCTCTAGAAGTCGATCAAGACAGCTGCGAACTGGACTAAGCTTTTATTTTACTCCTGAAATCTACCGCCAAACGTATGAAGTTAAACATGGTAAGCAAGGGGTTTTACGCTAACTAAAAAAATTTATAATTCTTGCCTTAATTTCGTCATATGTCTCTTCATGGACCAAACTATCCAAAAGCTTAAAGTGTAGCCTTCCAAATATGAGCCTAAAATGTTTATTTTATCTCTTTCAGCGAATATCCTTTTTATTTCTAAAAAAATATCAAACCTTTGAGCAATTAACCATTTTTCATATTTACCCATCTTAAAATACTATCCTTAGCCGATTTCTTAGTGGCTAAAAACTTTTTTTATTGTATCTTGAGAATAATCAATTTACACGATCTTTTTTTATTGTTTTAAACATCGTATGATTAAACAATTGAAAACTAACACAGTCTAACATTTTAACTGACTAAAAAATCAAAACTCACGCAGGTTTTAAAAATTAACTTATAAGTACTTATAACTTAAGCTTAATTGGATCTATAAGAAAAAAATTTGTTTAAGCCGATTCTACCAATGTAGTACGGGTCGGGGGTGAGTAAAGTACTTATTTGTCACTATTTCTCACCTGATTTCTTGTGAATTCCCCGGAATTTGGGTGAATTCACGAGATTTTTGGGAAATTTACGGGAATTCTTCGATAAAAAAAATCGTGAATTTACAAGGTTTCCAGTGAATTTACCGGAATTCCCTGAAATTCCAGTAAATTTCCCGGAATTCGAAAAGGCCAAAAAAAAAATATTATTGAAGCAAATTCTCCGAAAATTTAGCGATTTTTTTCCATTATATTTATTTCCAAGAAAATTTTTTTAACTAATATGGAGGTAAAAACAGTAAAAAGCGAATTTTTTTTTTAGCCTTTTCGAATCCCGGGAAATTTACTGGAATTTCAGGGAATTCCTGTGAATTCACTGGAAACCTTGTAAATTCACGATTTTTTTATAGATGAATTCCGGTAAATTTCCCAAAATTCTCGTGAATTCACCCAAATTCCGGTAAATTTCCCGGGATTCGAAAAGGCTAAAAAAAAAATTCGCTTTTTACTGTTTTTACCTCCATATTAGTTAAAAAAATTTTCTTGGAAATAAATATAATGGAAAAAAATCGCTAAATTTTCGGAGAATTTGCTTCAATAATATTTTTTTTTTGGCCTTTTCGAATTCCGGGAAATTTACTGGAATTTCAGGGAATTCCGGTAAATTCACTGGAAACCTTGTAAATTCACGATTTTTTTTATCGAAGAATTCCCGTAAAATAGTGACAAATAAGTACTGTACCTGGTAGCGGTTTTTTCCAAATAAAATGTACCGTATTTCCTCAAATACAAGCTCACTTAAATAAAAGCCTCGTACTTTTATCAAATTGACGGTCTTCAAAAGATACTGACGCGATCTTGTATTTGAGGAAAAATTTTAATACTAAAATATAATTGAATTTAAAAAATAAATGAAATAAAATAATAATCTTAAAAAGGTAAAACTGTAAATACAGTGTAACCTCGATTTTGTTACCCTCAATTTTGTGAAATTTTGATTTTGTAAAATGAAAATGAAACAATTTTAGGTCATTCTTAAAATTCTTTTACATAGAAACTGGACTCGAATTTGTGAAATTTTGATTTTGTGAAATTTTTTTGGATTACCAAGACGTTTCACAAAATCGAGGTCACACTGTAATAATTTATTTTAATGAGAATCACTCTATTCAACACGAGATCAGCTGAGAGTTTATCATACCTAGTGCATGCTTAAAGTTTTATAGTATAACTTTATTACCGTATTTCCTCAAATACAAGATCGAGTCGCTTTCTTTTAAAGACCTTCTATTTGAATTTTTAAAAAATTTTGATAACTTCACTTTAAAGTGAATTTTTATTCAAAAAACCACTCAAAATATTTGTTGGACGTTGGAAAAAATCCGTTGCAGTTTTTCTTTTTATTAAACTCTTTAAGTATTCAAACGGAATTAAAAACAGTGTTAGCAACTTTTTTTTTCGTCGATTTTTTTTTAAACTAAAAAATGCTATAAAATGCAGAAAAAATGCAAAAAATCTAAAAAATTCAAGATAATGCAAATTCACAAAAAAAAAATGCATTTGCATTTTCATGTTGTCTCTGATTATGAGTTAAAGAAAATCAACTGAATCATTTTTAAACGATCAAAAAATTAATTTTAGGAACACCTTATGGAAAAGGATTGTTTAAAAAACGAATACTTGCTTTACTAGGTTTTTTTTGGCTTTAATTTTAATTAAAATGTAAAAATATTTTAAATTTTTATTTGGCACTTTGAATTTATTTTGCTTTGCCATAAATATTCTAATAAAATTTTCTTTGACAAATCGAGTATTACCGTAATACCTTGCTTTGGAATGCATTGCATTGAAACCTAAAATTTTAACAATTAATGCGTCCCAAAATAAAAGAATTTTTGATTTTTCACCACATATTCTAATAAAGAACCTAATCATCAACCCATAACTATGTTTTGATTATTTTTACGTTTTTTCAATCGCTTTAAAAATAGCTTTTTTTGCGTATTTATTCTTAAAATTTTGATTTCTAATGCATGCATTTGTTTGCAAGGCATTACGGTAACTAAATTTCGAAAGAAAAAAAAAACTTTATAACTTGAATTATCAAAAAAATTTTAAATTTTTTTATTTTTCTTCGTCTCGTTTCTTTCTTTTCCTGAATTAACATTTTTTGTTTGAATTTCTTTGGTAACATGATCATAATCCATTCACTTGTTGTGTTTGATTCGTACCTTCTTTTAAGTGTTTGTCTTGATTAGTATTCACAATAAAATCTCAAAAATTTAATAATTTTTTATTTGACTCGTTTAGATTACCCTGTTGAGAATTAAGGGATCCGTTTGATGATTCATTTGTTATAAGATTGTCTACATCAAATAATAACTGTTTAAACTTTTCAAACATCTTAAATCGAAAATATTCATTTTTAAAAACCTTTTATTTATTTTAAAATATTATTTTAATATATCAACCTCTAAAAGCCATTGATTATCAGCTAAACAGTAGTTGAGTATCTCTGTGTTTGAGTTATTTTCATCCGTCGGATTTGTATTCAGACTATTTGTACTGTTCAATTGAATTTTTATTGATTCAATCTAAATAGAAAGACATGATTTTTAATATCAATGATTTAAAGACTTGAAAATGAAGTAAAAATTAAAAAACAATCAGTTGTAGCATATTCATGTATCTTTTCGGTTAAGTATAAATAGATTAGGTATCTTGAGAAAGTAAATATTAAATTTAAAAAGGAGAAATTTTTACCAAGGATTTTTTATCATGATAAGGTAGTTGTTAAAGACCTGGTCTTTATTTAACTTGCGGTTTTAGACTTTTACCGGTGTAAAACCCTAAAGTTTTTAAAAATATTTTCAAAATCTCAAAATTGCAATAATGTCTTAACTTTTATACATTTAAAGAAATAAAAACCCAACTTTTGAAATTAAAAAAAAAGAAAAAAGATTTAAAAAAATACCTAAAATTGAAATTTTACGATTTTTATACCCAAAATGTATAAAATTGCATCGTTATTGCACCGTAAAGTTCGAAAATTCTTACCCAAAAAATGCAATGAAAATGTTTACTGAAGCTGAGAATACCTTTAAAGTTGAGAATTTTTAACTTAAAAAAACTTACAGTGTAGTTATTAAAAATTGGTACCAAAATGAGGTTTTACCACAAAAATTTTTTTGTGCAAAAATAACAATGATTAGCTTGAAAATAATTTAAAATGAAAATTATAATTACTTTTTGTGAGCAAATTTCAAGATAGGCTATTTTAAAATGCTTTAATGAATGCAATAAATTAACAAAATTGCACATTTTAGCACATACTAAAAATTGTTTATCATTCAGATTGGTACCAGCTAGTGGTACTAGTGTATCTGAATCATATAAATTACCACTAAACTGAACTAAATAATTAACATTAAGAACAGAATCATCAAGACCAATAGCACTACCATTCGTTGAAATATCATAAAAAAAATTAAACGATTCACATTTTTTCAATTTTTGTATTTGTACATTGTCAAATGCCACTTTTTGTATCAACAATTTGGGCTTATGCTCCAATAAATATTTAAAATCTTCTTTCAATTCAACATAAGTTTTTCCTTCACCAAAACACATTTTCAACTTATTGTTCAAATTAATAACAAAATTACACACACAATTAAATAATAAATTATATTTTTCAGTTAAAATAGTCTCGATGAATTCGATGGATGGCTTAAAATATTCATCATGAATTTCTTTAATTTTAAGAAGAAATTCTCCGTTAAGATATTGACTTGACATCACCTGAACAAAGACGTCAAATGCCGATTTTAAATCGTCATATGTAACAACTACTACATTTGCGTTTTGTGCTTCTGTAGCAATTGTTTCATTTGTAGTGCTTTCAACGGCCGCTACATTATTATTTGGTAATAATGCGGCGGCTATTTTAGGATTATTCTTGGGCTCGAATTCAGGCAAAACTCCTACTACGATATTATTATTCTCTGTTTTTCCTTTTTCTTCTACTTTAACAAGCAAAAATTCAGCTTTATTAGCCGTATATTGCGCTAGAACATCTGCTGATTGATGACAACGCTCACCTGTTGATAACAAAACAGGTTCATATTTTTGTAAATATTGCTCGTCAAGTACACACCATATTTCATAATTATCAAAATCGCCACTAAATGTTGGCTTATGAATCAAAAATTCACCTTGACTAAAATTAATCATATCACTTAATTCACTAGTATTAGTAATAGTATTTACATTAGGCAATATATCCTGTTGATTCAAAGGTAAATCTATTTTATTTTGTTTAGGTTTTATCGGTTCAGGCTCAATAATTGTGATATCATCATTTAATGACGGTTTACGTTTTATACTATTTAGATCCAAATCAGTTTGACTTAATTCTCTTTGTAGTATTTTTGTATCACTATTGGTTTTATATGTATGATCATTCAAAGTTGAATTTGGTGTAATTATTTTAGGCTCTAAAATATCATTTGATCTAATACTATGATTGATTATTTTCGGAGTTTCTATTTTATTGTCTATTTGTTTGACTGGTTTAGTTTGGCTAGTACCAGGTAAATTTTTAAATAGAGCTGGATTGATCCTAACACCTTGATTATCATAATGATCCTTATAACTATTTCTATATTCATAATTATTCAACGGAAGTAAATTTTCTCTACGACTAGAATTATAATAATTTTCTTTATCGTTATTACCAGTGGTCATATTGGATGTATTAAATACAACGCTAGTATTACCATTAGTTATAACAACAGGTGGATTGGTAGTATTTGTAGGTGTGTTGACAGATACTGATGATTGTGTATTTGTGTTTTGAGTGGTCAATTTAGGATTATTAAGATAGAAATTATAGTAAATATTATCTTTAGGTTTTTTATTTGCGTGTTCATTTGTGTTTATTTCTAAAGTAGGTTGTTTTTCACCGGCTAAAAATCGTAAAAAAGCATCTTGATAACTCATACGTTTATTAGTGTCTATTTTGTATTCAAATTGTTTTCGTTTAGGAGGTGGTGCAGTTACTCTTTGAATTGATTCTTCGGCTAATAAATGATGATTTTGAGTTTGTTGAATTTGAGATTTTGTTTGAATCGGTGTGGTCACATGATTTTGATTATTTACTTGTTGAGTTGGTTGATTTGTTACTGCTTGTTGTTGATTTTGAAAAATAGACGGATCTTGTAAAATTGCATTTATATCGACATCTTTGTCTACAATTAAATATTGAATGGTATTTGTGTTGTTATTTGTTGAATTGTTATAACTGGACGATGAAGAAACCGAATTGTTTGCTGTATTCAAAATGTAAATTTGTTTACTATCTCCAAATTGTTCTTGTAATTGTAGAATCAATTCGTCTGAGACTGTTGTGGAATTGGAATTTATAATTAAAGCATCAGTTGTTGTTTGTTGTTGTTGTTGTTGTTGTTGTTGTTGTGTGACATTATTACTTATTTGATTTATCATTACATTTTTGTTAAATTGGTTCATTCTTATGTTAAAAAATTCATAAATTTAAGATTCAGTTGGTCTTTTTTGGTAAAAGACTCAATGATTAATCTAAATCTTAATATATTAAGCGTGTTTTAGTTTAAAAAAACACTTTAAAAAAAAGGCGAAAAGAAACTCAAGCATAATTAACAAAATTTGAAAAAAATAAAGATTTATGTTTTTTTGCTGAAATTTCGTGCAAATTTTATGAAAATTAGAGAAAAATTGGAACTCATTTTATAAAACAAATGCAAAATATTTTTACATTTAGTTTTGAGTTTTTTTTAATTATTTACTAGAAAAATACACATGTCAATTAGGTGTCTTTTTTTGACATGCTTTAATTTCAAATAAAAAGCACCCTCCGAGTATTTTTCGCTATTTAGTAGATTTAATAGTTTTAGCAATGCAAATCTAAATTTTTTTTGATTTTTGAATTCATAAATATTTTTTCAATAATTTTAACAAGTAAAGGAAAATTCAAAATTAGAAATTTTCAACTAATTGAAACCTAATTTTGATAATTGTCTCAATGGATATTACTCAAATACCATACACATTTGAGAATGCTGAAAAAGTAACAAATTTCTTATTTATTAGTTATTTTTATTGTAATTTTTCTCATTAAAATTTGGATAAAAAATCAATATTTTTTCAGGGTCAATTTTAAACAAAAAGGAATCATTAAAATCAAAATTTATGGTTTTTTTTTTAAAGTTTTTTGAATAGAATTTAAGGAAATTAAAAGTTCCATTTCTAAAATATAGTTCACACTTTATTTATGCGATGAGAGTAGATTTAATGTTTAGGTTGACCTAATTTAATTAAATATTTATGCTAAGCGAAAGCTAATAAAATACGTAAATTTACAAAATTAATTCTATTTTTGAACAATGATTACTGACTTAGGGATATCATTAAGGATAAGGTAAAATATATTTTGACAAAATTTCGAAATCTTATATGAAAGATGACTCGCTTAATTTTGAAGATTTGATTCTATAGAAATATTAATTATGTCAAAACTAATTATAGCAACTTATTTTTCTTATTTAACATTTTCAAATAGTGGCGTAGCCAGGGGTTTACGTATGGGCTGAAATTTCTTTGAAATTAAAATATTTTAGCGTTCAATGTGACTTTATCTAAAATCAAAATTTTAGAAAATATTTTGAAAGATAATTTTTGAAATTTTAGTATTTGACTTTTAAAGTTTGATTAAAATCGATAGCACTGACGAAAGAGCTTAATATTTCGCCTAGAAGTTTATTTTTATTAAACCAAAAAAATTAATATTAAATGTGTAAAAGTTGAACTCTGATTTTCTGTTACGGTGACACGAAAGTGAACTGAAAAAAACTTTAATTTAAGCAGAAATGAGAAATCTACAAGAGGATCAATAATTTTAACCAAAAAATTAATAGTTAAATTTCGCAAAATTAGATTGTAAATGAATTTTACGCAACAAGTCAAGTTACAAATGAATTTAAGCCACAATTGGATCAATGGTTAAAACAAGCACAAAATTCCCAAGAAGCTTGGGTTTTTGGCTGGGAATTGATAGATATGAACAAATCGATTAATTGTCAATTTTATGGAGCAAGCTGCTTGTACAATAAAGTCTCTAAGCATTTTGGTGATGTACCACCGGAACAATATGATATTCTAAAAAATAAACTTTTAGAAAAGCTATTACTTTATGCAACAACTTTACTTGATAATAAACACCAACAAATTCGCTTAATCCAACGCAAGTTAAATTCGGCTCTAGCCAAATTAGCTCTTTATTTAATTCAAGATCAATGGCAAAATTGCATTCAAGATATGATAACTACAATACCTAATTGTATTAATGAACCAGAAAAACATGAAGAGCAGCGAAATCAACTTATTTTAATAGTCATAGATTTATTGACTCTTTTACCTGAAGAATATCAAACATTATCTAATTTAAATAAACTCAAGCGAACTCAAATAAACTCTCAATTAAAAAAGAACTTTCCATTGATTCGAGACTATTTACTCAATTTATTTAATAGTTTTAATAGTCTTCCATCTAATATGCTGCTATCAACATCTTCACTTTATTTTAATATGATTGAAAATTCGATTAAATGTTTGACCAGTTGGATTGAATTTGGTATTCAAATGAATGATATTCAACAGTTTATTGATTATTTGTTTGTGTACATCTACAATGATAGTTTGTTTGATCAATCAGCTGAATGTCTAACTAGTCTGTTTAGCTCTGAGGATAATCTTAAGTAATTAGAACTTTTTAAAGAATAAGTCTTACTAAAAAATATTCTCTTTTGATGTTTTCAAAATTTTTAAATTTTTGTGTGTATTTTTTAAATTTAGTTATTTTTTTTTTAACCTTTTGTTGATATATTTAGACGGGATGATTACTTTTGAACCCAGTCAACTATATTTTAAAAATATGTTCAAGAATTTTCAAAGATTTTTTTAAAGAAAGTTGGTTGATATTCGTACCAAAATCTTTAAAGAATTGTCTTCAAATAAATTTAAAAATTTTGAATTAGAAAATTTTTATCTCTTTAAATCCCTTTAATTTTTCTAAACATTCTGTAAATTCCATCCATTTCTGAAAAATTTATATTGAATTTTTTGATAACCTTCGTAAATTCTCCTCAAAAATAAGTTGACTGAGGACTCTTCATTACTAAATTTAGGAATGTATACGGTGTTTAAATTGGCACTGTTGGGTAAAATTATTAACTATTTATAAGGAGCATTTTTAAAATAGATTCGAAAATGCTCTTTCTTTATAGAACTCAAAACTTAGAAAAAAATATTAAATTTTTATTTCTTAAATATCACCAAAAGCATAAAATTTTCCAAAATTTAAAGCGTCATAATGGACGATTTATAAAATTTTCAACATCTTTTAAGCTTTCACTTCATTTAGGTATACAAATTCAATTTTCAAATATATGCCAAAGATTCTAGAACTTCAAAATTTGTTGACAAAATTCATTGAAGAAAAAGACAATGTAAGCTTTAATCTAAATAAAATAGAATAAGATTATTTTTGAAAGTATATAAATTTAGGATGGAAGTGTAGTCTTGACAAAATTGATATTAGCATTTGGTGAGAATCAGCTTAGTGTGATATTTGATGGATTTCTTTCTAACAATGATCAAGTAAAACAAATTCTATTACAATTCATCAATCTAATTATGGTAATTTTCAACAAATTTAAAAAGTCTAATTTATTCTTTTTTAAAAAAAATTGAATAATTTTTTTTTCAAAGAATTTAACTTCAATGCCCGGTAATTTCCCAGTCGACGAAGAGAGTTCTGATTTAACATTTGTCTTTTGGTATTCATTACAAGTAAACAAATTAATAGTTTGAAAAATATAATATTAATTAAAAACTAAAATTTTTTAAGGACACACTTTTAGGCATTGATCAAGGCTCAAACGAATTACTTATAATATTTAGACCTTTTTTTATAAATCTATTAGAAATTTTTATTCTAAAACTTCAACTTCCAAATAATTATGACGATTGGACAGAAGAAGAAAAAGAGCGCTTAAGATGTTATCGTATAGATATTGGTGACACCATGGTCTATATGATTTCATTAGTGGGTGAAGTAATGCTTGAATTTATAGTCAAAAGATTGGTAAGATGTATAGAGGCTGAGCCTGATAATTGGAGAATTCAAGAAGCTCTAATTTATATGCTTCAATCTGTAGTTAGTGAATTAAATGAATCGTGTAGTCCAGATTTTAGTTATAATAACGATATTTATCTAATAAGCTTTGTTGATTTAATACCAAAAATTAAATATTCAAATAAGCATATTCTATCGACTACTCTTTTAGCTGTGGGTAGTTTGGGAAGTTGGTTAGAAAGAAATGTCAATGTTTTGCCAAATGCAATTTCATTGTGTTTACTTGGTCTTAAAACAGAATCTGTTACTCAATCGGCAAGTTTTGCTTTAAAAGATATTATTAATGATTGTGATTTGTCATCGTATGCTGAACAAATTATCGCTACTAGTCAAGTAAGTTCAATTAAAAGAAAAAAAATTACAGTTTATAAAGGAGATTCAAGAAGCTTAACATAAAATTTAAGCATAATTATGAATTTATCTTTGAAAGCGCATTAAGTAGTTGAAGTTTATTTTAAATTTTATTGAATGTTGAAAATATTATGAATTACCGTCTTCGTTATTGAGAGGTCATTTTTTAAAAAATTTTAAAAATCGATGAAAAACACTCAAGTGTTGTTTTAAAAAAAAAAATAGCTGGATGTTGCTTTTTCAAGAGTCCTACAGTTCATATCTGATTTTAATCAAAACTAATTAAATTTATTTTAAGTTCTTCAATCAAATCATACTTTACTAACAGTTTATATGTTTAATCTTGTTAGATGCCCAAACAGCATTTTTGCTCTTAAATTTTTGCATAATTAATTTTTAAGAATATGAACTAGTCGCAAGATTTTATTTACTTAACCGTATTTCCTTGCTTAAAAGTGCTCCTCTAGCATTAAGCTATTTAGATGACGAATCGGACAAATTTTTAATTGTATAAAAAGAGCGACTAAAAATCGAGTTTATTGAGTTTGATTAAATAGAATTAACCTCCAAATTTGGAGAAATAAATATAAAATTAAAGCAAATTAAATTAAAGTATCGTTTCGATGGCCACAAGCTGGGTTAGGTAGGTGTTTTACTCAATATGACACCAGGAGATAATTTGGGAGCTCATTTGAATTTTTTTTGACTCGCACAGGATTTGTACTCTCGACCTTCTGCTTGGACGCCCATGACGGTACCAACTGAGCTTTCTCCCCCGAAAAATCGAATTTAGCTTTCTTATTATTATTATATTGAGTATTACTTTGTCTTTCAAAAAAAGAATTTTACGACAATTTACCCTAATGAATAAAATAATAATCTAAGCGGGTACTAAACCAAATTATTCTTGCCCCGATAGATGAAAAAAAAATTTCCGTGAATAAATTTTTTGAACCAAAATTGTTCACATATCAGGATAAAAATAAACCATGAACACGAGATAATTTTTTATTAATATCATTCCAATTTTATCAAGGAGGCCTTAAAATCGTGTACAGTAGCTCAAAATTATGAAATACGTTTGATGTCCATAATAGGAATGTGTTTATCAGATTTACTTAGTGTCGAGTATCAACGAGCAATCAACTGGTTACAAAATATAGTCGAACCCTATATTATAAAATTAACTGAGTTATCTCAACTAAAACAAACTGATAAAAATACTCAATCAGCTACTTGCCATATACTAAATTTACTTTCACAACTAATGTCCTCGTTAATCCAACGTTCTCAAAATCATAATAGTACTGACTTAATGGCAGCAAATGATTCGACTGCCTCATCAGTTAATACATCTTTTCAAATCGGAATGACTCCTAGTGGTACTGGTTTGAATTCATCAAATGACGAACGAGTCATTGTAAATTCTTTATTAATTAAGCTAATTCCAATTTATAAACAAATAATTAGTCGTAATCTTCCAAATGATCTTATTGTTATTGATAAACTATTCGAAAGTATATCAGTTACTTTATCGTCAAATTTAGCTAGCAATACACCTCAACCAGAAAATGAAATTACGGAAGCTATACTAAATGAGCTTATACAAATGTTTTATATTCTTAATGAAAACTCTTGGCGACGTTTTGCTTATGAAGTTTGTCGACAAATTTTAATTATTTGGTGGAAAAATGACAAATATAAATCAAATTTGGAAAATTTATTTCATTTTAGTTTTCAAAATGCCATGAAACTCATGTCCAAAGGTATTGAATTAATAAATTGAATTTATTATCAATTGAGCTTTTATTATTTTTTTTAATTTAGATATGAATTGGTTTCATGATCATACTGATGTTGTCGAACAATATTGTACGTGCTTAGCGAAAGTAAAGTGTTTTTTCTATTTTTTTAAAATAATATTTTATATGATTAAATTTATTTTTAAAGCTGCTGAAATCGAAGTACTATGATCTTTTTGAAAAATTCAATCAAGAATCTTTACTCTATTTATTAAAATTTGGTAAGTTAAAAACTTTTTTCTCTAAAAATGATAAAAGTCCTTGTTGTTAAAAAATAATGCTGATACCTAAATACCGTATTCTCTTGCTAAGACACATGTTAAGCGCATGCAATAAATACCATCTCGTCTATGTTACAAGATCTAAATATGGAATTACGTTTTAATGTCCGTTTTTTTTAAGACGCCGTTTCCTGGGAATTTCTTAAACAATCAGATCAAATCGGCTTGCTGCAAAACCAGAAATTTAGTGCCCTAAATTGGTGGTCTGAAAAAATAAAATTTAATCTTAAAAAGCTTTTCTTAATTCTCCATAAATTTCACATGATTCGTGCTTTTTTCGAAATACTATCGGTCTAATTTGAAATAATTAAATAAGATTTAGATTTATAAATATTTTATTTTATTTGATTTTTTAAGGTCTATTTTAACACTCAATTTGACACTTTTTTAAAATTTTAAACTCCATTTTTTCACTAACAACTACTCATATTCAGATGTTTTGTTGATTCATTTTAAAGCTTTAATGATGGATTTTTAAATTTATTACTTCAAATTAACGAAAACATAAAAAGTGTGCAAACGGTTTCGAAACAAAATCATCACAAAACCGAAACAAAAAAAACACATAAACATTTTAAAACATGTTTATTTCTATTTAAATGGAAATCATTCCAAAACATTTTTTAAAATGTTCATATGTTTAGTTGGTTTTGTGTATGCTCTAGTTAAACAGGTCGTTAACTTCGTTTTGGATTGTACTGTATTACAATCTTACTTGGAATCTTTGTTAAATTTAATCAAAATTTTTAACAAAAATAGCCGGTCCTTTGAGTGTTAAGAGACTTCCTATACAATTATAATTGCAACTTAAATAAATATTATTTTCTTTAAGCTCAACTTGGTCTTCAATTACCAGAACAATACACTTTGAGAGCCGTTGCAACATTTTTAGTAAAAATAAAATCTTAAAACTATCATTTAAAAGCTTAATAATGTAAAACTTTTTAATAAAAAAGGAAGAATTTATAAAATTCACTAAAATCAAAAATAATTTGATGGAATTCTTAGAACACAACTCGTTTAATTTAATTCACGTTATCATAATGGTAAATTTTAACACTTATTATAATTTTTTTGTAAAAAAGTCATTTTCTGATATTTTAAGGGTATTAGTGGTGGGTTACCTCGTCATTTAGTTGATATTTTATCAGGAATTTTATATACTTATGTCAAAGAATATCCTCAATTAACAAATAGTATTCTCCATCAAATTTTAATCAAAAATGACTTTCAGCCACTTTTGCTTGTTCAGCAGCCTAACACGTCCGGAGAAGTTCAACAAAACATTCCAAGTCAGCATTTAACTAAAGAACAAAAACAAAGTTTTGTCAAATCTGTTTTAAGGTAATTTTCTATTTCAAAATTAATTAGAATCAAAATCCTATAATTTGTTTATAGCGAGTCCAATAATAAGAGAAAGTTTAAGGAAGCGATTACCGAATTCAGCTTGACATGTCGTGGTTTATGGAATCAATATGGAAAAGAGACAAGTTCAAAATATTAGAAGAAACATAAAGAATTTCTTGAGTCTTTCCAAAAATTATTCAAATTATAAAAAATAAAAAATGTTCTTTTTTTTTCGAATATTTGTCTTGAGAAATTAATTTATAGACTTAGTCATTTATTACACATAAGTTTTTAATTTTTTTTTGTAATTATTTGTCTTTGCCAAATATTTTTCGTGACGAATTTTTCTAATTTAATTTAGCAATAAATTTAAACTTAATAAAATTATATTCTAAAATTGAATTCATTTTTAAGACTAGTTGCATGTTTTAGGTATTTCTAAAAGAGAGAACGAAAGAATGGAATGCTGGGACACGGAAAGGAACATGCTTAATACAGAACGATGAGAACGGAATATGATGAAATACGGAACTTAGTCTTTGGAATTCTAACTAAAATACGGAATAAATTCGTTTATAAATTTACGAAACGTTAATTTTTAAAAGCAATTTTGTGGTACAATACTGGTCTTTCACATGTTCCCAAAATGAACGTAATATTGAAAATCAATATGGCGTTGAAAAAATTGAACATCCAAACAGAGTAATTAAAAAGATAGCAGTGAAAATCAGCTGGCCTTTTAATTTGCTAATTCATTAATTTTTAATATGGCTTGTAACTTTGATAATTTAAATAGTTTACATCGAATTTAAATTTATAATTCTAACTAGCTCAAATTTTAAACAAAATCTATGCTGTAAAAGTAAAAATCTTTAAAAATCATTTAATTTTAAAAAATAGAAATTTTTATGTTTTTTTCAAAATGAACGTACACAGCAATAATTGAACGTTAAAAATTGGAATGAACGTTCGATTTTGGGAACATGTAAAAGACCAGTATTGTAAGATACTTAAATACGGTTCAAGTTATTAGAATTAACTAATTTTTAAACTAAATAATTTTTTTTTCAAGACATTTTTATAAAAATTAATTTTTATTGTGAACCTTGGTGAACTGGAAAACTTTGGGTAAATTCAGCGAAATTAAAAAGACCGTGAGTGTTCATGAACGTTCACAAATAGAACACGTAAATTACTACCACTGTATATTCATCCTTTTTTTAATAAATGATTTTAAACTTTTAATAAAATATTTGAAATTTATTTAAAATATTACGATTATTTAAATTAATATTTAAAAAATTTAAATAGGTTTATTTTAAATTAAAAATATTTTTTTTTAAATACAAGCTTGAATATACTGAAAAATAAATTGAATAAATGATGCATAAGATAAGTTTTTTTTTTTGATAAATTTTTGTTAAATCTTTCCTTAAATTTTATTTTATTGCGAACAACAAAAATTTAAGCTCAAAAACCCTTTTGAAAAACAGCAAAAAAATAAAAATAAAATTTTTTTACAAAATTTAAACATGTGTTTTTTTTTTGTTAACAAATCAAAAATTTAGAGGGATCATGTCTTTTTCTAAATAGAAATTTTTTTAAAGACTATACTTTGGATCCATCATTACTAAATTAATCAGAATTATTTTGTAAATGACTAAAATTATCCCTGTTTGTATTATTTGGTGTGGTGTTTGCATTTGAGTGATTTCTTTGTGTATTAGTTGGTGGTTGAATTGAATTATGACTTGAATATGATGAGTTTCTATGTTGGCTAAAGTGATGATGATGGTGGTGACTTAGAGAGGAAACACCATCAATAATTGCAGCTGCAGCTGATGAAACAGTAATTGGGTTATTTGATAGAAAAGATTCTCCGTCTAAATCAATTGTATTGGTATCATTATCAGCTTGATTTATATTCAATCGATTAAAATCATTTTCAGTATGAACAAGCTCTAGATCTTGAATAGATTCGGCAGCTGCTTCAGCAAGATTTGTAATTGATTTACTTTTAACACACTGAAAATCAACATGACGACTTTTAGCCTCTTCTTTTTCCCATGACATATGAATAAACGGTCTCTGTACATAATTATAAATAACTTCAGGTTTACTTCCTGGTCTTAATCGCACTTTTTCTTTGTGAGTTGGATAACCCTCAATACCAAGGCGTATTTTTTTCAAACCTCTATCTTTTAGGACTTGTTTGGCAACATCACGATTTTCAATATATTTAAAAAATCTGTACAAATTTGTGCTATATATAACTTAAATATTTAATTAAGAAATTAACATTTTTTCTAAATTTTTTAATAATTAAATGAAAGATAAATTTTACTTTGTGAATATTGCTCGCCCATTTGAGGTGGATACTCAGGATCCCATTCAATAATATCATCTTCACATAAAACAACAATATGACATTCACGTTCTCCTTTATCCGTCTCTTGAATTAACACTTGAAAAATTAATTTCTCTAAATAATAATCGAATTGATTCTTGGCACCTTCATTACTAAGCTCATGTAGAAAACCCCCTTTAAATTTGAAAAATTGAATTTTTTTTTTCGTAAATTTAATGAAAAATTTTCATACTTAAGTCTTGGCATTTAACAGTGGTGGCATCGAATGGTATCATCAAATAATCACACGACTCTCTAAGTTCTGGAACGGATATAGTTGGTGGACATTTGATTACACCATATTTGTAGTAATCCTTAATAATAAAAAATTGTAATTATGAAAAACTTAGTATGGCAATTTTTAAGAACTAGAGAGAAAACTTTTTTGAAGCCTAAAATTTATGATTCAATTCTAGAATGTGTCAAATAAGGTATTTAAAAAGACCCCTTAGGAAAAATTTAAAAATTAAGAATCAGAAATTAAATTTTGACCCGCGATAAATCATTTTTCTGATTTTTTTATTGCTTTTTTAAATTAACCAAATTTTTAGCGGTTAAAAAAAAAATATCGGAAAAGTCGGGCTTTCTATTTTCGGAACCTTTTGTTTTTTAGATATTATGCTTTTGCTTTTAAGACTGGTAAACCGAATGCAATATTTTTTTTTATATGATTTATTCCTCATGTTAACGAACCAAACAAGCTTTTGCCTTACTTTCAATTTTCGACCCACTTTAACTTTAAGCTCAGGATCAAAAACTATTTTACCTATTTTTATTGACGAAATGGTAAATGTGTTTTTTTTTTCCTAGTTTTCTATTTTACATTTTTAAATTTTTCAAAAATTTTTAATTATATTTTATTACAATTCACTTTAATTTTAAATTTATTCATAAAGAATAAAATAAAACAAAAAAGTTGTCAAATAATTTTATTCGGATAGTACCGTATTCTCTTGCAGAGAGGCGCATGCGCCTAATCCCATCAAAACCATGTTAAAAAATTAAAGGAAAAGGGTTTTTAACATGTTTTTGATGGGATTAGGCGCATGCGCCTCTTTGCATGAGAATACGGTACTCATTTATTTTTTTGAACTTTTTGGATTTTTTCGAACGTACTAAAATTTCAGAAAAGAACATTGACGCATCTTGACGCCCAACTAATTATCTAATTTTCAAAATTTTTTTCTTCCAATCTGTACACATATTTTATTTTATTTGGGTAATGATTTTTTGTGATAGGAGTACGAACTTGAACCCGAACCCTTGGCTAAACTAAGTTTGCTAATTGAGAAAAAATCCCAGATCTTCTATCCAACAACTCGAAACATTCTGCTATTATCAGACTTATTAAGTAAACACATATTAAGTAATTAGAGGTTAGTAACATTCCTCATCATTTCTAAAGATTAACTCAAACAGAAAGTGATTAGAGTATTAAGCAAAAATTTAATGTAATCTAGAGAAAACTATTTTTTTAAAACCAAGCAGAAGATTAATTTTTGTTGGATTTAACTTAAGGTTAAAACTAACAAAAATGTCCTTTAATTTTTTTAGACCACAATCTAATAACCTTAAAATTGATCAACCTCTATCTTAAAATGCAAGAAAAAAAAAATTATTTTGAATACTTACTAAAATAATACGAAAAACAGATGAAGTAAGACATGTTCCTCGTCCAATATCATACTCGCCACGACTGTTTGGTTTTAGCTCAAAATTTTTATTAGAAAACATTCGCCCTAAAAGAGTATTTTGATGATTGGTAAATAATTTAACGTCTACAATAAATGGAGTTTCGTCAACAACTAGTGTCACTCGATCTTTATTATTTAATTGCTTAGATGATCCCGATGTACTCAAGCTCATATTTAAACTATTACTACTGCCATTACTAATCATTCCATTTAGACTATTATTATTATTCGAATTATTCATGTTGAGTTGATTAGACATTGAATTATTCGAAATTGACATTTTATTTTTAGATCAGATCACTAACACGTAAAGAAAATCATTCAATAAACAAATCTATAATTTAATTTGCTTTTTAATTTAAATAATTTGAAAGAAATTTAAATTTTTTAAAGCATGTTAAATGATACAAGAATAATTAAGCTTAGTGGAAATTTACAACAACAAAAAAAATTATCGAAAAAATCCTGAGCAATTAAATATGGGTTGAAAATAATTTAGACTATATTATTAAAGTGGAAGAGTGATCCGAACCGATTAAATTATTATTTTTTATCGTTGAATATCAAAATAGGTTATTTTTGGAATAAGAGAAATATGATCCTAAATGAGGTCAAGTAACATAATAGCCTCAAACATGATTTTGATCCAATTATTAGTTTAGTAACAACTTAAAATTTTTTTATCAACAATTCAAACAATGAAAATAAGTCGAAAAACGCAATAAAAAATTATATAATTTTAACTTACAAATTAAATCATCGTTTTTGTTTTTACAAATATGGATCAATGATTTGTGGATTTTTAAAAAGAATTTTGATTGATGAAGCTTAGTTAAACTTTTTTCGGATCCTTCATCTACATCTTGGAAAAAAATCATAATTTTATAAAATTGAAAGTTTTTGTTTTCAGAAAAGTATTGATTTCTTGGTAAACTTAAAAATGAGGTACACTCCCTAATTGAATCTTTTACCTAAAATTAAGATAGAATTTGGAAAATTTCCAAAGTTTAAAGAAATATTTTAGTTGTCTTTCCTTGAAAAAAATATTGAATTTATCCTGTTGACCTTGAATAAGATAAAAATTGTATTGATAACTTATTATATCCTTCAAATATCCTTAAATTGATATGAAAAGATTCAATATGTGTTAAGGACGTCAATATGGACCTATAAACTAATCTAAATCTTTAAATAAAATTTAAATCTAATTTATTTTCTTTCATTAAAAATAAAAAAAATATCGAATGTCCTTTTAGTTTAATTAAAATAATTTAGAGAAAAAAAAATATATGAAAAATTCCTTTATATTTTGTTTATGATTATTTATTTGAATCTTAATATTTATATATTCATACATTTTACATTTGGTTCAACAAAATTTTTTTTTCATAATTTATTTTGAAATCTTTAAATATTTTGAATGCGTAGATTAGACGAATTAAGCAGAAAAAAATTTCTAATTTATTATGTTTGAGGAGAAAGAAAAATTTTTTTCGAAAATTTTCAAAAATTTAAATGGAACATGATGATAAACCATTTATTTGTGTAAATGGATATCCGAATAGTAATTTTTTCGATTTTTCTAATAATTTATTTAATAAGTAAAATTAAATTTAAAAAGCACACTTGAATCTATTTATATCCTTGTAATTATTTATTAGAAAAGTTTCTTCTTCTTATATTTAATTAGTTTTAAATCCTCTTCAGTTTTTTTTTATAGGATAAAGAACTAGATAAAGAACGACGTGCTTAAATCACAATCATTTTTTATTGAAATTCACAATTTAAGTAACTGTTTCAGAAACTTTTTTTGTAAAATAAATTAACTTGTTCTAAGCTTACCACTTGATAGGCAAAGAAAAATTTCCGAATTTTTACACAAATAAAAAAAGTTTTGCTTTTTTTTATAAGGTTAAGAAAAACATTTAAAAGAAAAATAATTAAATAAATTTTTTTCTAAACTTTGTCATCAGAGTAAAAAAATCTTGAATCTTGAACATACTTTTAAAAGCTTCTATTTACTTTTTTTGAGTTAAACATAACAAATATTCCAAGGTATTGTCAAAACTTTTATTTTGACTATAAAATTAGTTTGCCTCTTTTACTGAATGTACCGACTATATTTTATCAATCATTGAATTGTCAACAGTAAAAATTTTCAAAAAATTATTTATCAATTTGCCAAAAAATGGTCTGAAAAAAGAACAAAGATATAAAAAGACTAAAAATTTTAGATAATTTGAAAGATGAGACAGAGGTCCAAAGAAATCTTATTTTTAATAGAAATATTTTAATTTGGTTATGTTGATTAATTTAGTCAATTTACAGATGAGGCAAAACAATGAATCTAAAAATCGATTAATCATCGATTATTCACCAATCGATTCACAACACTAAAAATTTCCCTAAAAAAAAAACAGAATTGATAATCAACAAAAAATACATATTTTGAATAAAAATTAAAGGTATTGTTAGTTAAAATTTTATTCAAAAAAATTAAACCAATTTTAATGAATGGTATGAGTCTGATAAGAATCAAAGCCTAAAACAAATTAATATGTTCTTTTGACTGTTTCTTTAAAATTATATTTGAAAATTTTCCTTTAATTATCGGAAAATAAAAAAATGACAGAATTTTAAACAAAATAATTAAATACTTAAAAATTTCTGACTAAATTATCTTGTTTAAGGGATTTAAACAAGAGACAAGAGTAAGGAACAGATATAGATAGACAGAAAAAAAGAATTATTCAAATATTAAATAATTTCAAAATAGATTTCGATAATGTTTAATAATATGATAAAAAAGGTAAAGGAAATGACAATGGTAATTATTTTCAACATTAAACCATTCGAGAGATTAGCACAGCACATGCTTATACTTATATTGAACTAACTATTACCGCTTACCTTATTTTTTTTCTACTTTCTCTTGCTTCGAAATTTTGACTGCTTATTTTTATTTTTAAAAAACAAAATTTTGACCAAGCTTCTAAACTAAATACTTAGCTAAGCTTTAATTATTTAAAATTATGAATATATTTAAATTTTATGTCAAAGTAAGAATTATGCAGCTTATACAAAATTCTCAAAGCAGTCACTTCAAAGCGATCTAAAGAAGCTAATAAATTTTGAAAAATTACTGTTATTCTTTGTTTTTGACCGTAGTAAAAATCTGGGTTTTCGGATTTTTACCCAGTGATTTTATTATTCAAGTGAATTCTTAGACATATAGGCTTTAAGAAATTTCATGGTAAAATTTTAATTATATACCGGTCCTAGGGATTACAGTAATTATTATTCGAACTTAATGTTACTTTATGTTTATCATAAATTTTCCATTTTGATTAAGTTTTAAATAAATGTGATATCAACAAAAAAAGAATAGAAAAAATAAATTTTAAATTTCAAAAACTTGATATTCATGGCCTTTGAAAAAAAAAATAGACAAGAATTCAATAAAACCTGTCAAAATTTATTTCAACAAAAGCAAAGTAATTTTAAGAAGAGATTACTTTTTTTTTATAAACTTAAAATATTCAAATTTTAAATTCTCCCACTAAATTGTCTTACAACATAAGGCAAATAAGAACTTACATAAGTTTAATAAATTTTTGTTTTTATTAAACTTATGTATTTAGTTATCAAATATTAAATTGGTTCTACAAATGACTTGAAATCCTTATACTTAAAATTAAATAAATATCAAAAGTTCTGTAGAATTTTATTAAAATTTGAAATTTTATATAATATGTGTTAATAATAGAATTCGAAAAATGTTCCAATTCTCATACTCAGGATATTTGCTTTGCTTAAAATTATTTGTGATTTATAACAAAGCTCACATTTTTTGAAAATTAACAAACAAACGGAAATTAGATCCTTAGTAGTAAAATTAAATTTAAAATTCCATCAAATTATTGAAAAACTTCTTCAAGAGATTAAAAGATCGGTAACAAAAATTTTTTTTTGTTGCTTTTATAATACGAAAATAAAAGAATTGGGTGTATTTACAAAAATAAAAGTTAATCTTAGCTAGATATTTTTACGACACAAGCAAATTACGCTTAAGCTAATAAAAAATCTAAACATAAAATTTTTTAGCTTGTATAAAACCAAATTTGAATTTATAAGAATTAATTTAATTCCCTATTCGAAAGAATTAGCTATTAGATCTAGTTCTTAGGTTTAAGCTTAATCAAATAATTCTCGAGCGTCTTGAAGTTGTGCTCGAACTTAATTTTCAACATGAGGATTTTTAATTTAATTAGATGTTTAAATATATTTAAAACAAGAATCATTTGAGAACGAAATTGAAAGTTTAAATATTTTTTTTTATAATTTACTAACAAATTTTTTTAAGAAGATTGTCGATCAAAATATTTATCTTAAAATCTTAGAAAAGAAATTTACATTTTCTAATTTCAATCAATTTCAAAAATATGATTGAATAAATTTTTGAAAACTAATTTTTTACGTTTTCATTTTCGTGTCCATGTTTGTTGATTGATTTTCCTAAATATATATCCTTTTATCATACAAATCCTGAAAGGAACAAAATTAGTTTTGAAAATGTTTGACTATTTTATAAAAAAATAAATCAACATTTAATTCTTTTATCCGTAAAAATTGTTATTTCGTTTCAATATTTTTTATTAATTCAATTAATTAATATTTAAAATTTTTTATAATAAATTCCCTTAAATCTTAATTCGCTTAAACAACGGGGCTAATGAAAAAATGGCGAACCGAATTCATACCAAAGCGTACCCCAACCGTACTGCGTTCAGCACAAGCTACTGAAAAACATACCAAAAACCGTACCTAAAAACGTATAGAACTCTATACTTAAAAATTGGTGAAAAAAAAGATTTCCGAAATTAATTATAAGAAAAAAAAATTGTGAAAATAAAATTTTGGCCATTATAAATTTCAATTTCATAATTTAATTTTCGGAAAAGGTCAAACTTTATACAAAAAATATGGGCTATTTAATCTTGTGACCAGCTGGTCATATTTTTTACTCAGAAAAATTTTATAACCAAAAAATTTTTTTAATGGCCATCTGGACTTAAGTAAATTTATAAAGATTTTATTTTTTTTGGCAAAAGATATAAAATTAGTTACAAAAATTTTTATATTTTAATTTAAAAAAAAAACCAGCTGGTCAAAAGATTAAACAGGTACGGTTTTTGGTAAGCTTTTCAGTACGGTGTGCAGTATGTGGTATGAATTCGGTTCGCCATTTTTTCATTAGCTGTGCTCTATCGCTTTTTTTTAGGAACCCATGGGTGATATAAACGCCTCAGCTTTTTTCAAATAGAAGGAAATCACCATATAATTTAGACATATAAAAATATTTGCAAATATTGGTTAATTAATTAATTTTGAGCTTAATAAAAAACATGAAAAAGCAAAACTTTAAATGACACGTTAAAAAGCAGCGTGCTTTACGATTTAAGATATTTTTTATTTATCTCGATTTCATTTAGTTTTTTTTAATATCAATTTGTTCAGAAAAAAATAACCTATCTATTTAAGATACACTAAAATGCAGCAGTCAAAATTAAGATTGGGATCATGAAATTTAATTTTAGTTAATCATTTATCATTTTATAATTTTGTTGAAAAAAAAGACTATTTACGTTTTTATTAAAAATAAAATAGGACTTAGACAAGGATAAGCATTTCCATAAATTAAAAAAAAAAAAAGGTTCCTAAAACAAATGATTCCTTTAAATCTTTGTCTTCGATGTCTAGACGATGGGACTCACAAGCTTCAACCTCTTTTTCTATTCGGCTATTTCGGTCTATATTTTGATTTTCATTAGAATCAGCAAGCTTATCTATTATTAATTACTAAATAATTAATACATTTTTATACTTAAATATAATAATTAATATAATAAATATTATATTATTTTTTGTAAAAGTTTATTTATCCAAATAAAGATTATCAAAACTAAAGATTGATATATCTTTATTTATAATAATTAAGTTGATATAAATATAGATTGATAAAACAGTATCGGACCATAAAATAGATCAAAAAAAAATTGAAATTGGATTTCTTTTTTTTGATTTTTAATTTTTTTCTCAGAGTCATTTATTTTCACTTTTTGGTAAATGATGGTAAAGAGGATTTACGCCTAGCCATATTGACTGCCTCGGTCTTTTGATGAATTTTCGAAGTAATTGACTTTAATCTTTCTTTATTCTTTTTTTGGAGCTTATTATCCATTTCAGCTTTGTCATGCGGTTTATAAAATGAATGTAACATCAACATTGATAAAACAGCTATGCAATATAATAGAACTGATAACATCTAAATTTATTTCGAATAAAAATCAATCAAAAATTTTTTTAGTAAGAAATTAATCATATTAAAACTGACCAGAAATTATTTTGAAATAACTTGTATTCCATACGAACTGACAATCAATTTATATTCTAGTTAATTTTTAAATTTATGGTGAGCTCTAATTCATTTTTATAAATTGTTAGGCCTTTTTCGCTAAACAAAAAAGAAAATTCAATTTTATTTTGGTTTTGTAATTTGTCGAAAATTCTATCTTGACTCTGCACTTAAAAACGAAAATTATTTTTGAAATTTTCTAATTTTTTAAAAATATTAAAAAATATAAAAAAAAATTGCCAAAAATTATTTTAAAAATTTTCGTTTTTTAGTGCAGGGTAAAGATAGAATTTTCGGTCTTTGACACGGTGTTATTGCAGGTTTTTTCGTGTTTTAACGCTGCATTTAAATATAACACATTTTCGTGCACGCATCATAAGGGGGACGATTTTAACATGTGGTAGATGGTCGCTTATGCATGCACAAAAACCCAGGATTTAAAAAATAGCCCAGTCACTATCTCGCAAGGGTTTATGGTATATACAGAGAAATCAATAATTTAGACAAATGAAAATAGTTTAGACAACGAAGATGGTGGTGTAAGCTCAAAATATTGACATTTAAAGCTTGGTATTAAATATATTTAATTTTGAATTGATCTACTACTTAGATTTTTCTTCAAAGGACCAAATTAAAACTAAAAGCACTAAGAAACAGAAAAGAATTTGAATGCATTTTTTTTTGACAAAAAACTGAAGAAAAAAAAAATAAAAAATTTTTTGACGTATTAAAAATTTTATAATTTAATTTTTTATTAGCTTGAAAATTAAACAACATTATTATTCATTTAGCTTAGAATATTTTCTAATTTTTTAGAATAAATGAAGTTTAATTGGCTATAATTTAGACTTATAAGGTTTAAAAATCACATTTTCGTATCCCTGGAATTGTAGTTAATTATTAAAATCTTAAAGCCAAATAACCATAATTTGCAAGAGCCAATCGCTCTTGTTAATCTTTAATCTTTGGAATAACATAATTTTTTTAAAACTTGTCCTATCACGCAAAAAAGACTGCAAAAAATTTATATTTTGCAAGAAATTTATAAAAGCTTTAACAATTAAATATTTTTTGATTTTTCAAAAAAAAATGATTAAAATATTTTCAAATATTGAGTCAAAAATAATCAGTGTTAAAATGATCCTTTTTTGTAAAAATCCATTTAAAAAAAAAGCTACTTTAAAAAAAAACGGCCTTCAAAATCTGCTGATCTAAAAAAATCCGGCCAAAAAATCTAAAGCTTAAAATTTTTAATTATATTTAAAAGTAAATGCTAAATGAAGGAAGTCATTGTAAAATTTTACATAATTACGGTTATTTTACCATAAATACGATAGAAATAGTGAATAATCGGACAATGATATAATTCTTTTATCTAATGATTCATACAGGGGTGATTGCGTCCCAGTAACCGACAGTTAAGGAACATAAAAGGATTATAAAGTCACGCCTTGTCATTATAGAATCCCATGGGGTAAGCAATTAAAATTGCGTTATTTAGTTTATTTCAAATTTTTAGTGATTTTTGTTAATTTTTGCTGTTCAAAAACACTTTTTTTTCACTCCAAATTATTTTAAAAAATTAGTCACGCGTTGTCACATTTAGTCACGCTCAATTTTTATTTTAGTCTCGTATAGTCACACATTGTGAATTTATTTTGTCTCGAATAGTCACATTTTGTCACGTTAAATAATTATTAGTCACGTCAAGACACGTTTCCTTCTTAATCCCTCTTAGTCACACCTTGTCACTCAAAGGGAATACGTTATCAATATTAGTCACGTAATATCTTGCTTACCCCATGGGATTCTATAATGACAAGGCGTGACTTTATAATCCTTTTATGTTTCTTAACTGTCGGTTACTGGGACGCAATCACCCCTGTATTCCGATATTTAATACTAAGTTTTAAGCTTCAAAATTTTAAAGAAACGAACTTGATAAATTTTTTTCTTTTATTTTGCATTTTATTGGATTAGTTTGCATAGTAAATTTTTGTCGTCTCTGAGTATATAAATCAAAAATATTAACCGATTTACCAGAGATTTTGAATTATTTTATAGACTAAAAAGATATGCACAATAATTTTCCTTTTATTAAGTAACATAAAGAGTGAAGAATTGTACAAAAATAGAAAACTTGTATTGCTTTCGAGAGAATCACTAATTACCAAAACTACACTTTTGCATCTGAACTTTTCTTTTAAAAACTGACTTTTATGAGATCGGATTTTTATTAAACAGGATTTTTTTAAATTAAAGATTTTTTTCGAATGGATTATTTTAAATTGAATTTTTTTAGCTCGGATTTTTTTAGACTGGATATTTTTCGACTTCTTCTAGAATTTTGACTGTTTATTTCCTGGAACCTTGTTTTTCAGAACCCAGTTTACACAAAATTTAGAACCTTAGTTAAATTTAGATTTTTCTATCTAGGGTCTTCTTTTTTTTATATATTTATTAAATGGATTAATTTTTCAGATTGACCTAGCCTCAATAGAATTTGCTTGGCCTACATATTACATGAACCATAAAAAATTGATTCTTAAATAAAAACTAAAAATTAAAGTATGAAAAATTAAGATTTTAAAAAGATGGTATCATATTTCTCTTTAAGAAAACCAATTGATGATTTGACATCAATATCTTATAAAACTGGAATTAATATTCTGGACGAGGAATTTTCTCATTTTTTGGACCAATCTTTCCCTAGTTATCGGTCCAAATTTCATTATCCTAAATTAAAAAACTTAAAAAGAGGTTGATCAAAAAATTATTTATATTTTTTAATTGAGTTATTTTATTCAACTTTTCTCATTAAGTTGATTTCGAACGATTTGAAGACACAAATCAAGAATGTATTTACTTTTGTGGACATTCGTTGGGTCTTCAGCCAATCGAAACAAAATTAGAAACTCAAAAATTTCTAGATAAATGGGCTAATCTGTAAGATTATAGACTTTCAAATTAGAGAAATAAATTTATAAGTTTTTTGAAAAAGAGGCGTTACTGGTCATTTTGATGGAGATGATCCTTGGGTATTAACGGAAGAAAAAGTTAAGCCTTTAATGGCTGATTTAGTTGGTAAAAATAATTTATTTAAAAAAAAGTAAACGCTCAAATTATTCTTAAATAATTAAATTTAAGGAGCCAAAAAAGATGAAATCGGAATAATGAATTCTTTAACTGTTAATTTGAATTTACTCTTGGTAAATTTAATATTTTAATTTTTCCTTAAGAAATAAAAATAATTTAAGCTATTTCGAAGATTTCCTTTTATCAACCAATAGGTAAAAGGACTAAAATTCTTCTAGAAGATAACGCATTCCCTTCTGACCATGTAATTATATAAACTTTTTGAAATCCAAATTTTTTATTTTCCTTTTTAATTTATATTTAAGTATACTATTGAATCTCAGTTAAAATTACATAATCTAGAACCAAAAGATCATATGATATGTTTAAAACCAAGAGAGGTATTACTTACAAAACTCGAGCAAACTGTTAGCATTAAATTAAGAACTATAATTTAGGGTGAATTTACACTAAGAAAAGAAGATATTTTGTCAACAATTGAAGAGAGAGGTGACGAAATAGCGCTTGTTTTATTCAGTGGAATTCAATATTTTACCGGACAGCTTTTTCCAATTCAAGAAATTTCCGAAGCTGGTCATAAAAAAGTTTTAAAATTTATATTGACTAATAGTTTTTGAGTATTCTTAAATAAATTATTTATATTAAAGGGATGCAAGGTTGGGTTCGATTTAGCGCACGCTGTTGGTAATGTTAAACTTAAATTGCATGATTGGAAAGTGGATTTTGCTGTATGGTGTACTTACAAATATTTAAATTCAGGTCCAGGTGGAATTGGAGCCATTTTTTTACATGAGAATAATTTTGATTATGAATGTAAAAAATTAGATGGATGGTGGGGTC
>NTPY01000752.1:358322-513708 GCA_002922825.1 Brachionus calyciflorus
CGACCTATTTTGGTGGTTCAGTGGCCCCAGCCGCGGACAACAGCAATAGTTTTTTACACTAGAATATTTTTGATCAAAGTTTATATGAGTCATTGATTTAATTATTTCGGACCCTAAGATGATATTTTTTCTGGAAAACTGCCATAAAGTTTAAATAAAACTTAAAGTTACCTATCAACTTCCTCTGAGATCTGAATTTCTTTACGTGCTTCGGTTTCAGTAGCTCCACCTTTGACCTTTAAAAAAGAGAATGATTTATAGAAAATAAAAAAACTTAAGATCTTACTTACTTTATCAACATAATTTAGTCCAACAAAATTTTGAACTCTCACATTGCTAATATCGTCTACTCTAAAATAAGTATGAAGTAAAGTAGTAAAATCAAATTCGACAGATCCTTAAATTTTAAAAAGTTTCAATAATTTGAAATGGTTTTAATAATACAGTCTGACCTCGATTTTGTTAAGGGCCTCGGGGACGCTAAAAAAGTTAACAAAATCAAATGTTAACAAATTCGAAAATTTTTCTTTTAAAGATTCACAATTTACTTTTATTTTTAAAAAAAATTAACATATCTACTAGAAAAATAGGACTTAATCAAAAGATAATTTCAATCAATTGAAGTGTTTCTTTTTCTTTAGTTGTTAAAATTCTATATCATCAGCCTTCTCTTTGGTAGAATTAAAATTTTTCACTTCAAGATAATATGATATTATATCTATTGTTGTAATGTCTAATGGTTTTGAGGTTTTTAAATTATTATCAAAATCAATAAAATAAAAAATTTAAGGCGTGTCTTTCAATCTGTTATTTCTTTTTTTGTTTGTAAGATGACCTTTCAATTTTTATCCATAATAATACAGCAAAAAAATAATTTGTTAACAAAATCAAACGACTTATACATGTAAAAAGATTAGATATGATTCGAAAAAGTGTCAAAATTATGTTTACAAAACCGAATGTTAACAAATTCAAAATTAACAAATTCGAATTCTTTTATAATGGGAAAAGATGCTGTTAACGAGCGTCATTATAAAAATGTTAACAAAATCGAGCGTTAACAAAATCAGCGTTAACAAAATCGAGGTCAGACTGTATTAAAATAATTACCCAAATTTTTGATGGTTAAGTTTGTTTTGAGGCTTTTTTTGGTAAGTGTAACCTCATAAATAAGCTCGAATTTGAAATCCCAAAGTAGCCTTGTCTCTTCATCATCTGTAAGGGATAACTTAACTGAAATGGAATCATTAACTTTATTAGCTGGTTCGATTACGGTCCATTTTTTGACTCGTGCGAAACCATGTTGAGGTCCTTTTTCCCAAGGTCCGAAGTTTGCTTTTAAAATTACTCAATAAAAAACTAAACAGTTTAAGAATGTATTTTGGCTAAACTTACGAAAAACAATTGGAATCCCTCCTCTAATGGCTTTTTTGTTATCAAAAACTGATTTGGAGCTTTTAAAATATATTTAAATTAAACAATTTTCTAAAATAAAATTTTTTTTAAAATTTTTCAAATAACCTTAAAAATAAAATTTCTTTATTATCTGAAATCCACGACGTAACAGTAGCTCCATGTAAATAAATTTCAGCTTTATTTGAATTATCTAGTTCTAAAACAATTTTATCATTCATTCTTTTCCTCAAACCAGCATCCAAAGTCTTAAATTATATTTAAAATTAAATATTTATATTATAACTCAAAAATTCGCTCTTAAAAAAATGCACTTTTTTGAAAAAAAAATCTGATTTGTCATAATGAAAAAAAGCAATTTTTTGCACATAAAACCAATTTTTTTATTGCTTAATCATTTATTTAATTTCAAAAGTAGAACATAATGTCTTAGTTACATCTCATTTAGAGTATGCTGTTAGTTTCTGATGCCTAATATTTACAAAAAATTATTGAGTAAGTGCAGAAACGTGCGAGAAAATTGGTAAAATCAGTTCGAAACTTTCCATGCCAAGAATGTCTAAATTTAACGAGATACTAATTTTTCAATAATTATGATTTTTAGTCCCTAAAATTCATTTCAAAATTTAAAAAATTTTAAAAATGTTATTTTAGCAAAGACTCACGTCTATCGCAACTATTGGCTGTAACTAAAACTATAACTCGAAAATCCTAAAAATGAAAATAATCAAAAAATAACACGGGTTAATACAATTACGTACAAATTTTACACTTGATGTTGCATTTTCATAGAAACCATTATAATTTTTTCTTATACCCTTGTCCCTTTATTTAGATTAGAAGACTAAATTTTTTTAAATAATTTTTTGATTTTTTAACTTAATTTATAAGTGTATATCAAAACCCGGAAATTTTTTTCATTACATGATCAATTTAATTTTTGAATTTCGATTTTTGAAAATCTTGATGTCGCATTAAGCATCAGACAATAAAAATAATGGATTAACAAAGAGGCCTATTTTTTTTAAATTGCGATAGAAAGCTGCCATAGAATTCACTAAAATTTGAAATTACGGCTAAGTATCATACATTTAGCTGTAATGGGTCTATCAGAAATTTCCAAAAAATAAAAAAGCAATTTCTTACCTCTTTGTGTTTATAAAACATATAATCCATTTTGATATTTTAATATTTTTAATTTCACTAAAAAAATTTTTTATAAAATATATTTAATTAAAAAGATATAATAATTTTTCTTTTTTCTAAATTAAGATCCTCATAATTTCGAGTAATAGATAAAATTTCTTTTTAAGATACCTAAAATAAAAAGAAATATAATAACTTATCTAGATCTCGTTATCTTAACTTTTTAGTCAATATCAAAAAAAAACAAAAGTTATAAGATAAAATTAAATGTCAAAAATAATGCTCAATATCTTATGGTAATATTGGTCAAAAAAGTCAAAATACTCTATGAAAAAAAAGAAATAAAATAGACTTTTAAGCTCTAAAAAAAGAAACAAAATTAATATATCTTTTGAAATAGTCTTAAAAGTAATTCAAAACAAAATTGCACGCAATTTTGTTTTTAAATCACAAAATTCATTCTAAATAGACAAACATAATAATACTTGAATTTAAAAAAAAATGATATCTCTTTTTTTAAAAAAACAACAACAACAACATAACTTAAGATTGAAAATAAAAAAAAAAAAATTTTCAAAAAATGCTTACTATGTAAAATAATTGATGTTTCCTTTACTTAGGTTTATAGAGCAAATTAGAAAAATTATAATTAAAAAAATGAATGATTCAACAGAAACACACCCTTTTTGCAGTCTTGATGCTTTAGCAAATGAGTGGAATTTGGATCTTTTCTCTGAGGAATTTTCTTTGGAATTAGATAAGCGAAATATTTGGCCATCTAATCGGGATAAATTTCATTATCCTAAATTGAAAGATTTATCAAAAGGTTAATTAAAGCTTATCTCTCATTGCTTAGAAAACAAAGTAAAATAAATAAATAAATAATTTTATTCTTTTTAAGTCGATCTCTCTTTAGTCGAAGACCCAGAAGCCGAATGTATTTACATGTGTGGTAATTCATTGGGTTTACAAGCAAAGACTGCTAGAGAATATGTAAATAAAGAATTTGATAAATGGGCTAAAATGTAATGCATAAAAATTATATTTTGCGATTTATAAAATAAAATATTTTATTTTTTTAAAGAGGTGTTTATGGTCATTTTGAAGGTGAACTACCATGGGCAGAATGTAACGAACCATTAAGACCAGCTATGGCTAGACTAGTCGGTAATTAAATTTCGTTTTCCTTAAAACACAACAAAAAAAAACATAAATGATATGCTCAAAAAAATACTATTTTAAAATATTAAAATTGAAAGGATTTTTTTATTTGACAAATATTTTCTAAATAAAGAAAATGAGCTGCTTTTAAGATACTTACATCATATAGACTTTTTTTAAAAGGAATACCTCTATTATAAAAAGAGGTTTATTTTTCAAAGATTGCCAATCAAAAAAAAGATTTTGTTTCTACTGATGGATTTTTTTTAATTTTAATCTTGGGGAGAAAATTTCGATATTTTGGTACCCCATTAATAAATGTGATTGTGGTCACAAGTAATTTTTCCCCAATTTTATTATAAAATAAATGTTTTGATCAATAAAAAATTAAGTAACCAAGCGTCGTAAAGCTCCCTTTAAAGCGTCACCTTTTTTTTAAGTAAAATTTTTATTTGAAAAATTTATGATAAACTTTTTAGATATTATTACAAAAATATTCTCCTTATTTATTATATATTTTAATTAACTAGGAACCTAGTTTTAGCTGTGTTTAAGGCTATTTTAAAATATTAAAAAATTTATTTGGAGCTTAAATTAGTTATATTTTAAATTACCGTTATGCTTTGCTATTTCATACGGCACTTAAACTCGAATGAAAACATAAAAATAATCTTCATCATCTTAGCTTTCTTATGATATAATTTTCACGCTCACATTTTAAAATTAAAAGCATTTTTTACGGCCTCAAAATTTATCAATTTTTTTTTATTTTTTAATTTTTCGGGTCATTTTTTAACCTTGCGGAGAAAAAAATTGTGGGGAAAATATTACTATTTCAAAATAATCAAATTTTCACTTTTTTTCTGGGTTACAAAGCTTCCCTTTGAATTATAGTTAATTTTCTCGATTAGTTTTTTAAATATATTTACGAGATATGGTTATGGTTGACTTTTCGCCACTATAAACGAATCAGCTAAGATTTGAAAAATCTTCAAAAAAAGACCATGCATGATATGCTTATTTTAAAATGGTTAAAAAAGCCAAAATCAGTATTAATAATTTTTTTTCAAAAAGAAAATGTTTTTTAAAAACTTTTTTTAATTAAGGTGCTAAGACTGAAGAAGTTGACCTAATGAACTTTTTGACAGTTAACCTACATCTTATGATGGTAAAATTTAATTTAGAAAAAATGAAATAAAAATTCTTCATAATAATTTTTATTTATTTAAGGTTTCTTTTTATCGTCCAAATGAAAAAAGATTCAAAATATTATTAGAAGAAAAAGCATTTCCTTCAGATCACGTAAAAAAAAAATTTTTGAAAAAAAACCTTTTATAACAAATTCTTAAATAATTATGTTAAGTATGTTGTTGAGTCTCAAATAAAATTAAATAACTTGAACCCGGAAGAGTGCTTGTTGCTTTTAAGACCTAGAGAAGTAATAAATTTAGAAATTTATTCTCTAAAAATTTAAAAATAAAATGAATTAACACAAAAGGGTGAATTAACTTTGAGAACTGAAGACATTTTAAAAGTAATAGAACAGGAAGGTGATCAAATCGCTTTAGTCTTGTTAAGTGGTGTTCATTATTTCACTGGTCAATTATTCAAAATTAATGAAATCACTCAAGCAGCTCATTCAAAAGTATTTTTTTTATAGCATTCATCCTGAAAGAAAAAAATAAGACTAATTCCCAAAAAAGGGCTGTTATATTGGTTGGGATCTAGCTCATGCTGTAGGAAATGTTGATCTTAAACTTCATGATTGGAATGTTGATTTTGCTGCTTGGTGTACTTATAAGTATTTAAATTCAGGAGCTGGATCAATTGGTGGGGTTTTTTTGCATGAAAAACATTTTGAAATAGCTAATTTAAAAAAACTCGACGGTTGGTGGAGCCATAGATTTGACACTAGATTTGAGATGTCCAATAGTAAAAAAATTTGGTTCGTTTTCTTTTTCTTGTTTAAAAAATTAAAGCTTTTAAAGAAATTGAATATGCTATCGGTGCTTCAGCTTATGCTTTAAGCAATCCTTCAATTTTGCTTTGTAGTTGTTTAAAAGCGAGCTTAGATGTAATTTTTTTTTGTTAAAAAAATTAAAATTAAATCTTAATTTTTGATGATTCTTAAGATATTTGATGAGATAGGAATTGAAAATTTAAGAAAAAAATCCAAAATTCTAACTGCCTATATGGAGGCTTTGCTAAATAAAACATTTGATAGAAATAATAACTGTAAGAAATAATTAAAGAAGCAACTTCAAAGCGCTTAATATATTTTATTTCAAAGCTGAGACTGGCATAGAATATATTACTCCAACTGATCCGGAAGAGAGAGGTGCTCAAATTTCAATTAGATTTAAAAATAATGTGCGATTAGTTCATGATGAGCTCGAAAAACGTGGCGTTGTCGTAAGTTTATAACTTGAAAAATTGTTGAATCAACGAATAAAAAATATTTTTTGTTAATAAGTGTGATTTTAGAGAACCAGATGTACTCAGATTTGCACCAGTTCCTTTATACAATACATTTAGTGATATTTACAAAATGGTCAAAACCCTAGAAAAATGTTTCAAAATTGTTTGTAGAAAATAAATTTATTTTAGGAAATAAAATATTAGATGAAAAATTTTTTTGTCTAAGCCCTAAAATATCTAAAAGATTCGTACATCTTAAATAGTGTCCTTAAAATTGAGACGTGGTTAGCGAAATGCACCTATTTTTTCTTGCACTAAATTAGCACTTAAAAATAAAAAAGGAGAGAAAAAACTATTCTAAACATCTTCTTAATTTACTCTATTTATCGTAAATTCTAACTTTTTGGAATCCGTCTAGAGTCGAAAAGACTAAATTATTTCATTTATTTTTTTTGAAATTTCACTTAGTCGTCATTAAACAGATTCGAAAGATGCATTTTTTTAAAATTTGGTTGTGTTTTTAAATTAAAATTTTTAAAATTAAAGTGGCATTAAAGTTGTTTATTTTTTTCATCTTTTTTTCGATAAAACTTTTTTCTATTATCTTTTTCTATGAAAAAAATTTCTATATAATAATATAGTGCCAAGATTTTGGGAATAACTTCTGACTCAATGCATCCCAAATAACAGCCACAAATGAATAACGACAGACTAGAGGCATGTAAATACTTCAATTACGTATCAAGAATTCAAATAAAAACAAGATATGGTGACAGCGAAAAAGTGTCGCAAATTCGAAAGATATTCATCAACAAGTGCAGAGAAGAAATACCACAATTACTAACTCATTGAGGTTCGATTCTTATGATAAAGATAATTCGTTTTCGAGATCCTTTCAAATTTAAAACAAAAAATTAATTTTTTCAAAAGTTTTATGAAAAGTAATAAACTTTTAAAATTTTTTGGTACGGTAGTATAGTACGAATACGGTACGGTACGACACAATTTTATAAAATAGACAAATGTATTGAGTTTAGTAATTACTAAACAAAATAAGAATCTGATAAATTATTGGCCATTAAATTTTCAACCACACTTAAAATAAAATTTTAAGCGTGCTAAGATTTTAATAAGCCTCTAAAGATGTGAACAGGAATAAGATGAAAATAATTCATCCTATTCGGCTTAATTTGATTTTGCCATTTTTTATAGTATTTTGGCCATTTTAGAATTCATCAGATTTAATTTACAGGCCATAATTTGTATCTGCCTAAATCAAGTTTAATAATATGCTGAAATTTTTTATTATTTGAAGTTTTGATTAAGTGAATCCTGAACATAAGTTTCAAAAACGATTAACTCTCTCTAAAGAAATCGCTATATTAAAAAAATAACCTTAGTTAATCCCTGGAAGAAGAGAATAACGAAAAGGGGAATCCCCTCCTTACCTAACAAAATTTTAGTAACATTTTGTTTAGATTATTAAAAAAAAAGATTTTAATTAACTAAAAGTTATCTTTCTCCCTCCCATTCGAATTTATGGTGAATCCGTCTTTAGATATAAAATAAGCTTTTACAAATTATTTCAATAACTAAAAGTCATACGATAAAAATGACCTAAAAATTCGTTTTTTTGGACCAAGTTTTCCTAGAAAAAGTATTTAAAATTTTTTTTTTTATTTGTCAACAAAATAATGTTAGTATGTGCTTTTTTTGCGAATTTTTAAATGTTTTTAGCATTTATTTTGTTTTTTTTAGAAACCAATGACTAAACGGTTATTTTTTTATAAATATTTAGACAATTCTCTACAATTTGGTATTTAAAAATATGGTATGTGCAGGGTGACCGTTAAAAAATAAGTTAGTATGTGCTAAGCGAAAATTGAGTTTTTTGATTAAAAATCGAGTTTATAAACATAAAAGTAACATGTTTATGGTATTAAATTAAAGATCTCAGTGTGAGAAAAAATTTAAAAAAAAAAATACCAAGCTCACTTATTTCGGGAGTTACACACCTATGTTTTATTTTCGTTTTAGAGGGGGGTGTGCATTTTTCAGGTATCCCATCTACCGCCATTTAACAAAAACCGCTAAGAGACATCAGAAAAGTTTCTGTAAAATAAAGTTAATTTAATTAATTTGACTTAAAAGACAATTCAAACTTAGCTTCGAAAATTTATTTATTATTTTAAAAGCAAAAACTTTAAATTGAAATTATTTTGCAAGAAATTCAAAATTAAAATTCAAATTGCATGTGTCAGTACTGTTCAAAAAATTGAACAAAATTTAAATTAAAATTTTTCATCAAAAAAATAAAAAGAAAGAAAAAATTTTACTTTCAATCTTATATGCATTTATTAGATTTAAGTAAAGGCGCATTGAATCAGCAAAAATGATCCAAAACTAAACTTATTTTTTGTCTCTATTTTTTTTAAATGAAATTAAAAAGTACTTGAATATTAATATTTTTTTGATTTCTCTATTCGTAAAATATTAGAATTATAAAAATGTTTTTGACTCGTTCCGAATATGATCATGGTGTTAATACATTTTCACCAGAAGGTAGACTTTTTCAAGTCGAATATGCCATTGAGGCTATTAAAGTAAAAAATCTTGAAATTTTTTTGAATTGAATTTTAAATTAAAATTGAAATTCTCTAGTTAGGTTCAACAGCCATTGGTATTAAAACCCCAGAAGGTGTAGTTCTTGCTGTTGAAAAACGTGTCACATCATCTTTGATCATTCCATCAACAATTGAAAAAATTGTCGAAGTCGATTCACACATTGGTCAGTCTTTATTTTTAAAATTCTTCATTAAACATCAAAACTTAAAAAAACTAATTTAAATATTTTAAGCATGTGCCATGAGTGGTTTGATTGCCGATTCTAAAACTTTGATTGATAAAGCAAGAGTTGAAGCCCAAGTATGTTTAAGATAATTTATTAAATAAAAAAAAATATTAAATTAATTCAATCTGCAAAGAACCATTGGTTTAATTATGATGAAAAAATGAGCGTAGAATCAGTAACTCAAGCTGTATCCGATTTAGCTCTAGCTTTTAGTGACCAAGAAGATGAAGTCTATGCTATGGTAACGATACTTTTTTTTAAATTTATAATAACTCTTGTTTATGTTTTTTTTTTACAAAGAGTCGTCCGTTTGGTGTAGCTCTTTTATTTGCTGGAGTAGATGAAACTGGACCACATCTGTAATTTAATCAAAAAGTTTTTTAAAAAATTCAAATTTTTTATTTGAAATTTTCTAAGATATCACTTAGAGCCAAGTGGTACTTATATCGAATATGAAGCTAAAGCCATTGGATCTGGTTCAGAAGGTGCTCAGCAAAATTTACAAGATATATATCACAAAGTATGTAGATTATTATAAATTCTTTTAAATTTGCAATGAAAATTTTTTAAAAATTTTAAATTGAATAGAATATGACAATAAAAGAAGCTTCCAAACATGCTTTATCAATTTTAAAACAAGTTATGGAAGAAAAATTGAATGCTACTAATATCGAAGTAATTTCTTATTTTATTTCAAGAATATGGAGTTCAAGTATTATAAAATTTTTGATTTTTAGATGTGTACTGTTTCAGCTAGAGATAAAACCTTTCATTTATTTACCAAAGAAGAAATCGAAGATGTAATCAAAGAGATGTAAACTTGTATGATCATTAATAGTAATATTTAAGCTCCGAACGCCATTTAATGAATATTTAATATTCTTTAAATTTTCATCAATATTTTTTGTAACTTTTTTTGGTCAAAAATAAAAATTATTTAAATCTTATCGTTTTTGAAACAAATAAAAATCATTAAAAATATTTAACAGTAGATTTTATTATTAATTTAAATTTAATTTAATTGAATAAAAATTTTCCCAGACTGGTAAATTCTTTCTTAATGGAAAGCAATTTTTATATTTGAAAATATTTTAATACTAAATTACTTTTTTTAAAAGGAATTCTTTAAGTTTATTACTCAAAAACGTTTAATAATTTTTTCTAAATATATTATTTATTTACTTATATACTCTCGTTTTTCAATGCAATAAACTCAACTAATGCGTGTTACTCAAGCTTTCTCCTTATTAGAAAATGAATATGTGACCATACAATATTCCATTTATTCACTGAAAATAAATATTTTTTGCATGAAAATATGGAAAATTGAATTACTGTAATACCTTGCTATTTCTTGCGGCATTTTAACTCGAAATTACGAATTTAAGGAGGACATTTAAACAAAAAAAATTAAAAAAATTGAATTTTTTTTATCAATTTATTTATTTTTTCTTTCGGAATAAATGCATCATTAAAGATGTATTTATTCCGAAAGAATTTAATTTTGAAATTGAATCATTTTCGAGGATAAATCTCGCATTTATGACTTTTCAAAAATATTCAAAAATGCAATGTGAATGTAGAATTTAAAATCGAAATTTTGAATTAAATTGAAATGCATCAATCTGCAAGGTATTTATAGAAAAATTTTCTTTAATGTGCTTAATGGAACATCGGCCGCAACAATAGCTTTTAACAGGAACCGTTAAAAGCCTTTAAATTAATTCTTAAATTTGAAATTAAATTTTGAAATTAGCATATACATGATTTTCTTCTAGGGAAAATTTGTTTATTATCAGAAGAATATGGGTGATTGATAGGGTATATTAGCTTGTATTTATTACCGGAAATATGTCTAATACTAGAAACATCAGTGGGTTTAAGAGTTTAAATAAAAATGTGTTACCTTTGACATGTTCGTAATCATAAAAATCTGACATACTCTCTAACTCAAAGTCACAAGTTTTGATGATTTTTATTCTAGAGACAATGGGACCATTATTACAAATGAAAAAAGTAGTGTGCGTCTTAAAATTTAGACAATGATGCATTTAAAAAATGGAAATTAAAATTCGTTAAATGAGCCAATTTTTAAAATTAATGGCAAACTTTTGGTAAATTTTTTCTCCGATAATAATTTTTTATTAACCGGAAATACAAAAAAATTAAAAAAAAAGCGATTTCGAAAAAATTTTACACATTTTATTTCTTTTAAATTAAAAAAAAAAATTATCTAATTCTAAAAAAAAAATTAACAGGCATCGTTTGATTAGTTTTCTTTAAATTTAAGTTATCATTTTGGTTAGTTAAAGTCCGAGTGATTTTAATATATTCGATACTGGCCCAGATAGTCCTAATTGTGACGAATAAGATTCTAGTGCATTTGATACTAAATTCAAATCAATATCTAGATCATCGGTTTTGGCTGATCGAGATAAATTTTTAACTTCTTTAAGCTCATTATCCATTGACTCCATATATTTATTTAAATTTTCTTCATCTTCATCTAAATCCTCATCACCCAATGCATCATCTCCAATTTCATAAAACGAATCAGTTTCATCTTCATCGTCATCCTCATCTTCACTCTTATCTTTTAAATTTAATATTTCTTTTAAATTGTCCTGAAATGATTCCACATTAAAATCAATCAACTTTTCATCTTTAGTCTTTTCTATTCCTTTGTAATCAACTCCGGACAAAACGTCATCTTTTTTATTCGTTTTTTTCATGAAATTTTTAAATGCATTTGATATTATGCGAAAATCATAAGTGGATCCGACATCACCCCTCGCGTACATTTCTAAATAATCATCCAAAGCTGGTGCTTCAACACATAACCAATCATCGCTATCATCAGTTTCTTTTTCTTGAACATTCGAAATTTCCTCTTTTATTTTAACTACATAATCCTCTTTTAAAATATTATCCAAATAAAAACTATCAATCAGCTTATCAATATTCTTTTTTTCTCCGAGTTTATTACAATCACTTTTAAAATAAGTTCCTTCTTTTTCATAACTCTCCTTAGCCTTAACCATAAGCTCATTATAATTTTTCGAATTTTCCAAATAGTCTTTAAAATAGCCGAAGTTTTTCAAACGTCTAATATAACTTTCAAATGTTCGATCAATATCTGAATCATTTAGAATTTGTTTGGATATAATTTCGAATGCACATGTTAGTTTATGACCAAGAATACTTCGCTCTTTATTTATAGAGTTCAATACTTGTTCATTTGGATTTTTACTTTGATTCAAACAAGGCCAATTTTGCCTCTTTTCAGGTCTATAATCAACGTATTTCAATTTACCGTATAAATGCTTAGTAAATTGAACTCTATAATTTACTAAATCGACTGGCTTAAATGTGCTCAATGTACTACACAATTTTAAATCACTAGGGTCTTTTTCACTAAATCGATTTATGGCTGAACTTATTAGACTTGGATTACTTTTTAATAACCAGGCTAATTTGGCTGGTATTAGACAAGTAGCTCGATGAAATAAATTCTTGGCAATTACTTCAGGCTCAAAAATATTAATTTGTTTATAAATACAGTCTTGTATTAAGTCACCAGCACGAGTTACAGAGGGAAAATCAAAAACTACTTTAGCACCATGTAGACTACTTTTTATAGAACCAAAAGCCGGGAGATAAGTTATTTGAGCAGGATTAGTAGCTGGTGGAATTATATGCAATTGTCCATTGTAAATAAAAACTCTATTATCCATGCAATTATCAGCAGCACTGGACGCCCAATCAGGTAAATAATTAGCCGATTGAATAAGTAAAAAGTCACCATCTGAATCGACAATTTTAGCAGCCAAACGACCTTCAAATTTCGAGGTTAATTTATACAAAAGATATACAATGAACCATTCATCTTTAATATTATCACCAAAGTCAACACAACCGTAACAAGTATAATCAATAGGATTATTTTGAAGACCAAATGTATATTCGGGTTGGGACCAAGTGCTTATAGGTTTATTCAAATAGAACTTTTCATTGTTCCATATGTAGTTCGAAGTGAGACTCTCAGCGTAATCTATCATATTTTGATAGAGAAAATCAACAGATTCAGTATTTTTTTGAGTCGAAATAAAAATTTTAAATTCAACTTGAGATTCGTCTAAATTTTCCTCGACAAACTCTTGTTTCACTTTAGTTTTTGTATCATTTGTTGAGTTGTTTTGTGTTTTTGAATTTTTTAAAATATTTTCCATTATGAATTTTTTTATTTGTTATCTATATAGTAAAATTTTATATAGTGAGAGATAAACAAAAAACAAATATTTGAGATGGGGATCTTTTTTCTTTTTCAACAATAGCAACAACAACAACAAAAAAAAGAGAGATTGAAAACTTTATTCAAAATTTGAAATTTAATTTCAAAAAAAAAATTTTAATTTTTCTTTTTGGAAGTAAGATCAATCGTGTCTGTATTTGATTTGTGTGTTTTCTTTCTTTTTTGAATATTTTGAAATATTTTATTCAATAATGAGCTTTTCAGTTGGATATAATTGGCTGACTAGTACCTTAAATAGAAAATATTTATGCAAAATTATCTAATATATTTAAATTAGCGCCTCGCACTAAGAATATGCTTGCAAATTATGAATTTTTAAATTTCATAAATAAATGAAAGTTTTTTTTCTTTTCTTTCAATGAATTTAGGCTTTATTACGTAATATCATATAAGTTTCATAGTTCAGTTTTAATATATTAATATTTGAGTTAGAAAGTTGAAATACGTTGAATGCATGATACTTTTTCAATTTGTTTAAAGAAAACTCATTTGCATATTTTTAGTGAATAGAATCACATTGTTTGTTCTAAAGTCACTTTTTTTTAAAATAAATTTGATTATTCTTGACTTACTTGTCTTTTTATCATATTTAGATTTGCATTTGCTTTTTGAATTAATTCAGCTTGTTTGGCTTGATCATTTAATTGCTTATTTGCTTCGAATTCATGTTTAATTCTTTTTTTTGCGTATTCGCTTAAATAAAAAAAAGAAAGTTAAAAATAGTCATAAATGCGAACAAATTTTTGGATGTTGACTTGAAGCGAAAGAATAGCGATAAGTGTCGAATTCTTTCCTAAAAAAAATTTTGTTTATACCAATTTAAATTGGTATCTCTTTGGTGGAGAAATCCTATAGGATACAATATTTTTAAATAAGTTTTATTTTAATAGAATGACTGAGAAACATTCGAAAAGAATTAAGTAATAGAAAAAAAGAATCATGAAATTTTTTTTGTTTACATCTCTTTTTTTATCTTTTTAAGTATTAAACAGTCTGACTAAGTTTTTGTTAATTGTCTTGGTCCAGAATGTTAAAAAAATCAAACGTTAGCAAATTCAAGCGTTGACAAAATAAACCTATTTAAATTCCAGGTCTGACTGTAATTATTTCCAAGTCCAAATATTTAAATGAAGCAATTGCAAGTTTTCAAAAAGAAGAGGCATTAAAAAAAAATTTAGAAATAAAAAATTTTAACCGCTATTTTTAGCTCTTTTGTAATATTTAAAATTTTTTTTTAGAATTTTTTTTGACTCTTAAATGCCTCTTCTTTTTGAAAACTTGCCCAATTGATTCTTAAATAGTCAACAGCTTCAAGACAAAAATCGAAAAATCATATTTTTAACTAATTTATTTATTTTTTCGTTTTTCTTATATAATTTTGTATGGGTCTAGTCATAGGGGTTCCCTAAGTAAAACTAGACTAAAAAAACACTACTAGAAAATTTTCACCACAAAAATTTATTTAGTAAAACTGTTTCACTTTATTTTAAAAACACTTATTTTTTAATCATTTTGGCAAAAAAATTTCATAATAGCAACCATAACTTTGTTATCTAACAAAATCAATAACTTATTTATTTTTTATGCCGAATCGTTTCCGAAAAATACCTGTCAAAAATCTTTTCTTATCAGTCGAATTAATTATGTCGAAAAAATATTTCACTAAATATCACCGTCGAAAAATGGGATACCCATTTAATGACATATTTTCAATAACTTGAGTTTTGGAAAAGAATTTTTCCGATTGCAAAAGCTTAGTAAGTTCTTTAGCTTGTTAGACCAATTTTTTTTGAATAGAAGACTATAGAGGATATAAAGTAAATAGATTATGTGGAGTACTTAATTTTTAATCAAATTTTAGAACCTAATTCTAAAATAAAGGACTATTATGAATATTTATATATCCTTTTGTCTATTAGTGGAGAATTTAGTCTCATCCAGCAATTAAAATTTTTTTATTAAAAACATTTATTTTAAGCTTACCGAAAATTGTAAGAAGAAAACTTATTCGATTCTTTAATCATACTTTTGTAAAGACTTAAAACTTTAGTTCTACTCAACATTTTTTTAAATCTTTTCTATAAATTATCTTATAAAAAAAATTATCTTTTGTTTGTCTTTTTCGAGTCCGGTTATTATTACGGTATACTACTTATTTATATTTTTTAAGAAATCAAATATCTCATTACAAAAAATTTTATTAAAATTTTTGGTTACAAAAAAATTTTAAAAAGACATTAAAATGTATTCAATTTAACTAAAAATTCTTCCAATTTTTGGCTTCTAAGCTTTACTCCAATCGCTTTTTTTTTCTTCTTTTTTCTCATTTTTTTACCAAATTAATTCAAGTTAAAAAGGTTGAATGTAACAATTAATAAAAATATTTATTATCGATTCACATAATTACAAAACTTAAAAAAAAATTAAATGTTTTTCTTAAGGTTTTTTTTTTTAATAAGTTAACATATTATTGATTTAGATCATTAGTGGCACTATTTTGGGCCCTAGCTGCTAAATTACGCTCAAAATTAAGCAAACGTTGACCAACAAGGTACTTGTCATTTCGAATTCTTTCATAAATACTTTTAAATTGACGCATTTGAAATATTAAAAACCATGAAAAAGAAATCAAAAAAACTGTCGTGGGAAAAATACGTTTTTCCACTTTATTCAAAAAATCAAAATTGCTCGCTTTTATAAAAGAAAATTAAAATCCTTAATATATTTAAAAAAAAAATTTTAAATTACTGAATATTGGAAAAATGCTTCTTGAAATAACATATGGAATGGCTAGTGCTGATCCAAGACAAATTGTTACTGGATAAATGAGCTTTAAAAACATAAATTTTAAATTTATATTTCTTATACCATCTTGACAAAGCTAAAAAAAAATACAAATAAAAAGTTATTTTTTTTATAAAAAATATATTGAATAAGTTGTTTTTATACTCTGTCGACTACTTCTCTAAGCCACCATTGGGGTCCTGTCAATATCAAAGCCGTTGATATTTTTGTATGTAAAACACCCAATGCCCATATTTGCCATAATGAATAAACTGGTGTTTGATTCAAACTACAACTAATTGGATTTATAACTATTTGTTGAAATAAAAGTCCAAATAAAATTGGCAAAAAGCCGAAAATCATAGACAATGCAGCAAAGGCTTTTGAAAACTTAAACGAATATTAAATTTTAATTTCTTTTTAATTATTAATTGAGAAAGTTGAAACTTACAATCCAAATTCTTTCTTTGAATTTCAAAAATAACTGATAAAGACCCATTTGAATCCAATTGTAAGCAATAACTGTAAGCCTTATTTTAATCCACATTGAGTATAGTCCAGCAACAATTGTGTACAAATCATTTATCTTTGAACTACCTGATAGTTTATACAGTAAATATCTTCCTATCGATACTAAATTTAAAAATAAAAATCCAATTAAAATTATGTGTTTAAATAATATTTTTATTTTGATGATAAATAAGGGGGTCTCTTTCATTAATTTTAAAAGGATTTAGAAGAAAAAATTTAATCAGAAATTAGTTTTAAAAATAAACCAAAACAAACTCTATAGAAATATAATTTACTGAGTTGCCGTGTGCTTTTCAATTAATTTAAAAAGAAAATGAGACTCTTCCATCAAAAATACATACAAGGTATAATTTGATTTTTTTCAAGTTAAGTTTCACAGAGTTATTAGAGTCTGAATATATTGAAAAATAATGAAAAATACTCAAGCTGGTTTTTGTAAGGTGCATCAAGTCATAAAACTTAGTCAAGCTTTGGCTGTTTTTGAGTAACTTATGTCTACTCTGATAAAAGTATTCCAAAAATATTTTGAATTGTAGATTTAACAATGTTTTATAAAAACTGGTTTTGATCTTTAACAATTTGATTTATAGTGCCTTAAATCATAAACTGTATTCCTACTTATAAATTTCGAGTCTAACTACGTCCCTTTGATTTCACCTTTTTCAATGAATTTTATTTTTAAATTAAAGCTTATGAGCTTCTCTACAACTTTAGGGGACTATTTTTTAAAAAATGTTTATTTAAACTCAAAAATAATAAAAAATGATAGCTCAGTAACTACGGTTTATGATTTGGGGCACTAAATTTTTTACGAAAAATGACTAAATATAAGGTTTTTTTTACAAAAATACTTCAAAATAAAATAGTGATCAGTGTTATTATACGGCTAACTTGAACCGAATCATTAATGCTACAAAAATAGCTCACTTGATCAGAGATTATTAAATAATTTGAAATTTAAATTTACCTGGAGCAACCAATAAAGAGATGCTGAACGCTAAAAGACTTAAGCACATCAAAATAATCAGAACAAATATCTAAAAAATAAAAATTTTTATTTTATATTTTAATTTAAAAAAAGTCTATTTCTACAAACTTTAAGTTTAAAATAAGTTGGTTTTGTATAAGGTTCAATTAAATATGGAGAAGTATTTTGAAGCAAAGCTTGATGTGCTACACCAACATTAAATTGAAAAGGATTTTGAGCAATTTGAACTTGTACAACATTATTATTATTATTAGCTTGATTATTTCGATTGTTAGCCTGATTGTTATTATCATTCTCATTAGTATTTGCTTGTTGATCACCAAGTAAATACGATTTGATGTCTAACATCCAAGCAACAATTGCTGCCCATAATTTAATCATATTTTTCGACCATACTCTTATATGACTTTGTTCAAGAAGTGCTGGTAAAGCAGCATGTAGCCATAATAATTCAATCGACAATTCAGTCGATAATGTCTCACTATTTGATGATACATTATAGGGTAGAATAGGTTTTTCAAGATAAACTTGAAAATAAGTAATAATTCTAATTGGTAGAAGTAACAACAAAACAACTGAAAAACCAAATAAAGTACATGAAGTCAAAAAGCGTCGAATATGTCTAAATACAGGTAGTTGTATCATCTCTTGAACGGGATTAAAATCCGGATCATTCAAATTTCTCAAAAACCATAAAAGACCGGGACGAAGTACTTCTCTTAATAAGAACACAAATGTTGCAAAATAGAACACATAAATCATTCCAACTAGCCAATGTATAAAAACACTCGTACCGGGTGAATTTTCGAAACTATTCATTCTGTCATTAATAGTAGCATTGAATAATTTCAAAGAGCATAAATCTATCCACACACCGCAAACAAAAGGAAACACACATATTTCAAACACTACTAAAAGAGCTACTTTAATTACTATATAACAAAGACCGATTACTTTTCTTGCACGATACAACGTCGAAAAAGCCATTAAAACATAGAGAAATATTAATATTTCAGCTAGAAGTCCATAGCCGACTAAAGTTGTTAATAAACCTTCAAAATGGGATTTTTCAACATATTCGTGTAGTTTGAAACTATAGATTAAATAATGACCGAGATGATATGGACAAAAAGCAAATACCAATATAAAAAGTGTATTTAAAGATATGACCCAAAAAACGTGTTCTAAAAATAGTAGAGAACCATCTAGACCTAAGAGTCTATCCCATGTAAGATCTTCGGCAGCTCTATCCCATTCCATTGGATTCCAATGGTTGTCATCGTTATTATTTTGAGCTTGTTGTCTTTGTCTTTGTGGAGGCTGAGGTGGTGCTGCTAAATTTTGGTTTAAATCAGCTATATTTTCTCCAGCATTATTACCAGCTCCGTTATTTTCTTCGTTAAGTTGCTCATTACGATCAACTCTATTTAAATTTTCATCAGGTTCAGGCTGATTTAGGTTTTCTTGATTATTTTGATTTGGTGGTGGAGGTGGTGGTCCATTCTCAAGCCAATCAGGTCCTCCACCAGACAAAATTTGCTCTCTTAACCAAACTAAACTTATAAATGCACCTAGTGAGCAAAGAACTACAAAAGCTCCTTGTAGAATATCAGCTATAATATTATCAGTTGAAAGCATGTCTAATGGTAGAGTCAATAGAGAACTAACTGAACCAGCAAATAAACAACGGTAAATACGACAAGCTGTCAAAGGCACTACAGCTAACCAAGATATAGCTACTAATGTTGAATGAAGCCAAAATCTTACGGCTTTGAATAAATTTTTCAAAAGACCAGTGGCAATATCTTTAGCTGGTAGTCTTTTGGGCATGTTTGGATCATATACTTTTTGAAAAAAAAAAATTATTAAAAATATTTTTTTTTCCAGAAGATTAGAAAAACTGATTAACTTTTTAGTTTAATTTTTAACATACTTATTTTATTTTGCGAGGAAGATTTCAAACAAAAAAAATGCTCAGACAATCGGATTGAACTTAAATTTTACTTCATTTTTAAACTTTAACTTAGATTGTTCATTACTTGTCAAAATTAGTACTTGATAATATTTGAATTAACTGTCCCGGTATTTTACATCGAGGTTTAATTTCAGAATTTTCGGATTTTTCAGATCAATTATGAAATATTTGTACCGTAAATTCGCATGTTTGAGTTGGTCAATTCTTTTTCAGCCAAACAGAAAATTGAATAAAATTGAATTTACGATTTTAAACCCCGGGGTTGTTTGGGTCATTCCGTATTGGAAATTACCAATATTCATAATGAATAGAAAAAATGTTGATTTGAAAAATTGAAAGGTTTCGGATAATTACTTTTTGCTTAAGCCATAACTTTATGCTCAGAGTTCCTGTGTCTCCGGAAAAAAATAAGATAAAGTTGAATAAAATATTTGAAACGAAATTAGTCTTTTTTGAATCTTAAGCGAAAATAGCAAAAAATTTACTAAGAAAAAAAGGTTATTAATTTTTTAACCAAAACCGCGTTAATAACGATTTATAGACCTTTATGTGATATTTTTAAACAATATTCCAATATTTAGCCATAAAGCCTCTTAAGAACCATTAAAAATTCCTAAAATCAACCTGATTACTAACCTTTTGTTTAATCTATAAAATTAATCAGATATCATGTTAAGTTTATATATTTACTTGGCGCAAATGTAAATTTATGTTTACATAATTCACAATATTCTTTCTTACTATATTTAAGCCATTGAACCAAACTATAATTAAAAATAATCTAGTCCTGTAAAATAAAATTTTGTTTAAAAAAAATTTTAAATAACCATTCTTGATGAATATATTTAATGCTTCCTGTGCATACACAAGGGTAAAATAGTGGTCTGTCAGGCGCTGCTTCACATCTACATACTCTACATATGTCAACATCTGAATATAAAAACGGTAAAAGTTTTTAAAAAAATTTAAATTCTAACTTAACTAATCGGTAATTACTTACCATTTTCTAAGTTTGTATCAGATTGATTATCTGTTGATGATGTTTGCTGCGAAGAATCCAAACCAATAACAGGATCGTTTTGGTCGTGTTCTACGTCCATTTGGTATTCATTAATGTTAAATTCACGCTCTATTTTATTCTTTATTGAAATTTAAACAAAGGTAAAGGAAATCAAATTAAATTAAATAAGAAATATTTCGATTTAGCTTTTTATGTTTAATTCTGGTATAAATTTAATAACTCGAGTTGAAATTTTCTTTAAATAACTAAAATTTGTATAATTTATGATAAAACGAGTAAAAAAATGCAAAATTAATGTAGCAATTACTGAGTTTTTTTTGTCACTGATTTACCGAAATTTCTAAACAATAAGAAACGGAATTGAATTGTTTGATTATTTCTTTTGCCAAAATTATATTGTACTTAATAGGAGAGGAAATCTGTAAGAGACGTAAAGAAACGATAAAAAAATTTCTGTTAATGATTATTTTAAGGACAATTGGTTGAGCTGTCGACCAAGAAATAGTATATTTATTCCGTCTAAAAATCATTGTGGCGAAAGGATTTTTTTCAATATTTAAAAATAAAAAATGAAAAAATTCTTTTCTTTTAAACACAATATTTTTGTGTTTAAAAGCCGTTTGCGCCGAAGAGGAACGTGTTTGTGGGGAAATTATTCACCATTGTGGGGAAGAGATAATAGTTTTTTGCATTTCGTTGTTATTTGAGCTTAAATTTCTGAATTTTTTAAACTTATGAAGCAATCAAAATTAATGAAAATGTCAAGGTTTATCTTAAATGTCCTGCTTTTTTGCAGGCATGACTCCTACCTCGGATTTTAACGCATCGAATTATTAAGAATAGTCTAATAAAAATAATAGAATAAGTTTTTTGGAGTTTGTCAAAACAATAATCCTCCACATTTTTTTTACCAATACAATTTAGTAAAATCAGTTTTATAATTTTGAATTTTTCATTGAAAAAGTAATTAAAATTTCTTATATTTTTTGAAGGGGAAATTCTTATGATTTGGGTTAAATTGTATTGCTCATTTTAATCATCATAAAATTTCACCAAAGATGATAATTCCAAAATATCTAAATCTTACAAGACAAGACATAATAAATGTATAAAATATAATAGCTTCTAAGCACAAAAAAATTGTCGTGTGCAGCCATTAAAAAGGTGTTTATATATTTTATTTTTGTGGGTAACAGGTTTTTAATTGTGGGTAAACAATCAACTCAATTTATTTCTATGAGAAATCCGTTCTTTCATAAAAGCGTGATAAAATCAAATAGTGATAAATTCGTGTCGTTATAAAAGTGAGCGTAGACTATTAACTAAAATAATCTCTAAAAATGATTTTTAGTGACCTAAATTTATACTAGACAATATTTAAAACAATAAATTTTTATTTGTTTTTACCAAAGCTTTTTAAATAGTCAAAAGTAGTAAGAGATAAATTTTTGACAAAATCCAAAACACCCAATGCAGTCATTACTTCAATTGTAATTAAACCAATAATAATCCATTCCAATCGAGTATGCTTGTTATCAGATAAATGCTGTTTTAATATTTCCATCAAATCAATACAATGATTAAGACGTTCATTGAACAGTCTAGTTCTCTTAGCAATACTTAAATGCGAATACATTTGACTGTAAAGTATCTCTAATTTTTCTCTATCCCAATAGAAATCTGGTGTATCCAAAAAGTTTGAATGTAAATTTACAACATGTCTCATCGTAAATAACTCTCCTAAATATTTCAATATTTCATCGCCTTCTAATTTAAGCTTTTTACCTCTTCTTAAATCATCTGATATATACTCTATCTTCTCTGTGAATTGATCTAAAGTCTTTTCCCATACACCTAATTTAACAGACAAAGCCATAGCATCAGAAAAAGAATATTTTTCTAAAATGTGATCTTTGTTTTCGGCAAAAAAAATTTGATTATTTTTAAGTCGAGTTGAATTAGGATCAAAATATTCATTGAAACGGATCATGGATGATGTGTCAGCCTCCTCTTTGTGACCATCATTTTTTATTTCATCCGAATTTTCGAATAAGAATTTAATTCGAGAATAATTCATTACTTCTGATTCTTCTTCAACTGTATCTATTGGATAAGCATTTTCCTCATGCTTTTCTATCATTTCCAATATTGTGTGTTGCTCTTCGTTGGATAAATTCCAAAAAACAACGCTACCATCTTCGAAAAAAAATATGTGTCTTGGTTCAATTTCATTTATTTCTTGATACTTTGGTTTAATACATAGAAAATTTTCAGCTTCATCTGTATTTGGTATGTCAACACATTCGTAAGCTTTCGAATTGAGTATCGACTCTTTTAAATTATCCAAATCATAATAATCGGCAGTTGCATAGGCTTTTACTTTGAATGACGGGATTGGTGATAATAAAGAAATTTTTTTAGTTTTTTTCTTATTGGGACGTTGTTTACTCAAAAAAGAAGTGCTTGTTGAAGAAGTTAAACATTTGCTAGATATATGAATATAAGAATTTAGTTTTGTAGGTATTGGTTTAACTAGATTTTGAGTATTAAGCAAAAAAATTGCATTTTGAAAGGGTTTAGTAATAATTTTTATCATTTTAATAGAAAGATATTTAATATTTAATATTTGGTTTTAACTTTGTATTTGTAAGAAAAAAAATGCTAAGTTTTCCTAAAAATCTAACTTAATATTAATTCAAAGCATAATTATATAAACATTTTTGAAATATTTCGATACCAGTTCCCGTATACTCTCTATCGTAATTGCATGTAATAATAACTGAATTGTTGGATTTAATTCTAAAATACTTCCATATGAATTATTGCCATAAATATAGTTAATATTACATGCAATTTTAATCGAGACTTTAGGGTTTAAATTTATCGAAAATAAATATAGTTTATTAAAGAACCAAATGGAAAGTCGAAATGGCCTGTTTTTGGAGTTTTTTTAGAAATTTTGGGCGACATGTCATTGAATTTTAACGACATATCGTTATTTAAAATTTTTTTATCGAAATCGGAAAAAAGTATTTTTAGATTGATTCAAAAAATATGTATAAATAATAGAAAAAACCAAGTTTTAAAAAATAACGGCACGTCGTTAAAATAATGAGTCGAGCAATTAAGTAGTTTACATAGTTGAAAATGAAATTTTAAAAAAACAACCAAAGACCTACATAGTTATATCAGAAATGGTTACTCGAAAAGATTTAGGTATTGGTATTGAGTGTTATAAATATATTTTTTCTACGTTGGATCAAGGATTTATCATTTAAAATAGGTTTCTAACAATCCCAAATGAGTTTGTTTTCTGTCGCTTCAGCATCAATTGAAGCTACGGCTAATGGTCCAAGTGCAACTGCGACCCCAGTCCATGTTGCTCCTGTAGTAGCTGATGTTTAACCAATTTTTGCAACGCTAACTTTTATTCCTTGCTAATATGTAGTCCTTGCAGCGCCGGCTACAGCAGTTGCAGATTCAGATCCACCAGCTCTTACCATTGCCGGAATCGCGAACATTAATGCTGGTATAGTTATAGGAGCAGCTATTGCTGTTATTACTCCAACCATTTCAATAAAAAATAATTTGTTTAATAATGTTTTTTAAAAATCTTTGTAAAATTGAAATTTGTTGGGAAATTACCAATAATCAAAATTATAATTTTTTTTGGGAAAAAAACCCATATAACTAAATGTAAATCAAAAAACGTAATATTTTTTTTCACTTTAATATTGCTTAATCGAAATAAGAAATGTATAAATACAAAACCAAAAATCCAAGGAATTACATTTTTTCTTAAAAAAATTTAAATCGAATCCAAAAATGGTTGGAGTAATAGCATGCGTTGTAAATCCGGGTTTAGTTCCTTTAGCTGTTGAATTAGGCGCAAATACGGTGGCTGCAGGTGGTACAGCTGGTGCCACAGCCGCAGCGGGTTCAGTAGCTGCAACCTCTGGCGCTGGAGCTGGAGTGGCAGTCGGTGCATCTGGAGCTGCAGTCGCTCTTGGTCCATTAGCAGTCGCATTAATAGGCACAGATGCTAAAATAGATCAGCTATCATGGGATTGCTGGAAACCTATTTTGCATGTTAATTCAACTGAGCCATCAAATGGAATCAAATTAAGTGAATTGGTAGAAGATACAAGAATAAATAATTTCAATTTACAACATGAATTAAGTGGTCAAGTTAAAATGATAGTTGAAAATGTGTGGAAAGAAAAATTTCAAATTGATTTTTATCAATTATTGGACAGTGATCAATTAGTTGGTCATGCAACTAAAATATAAATTTTAATTGGGTTTAAATTGATAAATATCAAATAATTTATTAAAATTTTTTATCTTTTTTTTTTAATTTAAACATAATTAATTCTAAAGTAATTTAATTTTTAACTTAAACATATTTGGCAAAAAATAATTTAGAAAACGAACTTCATATTTGAAAGAAAAAACCTTTAGCTTAAAAGGTACATGTCTTCTTTGATCATAAAATTGAGGGCTTCAAAAGCCACTAAAAACTAAGAAAAGTTTATGATTTTTTGCATTTTACCATTTAAAATTTTTACAAATGAGAATTGTTGTTAAAATAACTAAAGTACAGTCTATTCTTACCATAACAAAACCAGGCATAGCGAATAACTTGTTATTACGAAACTCGTAATACGTCCCAAAATGAAAAATATACATGAAAGAGTCTATTTTAACAAACTTAGTTATGCCAATGATCGACTGTAGCTTCTTTTTTGAATTTTCATAGTGAGCTTATCAAAAATTTATTTCTAAAACAAGAGGAATCCACTCTTTAACTCTCCTTTTCATGCAAGTCATCAGATACCAAAATGTGTTCAAAACCTGACAACTTCTCTAAGTAATAAGAGATTTTAAGTCAAACTTATTTATTTAGTAGTTCAATTTAGTCTCTATAATACTTGGTAGATATATTATAATTAATAGAATTCTTAGATTTTTTGTCAATTAGAGTTTATGATTTGGGGCACCTTACTCCAAGTCATTAATATTAGTATCTTTGAATTTTATTCCTAACCCATTCCTCAGATATTCCTCAATTTCTCCCCAAAAAGTCATTTAGAGAAATCTGTCTTAGTTTTAAATAAAGAACTCTGGGTTAACTGAGATACTCTTGGTAATTAGACACAAAATTAGTCCAGTTATTTTTCATGTTATAAAAATATATCTGTTCTATACAAAATGCAAAAAAGTCATTTTTGTAAATTTACCTATGCAAACTATAAATTGATTTTTTTTTCGAATTTACAAATTTTTTATTAATACAAATAATAATTTATAAATATGTATTTAATTAATTTACAAATAATTATAAAATCAAAGAAAAAATTTAATAAAATATCCTATTCATTTGCATTTGCATTCTTACAACATTTATTACCAGTTTTTAAGTGACAATGTGATGTACATTTTTCATTAGATTTAAAACACTTGCACCTATTATTAAATACAGTGGTTTTATTTTACTTGGTTCTTACCTAAAATTATGTAAAATTACGTAATTTTACGTAAGATTACATAAGATTCTGTAAAATATCGTAAAAATCATGTAATATTTGCTAAAAAAAATTAAGAATTGGTAAGAAAATAATTTCAGGAAATTAAATTTTTGATTTCAAAAAACTATTGAGATTATCTAAAAAAAGCCAAAAAAAAGATGATTTTTTGGCCGAAATGATTTTTACGATATTTTACAGAATCTTACGTAAAATTACGTAAGCTTACGTTAAATTTTGTAAGTAAGAAAATGTAATCTTACGTAAGTTTACGTAAGATTCTGTAAAATATCGTAAGTTTACATCATTTTAGGTAAGAACCAAGTAATATAAAACCACTGTAATAATATACAGCCAAATTTTAAAAAAATAACGGCATGTCGTTTAATCAAATAACTAGGTTATTTCCACTTGCTATAGGTGTCTAGATTAGTATTGAAGGTTATTTTTTCTAGCGTCTTAATAATTGAGTTCATAAAGTCGTCATTTCTAATGACCAAGGCTTCCTGTATAATTGTTAAAATTATGTTAAAATATGTGAATTTATTTTTTGAATTTTTCTACAATTTGCATATTTTGATACATTATTTTCTCAGATTTTGTTGCTTCTATTAGTGGTATGACAAGGCTCAAGTCTTTTTTTCATTTTGACTTTTGTTTCAAAATTGAATATGAAATTAAAGTCAAAATCAGGGTCTCAATATAGTTTTCTTTAAATAAGCTCTTTTTAGAAGATAATTTGCTTTTTTACTTTTTAGTCGAATTTTTCAATCCCTTAATTCTTTATTTTTGCAGAACTAATTAAAACTAACTTGTACGATTCATCTTCCTAATCTTTTCCTTTCCTTTGTTAGTTTTAATATGTACTGTAGGATAAAAAATAGGCTTTTTGTGATGTTAAAGATGAAATTTTAGTAACTTTTAAATTTTGCATACCATTCAAAATATTGTTCGTCTCTCAGACACGGCTACCAATTTTTTTTTTCAAAAAATTTTAAATTTTCGAAAAATACGGTTTTTCGAAAAACAAAATTTTTTGAATATTAATTGAAATAAAAAACTTTTGAGTCCGTTCGGTACGGAAGTACGGTCCAGTCCGCCCGGCATACAATACGTTCTCCATACGGCTACGTCGCAAATTCGATAGAAACGGTGTTTTATTAAATTATATAAAAAAAAATCAGTAACCTGTAAAACTTCACTTTTAAAAAGTTATCTAACAAATTAAAATAGAAAATCTTTTCTTTTATTTTTAAGATTACATTTGAAATAATTTTATTGGAAATTGTATTTAATCATAAAAAATATTTTCGAATTTACCCAAAATAATATGTTTTATTTCCTTTATATATCTTTAAAGAATATTTCAAGACTTATAACAAAGTCAATAATGTGTCAACAAATTTTCGAAATTACACTTTTTTCCTGTAACGTACAAAAAATTCAAGATGGCGGAAAATTTTCATATCATGATATTCAAAATATTTTGTTAAAACTCATTAAAAAAAGGTATAGTATAACAATATTTGATCAAACTTGCTTAACTAATTCGTGAAAAAATAAAAACAATCACATTGATTTTCAAATTTCAAAATCAAATTTTTGTTTTGAGAATCTAAAAATGATAAGCCAAATTAGTTTTTCGTTGAAGTGCATCTAAGCTTAATGACTCTATATCTATACATTATTTCAATTTATTTTTTCTTCCTTTTGCGAGATTTTAAAGGTATATATTTTAATTATCTTTATTTTCATTTTATTTGGTGTTGTAGAATTAGGTTAGGCTAAGAATGATAATTTATGAATTAATACAAAATTTAAAAAAAAAATAAAATAAAGACGAGAAATCTAAAGAGAGAGAGAAAAAAACACTTTTTCAATAAGGTCTTGGGTTTTATTTTTCTTAAATTAATTAATTGAGTATTCTAGGATCGATTTGTTTAAATTTTAATTATCATATATGATCAATATTATCCTTTTGCAAATATTTGACTAATTTATTTATTTGCTCTTACAAATTAGAGTTATATATTTTGAGTTTCTCTTACATTTTTTTTTATTTTGCATGATTTTTATACTAGTCTAAGGAAAAGCGTGACTATTCAGTTATAGTAAAAAAGTAGAGACCAACTTAGGAAAACACAAACTCCGACACTCAAACTCCCTTTTCGTTTTACAATAAAAACTAATTGAAAAATAAAGAGTAAAACTGATCAAAAATAAAAATCTATATATATATATATATAAAAAAGGACTTTGTGATTGAGTTCAAAAATGGGTTTTAGGTTAAGGAATTTTTTCTATTATAAATTTGAAATTCCTAAAGGAAACTTTTAAGATATATTTATTTTAAACGCTAATAAAATCACGTAGAAAATTTTTTATTTTTATGGTTTTTGGTCTCAAGTATTTATTTTTATTATGTTTTTAACTAAATTTGTTTTTTATATTTTTTTTTAAAAATTAATAAAAACAATCACGTATCAGATCTAATAGAATTTTTTCTTTTTTAAATTTAAAAATACCTCTTTTTGAAAACTTGTTAACTAAACAAATAATTGAATGCTGGAATACCCTATAGAGAATACAGTAATTTCAAGAAAAAAAAAATTTAATTTTTTTTGTATTATTTAAATGCATTTTTAGCCTATGTTAGATTAAATCCAAGGACAAGCTTTGAATCAAAATTTATATTCTTTATTTTTGTTTTAAAATTTTTCAAGGTAACTTCCAGTTTATCTAAAAATCTTAGATAAACAACATATAATTAAATTTTGACGTATAACTTTAAAATTTAAATGTAATAATATATTGACTTAAGGTTTTCTTATGTTATAGAAAAAGAACTTATTTTAAATATTGATATTTAAGCATCATATTACCAATGTTAAACCGATGACAAAAACAATCGCTGTATGATTTTAAAGTGATGCTTAGAATGATTAAAACTAATGCCATGAGAAATTACATAATTTTTCGAAAGGTTTAATTACAATTTAGGAAATTACTAAACATAATTCTTTCTAAAATTTTAAAAGGAACATATAACAAAGATTAAAATACAATACTTTGGGGGAAAAAAACGATAAATTGTCATCAAAATCTTATGAAAATTTTAAAGTTCGACTGGTCAATAAAAAATATTTTTGATCACAAAACGAAGGAAAAATTTATATTGTCTATAAAATATGATCTATAGAATATGAAATTGACAAGACCCGATATTTACTGTAAGCTTAATTAATAGCTAAAACGATTGATCACATCATAGGATTGTTTATGGTCTTCTCTTATCATCAACCAATGAGTTTTTCATGGTATTTACCGTATTAGCTTGTCTAGTACTGTAAGAAGTCAAGTTCTTTACTTTTAGAGAACATCCCATCGATTACATGCTTTAACAAATTTTAGAATTCTTTCGGTACACAATTTTCTTCTTGGTTCTTTCAGTACCTTTTCCATTACATTCAAGATAAAATAAGAATAAACATAAAAAATATATATTACAGTAAACATTATTGAAATTTAGGCTTAATAATAAAATTTATATTTTAGTTTTTAATTTCGATTCTGATTTTAGTTCTAATGGAAAAGGTAATTAAAAAACCTTGGGTTAATAATTGACTAAAGGGAGCAGAATGTGATAATCTATGACAAATAGTAACTTGAAAATTTGTTGTGTAATTATAACTCATCATAGTTACAGTTTAAAATTTCAGTTTTATCAAAAATATGTTGAGATTTAAAGAAAAATTATTCAATAAAAATGCTCAATGATACTTTAAGCTTTTTTCATAAAGATTATTTTATTAGTCGGTAATCTTTTTTAGTTTATATTTGGTGCTTATGTTTTAAATCTATATTCCAATTTAATAAGTGATAAAAAAAAAACAACTTTTTCGAAAATGGTAATCATATTTTTTAAAACTAGAACAACCAAAATCAAAAATAATAAGAGTCATTTTTCTTTTTAGCACGACGACTATTATTATATGATCAAAAACTGGCATCTCTTTAAGCTTTAAGTAAATATTATCTAATTTCTAGATAGTAAAGTTTTTTTGTATTGTTGTGGTCACAAAAGCAATTAAATTGTTTAGAACATTAATAATCGTAAATATTTTGGCCTAAAAACCAAGGAAGGCTTCTTCAAATTTATTCAAAATAATAAAAAGTAATCTCATTTTATATATTTAAATAAGCTTATTACATCAGGTATTTTCTCGAAACAATATCACAATTTGTGATTACCTATGTTGTTTTTTTCTTTTTCCAAATAATTTTAATTTAAATCAAAAGGTGTTTTTTTTCAATAAAACAATAATTTAATTCTTTTTATTTAAAACATGAAAAATTAAATTTGTCAAAATTTTATTTTTAAAAAATTTTCTAAAAGCAGCTCAATAAATTTTTTAGAATACTCGAAAAGTTGTTTTTAGGGGAAAATTATTTTTATGTGATGATGTGATAAGTTTTATTTTTTTTAAAGATAATTTTTTTTTTGATCATAAAATGTCAATTTTAATTCAAAAGTTTTATTTAACTCGAATAGAGTCCTTACATGTTAACATTTAAATAAGGTGATCAAATAAAAATTCAACTTTCCCTTTGCTAAATGTCATTTAATCTCAAAATTGAAGTTAAAAAGTTTTTAAGTATGAATTGCTATTAAAAAAATAGCTTTATTCAAATTTCTAAAAGGATCATAAAGAGCCACAAGCACGCTTTTCTTAACTTAAGTACGTGCTATGGTAAATTGTACTCTAAACTTTTTAGCTTAAATTCTTTAAAATTTATTCAAAAAATAATTGAAATTTTTCTTTAAAATTAACCTAAGGCAAATCGAAACATAATGAGTAAAAAAGTGAGTCACTTAATTTGTGTTTATTTAAGAGAAAAACATTCGGAAGTTGACACCGGTTAATTTAAAAATTAAGAATTGACACTAAACAGGAAATCTCAATAAATGGGTCAAAATAACATGTAGAAAAAGCATTTTTTTTTTTTATTTTAAATTTAAAAAAATTTTATTAGAGTCTAAGAAAACGTTTGATCAGTAAAAGAAACAAAATTAAACTAATATCCATTTTTTAAGCTGAAAATCAATATTCTCAACTACAAAAAAAAACTAATTTAAAAAAATATAATAATAATAATAATAATAATAACGAAAATTTAAAATTTTTTTTTGAAGTTTTATTTTTTTTTATAACGATAATAAAAAAATTTATTTGTAAATGGATTTACTATTTTTTTGTAAAAAAAAAATCTATTATTATTATTATTATTAAAATGGTTTGGCAAATAAAAATTAAATCGATTTTGGAAATTGAGTCCGGAACTACAACGAGCAATTGCAATCGATTAAATTGAATAAACAAAATAATAATATCTCCCGTACTCAAATATTTAAATTTTATGTAATCACCAAAATGGAAATTATTCTAATTAAGTTTTGAAATAATATCCCCGAAATTTCGATTACATTTAATTAAATTTAAATATAAAAAAGAGGAAAAGTTGTATCTAATTTCAAATTTTGATGGACTAAGTTTTCTCTTTTTTTTTTCTATTTTTAATTTTATTTTTACAAATCGGGTCGTTTACTTGATAATAAAATGGACAAATGCTTTTTTTTTTTAAATAGTCGAATATTATTTCTAAACTATTTAATTTCAGTGGTCTATTTTCTTTTCAAAAACTCATCGAAACACTTGAAATAACTTGATAATATACCTTTTTTTTCCTAAACTAAAATAAAAAAACTAGGTTGTATTTTCATAGAGGAATATTTAGAAAAGCTTAATTATTTACAAGTATTTTTTTTTCTCTCTCTCTGCTAATAAAATTCCAGTGTCAATTGAATACTATTAAAATAAAATTAAATTCAAAATTAAATGTTTTTTACTTTATCATTAAAAAAAAAAGAAAGGCCCACGCATAAAAATAGTAGGACGAATGATTAAATTAAGAGTAAAATAATGGGTGATTTATCGTTTTTTTTTTCTTTAAGAATTTAAAAAAAATTGACACAGATAAATTTAATCAAGTAAGAGCCTTCTAAAACTGTAAAATTCAAATATAAAAATTATCTATTAAATTTGATAATATTTTTTTTTTGGGCTCATTATCTTACTTGAATTGAGCAAGTTATAAAAATCAAAAATTTTGAATTTTTCAAAATAATTTTCTCCTTTAATTCACTCATTTTATTTTGCGAATGGATTAACTAATTCAAATAAGAATAGCAAAAATTTTTTTTTGTTCCAAATGGATAAATATTTTGATACCAATTAGAAATTTAGGCGAAAAAGGGAAAGTCGTGGTTAATGAAGAGAAATTTTAAACAAAAAAAAATTATTAGCAGTTTTTCAAAATCTCGACATTTCAAGCTCTATTAATAGAATTCGATAAACGGAAGTTTATATATACTTATTTTTTTTAAAAACAATTAATAGCCCTAAACTTTTAAATTTCGTTACAAATTTATGATAGTTTATCAAGAAATTGTAAAAAGAAAAAGGATTCAATTGGATTTAAAATCTTCGTAAATCTCCTTTTCTTCAATTGTGTCTAGCCATTTTTTTTCTAGTTGTTAAGAGAAACTTAAGATCATAAACAAAAAAAATAAATTTGATATTAGTTACAAAAACTTATCATTTTGAAACTAATGATGTTGGTTTTATATATGAATTTTTTTCTTTATTTGAATCCTCTTATAAATCACTTTTCTCCTTTTTTTCTTCAAATATTTAAATTTTTTTTAAGTGTTTTTTCTTTTTCAAAATTAGGCCTTTATTGAAGGATTAATTTGGAAATAGGTTTAAATCAATGGTTAATTTCGAAATATACTCGGAAATGACTAATTAATTCTTTGCTTTTTTTTCCTACTTGTGGATCGAGGGCGTTTTATTTTTTATTTTTGTTGGTTAATCATCATTGAATTACCTTTGTTTTCATTATAAAACATTCGAGTGAAAAAAATATCAGCTATTCTCATTTAAGTTGAAAAAAATTTATGCTTATTTTTGTGTAAAGCCTTAAAACTTACATAATTAAAAAACTATGAGTAATACTGTGGTGTCTATGTATATTTAATAAAGAGAAATTTTTTTTTTCTTTCGAATTCAAGTTTGGAAATTCGATTCGAAATTAAATAAGTGCTGTTTTTTTTGTTGTTATTTTCATGCCGAGACAACCAGAATTTGGACCTCAATGGTCTTTGATAATACTTATATATTTAAATAAAAAATTTTCAAAAAAAAAATATAAGTAAAAAAAAGCTTCATTCTCCTGATAAAACTTTTTTTTTATCAACTGTGTAGGTAATGAAGTATTTAGCATTAAATACTGAACAAAAACAAGTGTATCTTGCAAAGACCAAAAAAAAAAACTAACGATATGAATAAAATTTAAATGTTATTATATTTGAATTTAATAAAAAGAAAAAAGAAATTAAAATTTAATTCTCTTAAGATTTCTTGTCAAAATTAAAAAAATATTTAAAAAAAAAATTTTAATTAATTTTTATGTTTCTTTTTTAGATAAGTTGTTTTTTTTTGTTGTTGTTGGACCCAGTGAATTTTATTTTTTAATTTAGTATTTAAAGTTTGAAATTTTTTTAAAATATAAAGTTTTGGGTCTTTTTTAAAATAATGTCAAATTTCCGAGACCCTACAGACTACGTAATTTAAAAAAATCTCAAGTTTTTTTTTTACGAAGAATTTAGAATTTCTTTTTATTTTTAGGGCTATCTTGAACAAAATAAAGACTTTGAACAAAAACGTATCAAAACTCTTCAACAAGAACGGGTTAATGTTCAAAAAAAAACATTTACAAAATGGTGCAATTCATTCCTATCTAAAGTATGCTTCTATTGATTGCAAAATTTCTTTAATTTAAAGTTACTCAATGAATTTTTTTTTAGCATGGAATGGAAATAGATAACTTATTTAAAGATTTAGAAGATGGTAAAAGATTAATTAAACTTTTAGAGATAATATCGGGTGAAAAACTAGGTAAACCGAATCAAGGCAAATTAAAAGTTCATAAAATTGAGAATGTTAATAAAGCATTAAGCTTTATTCAAACAAAGGTAAGAGTATATATTAAAAATTTCATGGCAAGTTTTCAAAAATAAGAGGCATTAAAGAGTCAAAAAAAAAATCTAAAAAAAAATTTTAAATATTACAAAAGAGCTAAAAATAGCGGTTAAAATTTTTTATTTTTTTTTGCTTCTGGGTCACAATTACTACTAAAAATTATTCTAAATTATTTACATTGAGGAAAATAGTTACGGAAGTTTTGGTAGAAGCCTAGTTTTTGAAATTTTTAATAAAATATTGGTGTCCCGGTCAGTCCGGCGATATTAAAAATTTCAATATTTTATTAAAAATTTCAAAAACTGAAAAATAAAGATGTTTACTACGGGTTATATAGTGTCCATTACATTACTTCAATCTGAATTTTTTAAAAAATCAATTATTTTAATTTTAGGCGTTAAAATAAAAAGTTTTTTTCAATGCTAAAGTATATTCATTAGCTTGCTCCTATTTCAATTTTTTATCGAGGACTTTCTAGATATTCATTTATGTTTTTCTTTCATTTTTTAGGTAATCCCAAAAATTTATTTAAGTTTATATTATTTCTTGCTAAAGACGAAAGGAAAGAAAAAGTTCAGAAAGAGAAAAATGTAATTTTATACTGGCATATTTTAATGTTAAGTTTTTAAGGAAAAAATGAGAAATGAACAGCCTAATTTTTACCTTGTCAGTATTTGAGCGCTCGGATTCATGGGATTAATTCGATTTTCATAGTATTTCTTATATAAACAGATAAAATCCTTGATTTTGTTAACATGTTGAAAAAGATCATTTAATTCATAAAATGAGAAACGAAATTTCTTCAATTCAAATTCGTAAGAGTGTAAAATTTTAAGTTACATGAATTTTGGTGCTGAATAAGGTTTCAAAAGTTTTTGCAAAATTTTTTTTAAAGTCCGTCATAAGGCGTAATATTACCTAATACGGATTTATTTATTATATTTACAAACTAACTTCATCAGCAATAAGATGACATAAATTTATTACTTGTTTCTTTAAATCTAGTTCAAGATTTCCATATGGGTTCATGTGATTTTTAAATTTTTATTTCGTACTTTTATTTTTGGTCACATGATTTTAAAGATATCTTCTAAGAATCTTAAAAAACCGAAACTAAGAAGAAAGCATTTTTTCATAGTCTTTTTTGGTAGTAATATGTGATAAATTAATTAGAAATTGAAAAAAAAAATTTATTTTCTATTAGGCTAAATTGGAAAGTATTGGTGCAGAGGATATAGTATCAGGAAATCCAACATTAATTCTAGGCTTAATATGGACTATAATTCTACGCTTTCAAATCCAAGATATTGAAATTGAGCTCGAAGATGAGACCCAAGAGAAGCGAAGCGCTAAAGAGGCTCTTTTATTATGGTGTCAAAGGAGAACACACGGCTATCAAGGAGTAAAGATAGTTGACTTTTCAAACAGTTGGAGAAATGGTTTAGCTTTTAATGCATTGATACATTCTCAAAGACCTGATTTACTAGATTTTAATTCAATCAATCCTTCGAATAATTTTAATAACTTAAATAATGCATTTGAATTGGCTCAAAAGCATTTAGGTATACATAAGTTATTAGATCCGGAGGATATCGATGTTGATAAACCAGATGAAAAATCAATTCTAACATATGTCTCTTCTTATTATCATACGTTTGCAAAGATGAAAACCGAAGCGGTCGGTGGTAAACGTATTGGTAAAATAGTTGGATTTATGATGGATATTGATCGTTTGAAAGAAGCTTACGAATTTGAGATTACTAGTCTTTTAGCTTGGATTCAAAAAAATATTAAAGAATTAAGCAATTTTGAATTTCCAAATTCACTCGATGGAATTAAATCATTGATGTTAACTTTCAATAAGGGTTACATGGCCATTGAAAAACCGCCCAAATATAAACAAAAAAGTTCAATTGAGGCTAATTTTTACAGCATAAACATGAAGTTAAATGCTCAAAGACATCCGAAATATAATCCACCTGAAGGTAAGAGTATTAACGATTTGGAAACAGCATGGAGTAGACTTGAAAAAACTGAACACGAACGTGACTTAGCTTTGAAAAGAGAGCTAAACCGTCAAGAAAAGCTTGAGCAAATGTATGATAAATTTGATAAAAAAGCCAAGTTAAGAGAATATTGGTTGAGTGATATGGCCAAAATTCTAAGTAATTCGTCCTCGTTTTCTAGTTCGAATCAGTTGGATGCTACATTTAAGAAGCTAGAAGCTATTAGTGCTGATTTTAGCTCTGGATCGGATAGATTCAAGCGTCTAGATCAATTGGCCAATGAACTTATTCAAGAGGATTATTTTTCAAAGGATACTGTTCGTAAACGCAATCAACAAATTCAAAATGCATTTAATAATTTAATTGATCAATTCGAAAAAAGAAAAGCATCGATGGCTACTTTTCAAGAATTGCAGTTTTTATTTCAAGAAATGGAAAGTCTCAAAAATGAAATGCTCGAACTTGAGGTAAGAAAAAAATATAAAAAAAATTTTTTATGCTTTTGAAACAATCGTCATTTAAATTGTTTTTAAAAATGAGGGCGAAATAAATTTGGGTGAAAGGAGACAAAGGTCATAAGAAAATTACTAATCACCCTTCTTAGAGAAAAAAATAAAAATTTTTAAGTCGAATGAAAACTGATTTATTAATAAAAGTAATGGCTTTCCAACAGCCCAAATTTTTTTAAGCTAAAATATTTTAATTTCTATCATTCTCTAATTCTCTCAATCTAAAATTTTAATCTTCAACTTTTTTTAGAAATCTTTCCAATCGAAAGATTACGCTGGGTATTTATTAGCAGCAGAAGATCTTTTAACAAAGCACAGTCTACTCGAATCACAAATAGCAGGCATAAGTCAACACTTAAAAAGTGTAAACCGTCGTGCACAACAATTTACTCGTTCAACTTTATCAAGCTCTTCTACATCATCAATATCTCGAGTGCCAAATACATCATCGCCAAATAGTAGTTTGAGTGAAAGTCCAAATAAGACAACACTAGTTAACGAGTCACAATTAGTGAAAGAAAAATTAGATGCTTTGAATAAAGCTTTCGAATTAATAAATGTTTTATCAAGCGATAGACGTCGCTATTTATTGGAACAACGAGATTTTATAAAATTCTTAGAAGAGGCTGATGAAGAAATACTATGGATTCAAGAAAAAATTCAAATTGTCAAATCAAATGATGCTGGGCACGATTTGGCATCGACTCAAATTTTACTGAACAAACAAGAACAATTAGAAGATGAGATCAAATTCCGTAGTCCTCGTATGGACAAAATAATTCTACAAGGTCATCAAATAATCGAGGCTAAAAAATTCAACAAAGAAGAAAATGAAAAAGTCAGAGCTAAAATCTCCGATTTGGAGAATCTTTTTAAAAAATTAAAAGAATCAGCTGCTTTTAGACGATCTCTACTTGAAGATGCTTTATCATCACAACAATATTATTCAGATGCTAATGAAGCTGAATCTTGGATGAAAGATAAAATGGCTCTAGTTTCCTTAAACAGCGATTGTGGAAAAGACGAAGCAAGTGCTCAGGCTTTGCTAAATAGACATGTTCGTATTCAAGAAGAAATAAAAGCTTACGAACCAGAAATAAGACGTTTAGGTGAGTTCACAGACGTTCTAGTTGGCAAAAGACGCTTTAGTTCATTTCCAAATGAAGTCAAACAACAAATAATGAAAAATCAAAAATTAAATGACGAAACAGAAGACTCCGAATCTGATTTATCAATAACTGATTCACATTTAGAAGAAACTGTCGATGAAATTATTGAAAAAGAAGTGACTGAAATGGTTACTTTTCAAATTGAAGTTCAATGTGTAAAAGCCTTATATCCATTTCAGAGTAAAAATTTTAGTCTAAATAGAAGTGAAGTTTTAGAGCTTAAGGAAAAAACCAATAATGAATGGTGGTTGTTAGAAAAACAGAATGGCCAAGAGGGTTATGCCCCGGCTAACTATGTCAAAGAACTCGGTGCTTTAACTCTAACTAAACAAAAACAACAAATAGTCAAACGGCCAGAGGTCATCAAAGTTAAAAAATTAGTTCAAAATCCAATAAATAAACCAAATAAAAAGGCCTCTGTTCTAAGACGTAAACCAACAACCGTTCAACCAAGACAACTCCAGCATTTAAATACTGAAAATTTACAGAAAAGACAATCGGACATAAGCTTTACATTTAATCAATTGTTAAATTCGTCAATAGAAAGACGTAAACAATTAGATAATACAATTACTTTTTATAGATGGCTTAGGAAATATGAAGAATTTAGTAAATGGGTACAGGAAAAATTACAACAAATGAGTATAAACAATCGAGATTCATTATTGGAAAATACTCATTCATCTAAATTATTATATCAAGCATTTATAACCGATTTTCTAGCTAATCAAAATGAATATTCCCAAATTGAAAAATTATCCGATGAATTAATAAATAAGAAATTAACTTATGTTATTGAGACATCGAAAAAAGCCATGTCACATGGTGAAATTAAACAAAAAAGTACTTATTTAAATTCAGAGTGGTTAAAGCTACTTGAATTGAAAAAGTATTGGGACAATTCAATTAAAGCTTTTCAATGTATTGAAAAATTCAATAGCCTCTATGTAGAAGTAAGCGAATTGGTTAAAGAGAAATTAATAGCTTTGAAAAAAGATGAAGCTTGTGATATAAGTGATGTTAAAACAGTACGAGCACTACAGAAAAAACAGGAAAAAATAGAAAGAGAAATTGGTCATATTGAAAAAAATATTTTGAGTCTAAAAGAAAATGCCCAAGAAGTTTGTAAATATTTTCCACAAGAGAAATTAAATGTTGAAAAGAAAATAATGTCGATCGAAGAGGAATGGTTTAAGTTGAAAGAGGATGTTAAAAATAGAAAAGCTAAACTCGACGAGAATCATGGTCTGCAACGTTTTGAGGATGAAATACAAGATTTTACACTAGCTTGTGCCAATTTAGAGACTCGTTTGAGCGAGTTAAGTCAGCCTAGAGATTTAAAACAATGTGATGAAATGTTAAAAACTTACATTGAATTAAATCAAGAATTCAAAAATGAGATTTTATATAAATTTGATAATTTAAAAGATTTAGCTATGAAATTGTTAAGTAAACGTGGAGTAGCTGGTAGTGTTGAAAAAATAAATTCTAATCTCAATCAAGTATCAACAATGAAGTTAAATGCCTTGAATAATTTAGACGATAAAAAATTCTATTTAGAAGACTTTTATAATTATTTAAAATTTAAACAAGATGCATCTAGCTTAGAATTATTAATGCAAGACCAAGAGGCTTATTTACAATTTAATGACGTCGGAAGTTCATCAGTTAATGTCGATGCTTTACAAAAGCGTCATGACGAATTCGTGGCCAAATTAAATGCTCAAGATGATAAGATGAAAAATTTAGCTGACCAATTAACCAAGCTAAAAAATAATAAACATTTTGCTATAAACGAAATGGACGCTATTTTTCAGAATTTAACTCAAAAAAGACTCAAATTAAAACAATCTGCACTCGATCGTAAAACTAAACTCGCTAAATCAAAAGAATTTTTCGAATTTAAAATCCAATGTGACGATTTGAGCTCATGGATTAATGACAAACGAGCCCTAATGAATTCGACTACTAATTTGGAAGCAAGTCAATTGAGTCAAATAGAAAAATATATGAACAAACACGAAGCCATTGAGAAAGAATTAATATCAAATAGAACTCGTTTGGATAAATTAATAGTCGATGGTGGACGTTTGTCCAAGTCGATAGTAAATGAAAAAGTCCAAGAATTAATAAGTATAGTTGAAAAAAATTGGGTTGATTTAGAGACAGAGTCAAAAATGAGGGGTCAACAAATTCTAGAAGCTAAACAAAAAGCTGAATTAAATTTGAAATTAAATGATGTCGATAATAGAATTAAAAATTTAGAATCCCAATTGACTAAAAATTATGCGACTAGTGATCTTAGAGGAAATAAAAATGCATTGAAAAAACATGATGAAATTGAAAAACAAATAGCTGTCGAAAAAGAATTACTAAACGATTTGAATAAAGAAGAAAATTTGAAATTAGGCGAGAGACCACATGATTCTGATGAGGTCAAAAATAGCCTCAAGGCTTATCTACATGCCTTTGATTTGTTAAATCCAATGATTGTAGAGAAAAAAAAACATCTACAATTCGAAATTGATATTCAACAATTAGCTTTTGATTTAGATGAAGAAAATAAATGGATTGAACAAAGTCTAAGACAAGTTGATCTAATGTCTCAGAGCATGCCACAAACACTATTCGAAGCAAACAACATGAATAAGAAATTGAATGAATTAGATCGAGTTAGATCGAATAAGCACAAACTAATTTATGATTTATTAATTCAAAAAACCAATGATTACTTGTGTGATCTGTCGAATGATTCTACTTCATTAGACACACTTAAACATAAAAAATTATCAGTTGAAGAAAATTGGAAAAATTTAGAAAAAATAATTGTTGATAAAAAAAAATTATTATCACAGTGTTTAGTGGAACAAGAACAATTAGAAGAGTTAAATCAAGTAACTATTGGCCTAGCGGAAAAATTGCCAATTATTAAAAATTCCATAAACGAAAATTCCAATGAAATTACAACTAGTAAAAATATAACTAAATTGAATCAACTTAGTCATGATTTAGATGAATATGGTGTTTTATTGGATCAGAAAAAACCATGTAGTAGTCTTGTTCAAATTAAATTAAAAGAAGCTAAGGATAAATTAAAAGAAATGCAAATTGAAAATGAAGAAAAGAAAAAGAGCTTAAGCTTAAAATTAGAAGCTTTGGAATTCGATCGTGAAAGTACGGAATTTATGAAATGGATAAATGAGAAGAGAGTTCAAGCTCAATCTGAAGAATATGGCCAAGACTTTGAACACTTGATTTTAATTAATGAAAAATTTATTGCTTTAAATGACGAGATTAAATTAGGGGATAATAAGTACGAACGTTTACGCAAACGAGCCAGTGATTTACTCAATTTTAAATCCGCTGACTCGAAAATAATTCATAAACGAAACGACGAAGTCAAAAATAATTATGAAATGCTTTTGAGTGAATTAAAACAACGTGAGTTACTGCTTCAATCGGCTGCCGAGATTCACAGATTTAATAAAGATGTACAAGATTTGAATAGGAGAATAGGTGAAAAAGAAGCTAGTTTTGTAGTGGATCTAGGACGTGATTTAAACTCATGTGAAACATTAGTTCGTAAACATTCTACTTTTATGGAAGAGTTATCAGCTCTTAAATTTCATCTAAACGATTTGAATAAAGAAAGCGAGGTCCTAAGAGCCAAGCATCCAGGCGATACTGAAGAAACAATAATTTCCGAAATGAATGATTTAATCGATAGATTTAACAATTTAAGACTCAAAAGCGAAAAACGAACAAGAGATTTAAATCATTCATGTTCCTATTTTAAATTTATAACCCGTGTAAAAGATATAAATCGTTGGATGGCTGAGACCAAGCGCTCATTATTGACATACACACAACCTTTAGATTTGTATTCAGTAACGCAATTAAAAGAAGAGCTTAATAATTTAAGCTTAGAAATGTCACAACGTGATGATGTATTTAAAAATCTAGAGGATATGTGTATTGAAATAACAAGTAAAAAAGACCATCCGAATAGTAAGGAAATAGTTACGACTACGAATGAATGTATGAACGAAAGAGAGTATTTATTTCAATTGTGGATTTTGAAAAATAAGGTCTTGGACTCACAATCGGAATGTCATGAATTTTATAGGGAAGTAAATCAATTAGTTTCTCTAATAAATTCACAAGAGAGTCTTTTAACTAAAAGTTATAACGAATTAGAACAACAATTAAATGAGAGAGTATTACTAAATGTTGATGATTTAGAGAGTATTTTAAAGACTCATGGCAATTTGGAAAAAAAAATAGAAAAACAATCATTGGATCGTGCGATTGAATTGAAAAAAAAAGGTTCTATTTTACTCGAAAAAGAATCTCTGAGACTTAATAGTAAAGAAATTGAGATCTATGACTCGAGTGAATTGAAAAGAATTCAAGAAATTTTAAATTTAATTCTCAAAAAAGAGAATGATTTAAGAGAATTGTGTCAGAAACGAAACACTCAGCTTCGAGAATGTCTTCAATTTTTTAAATTACGCAGAGACATTGAAGAATTCGAAATATGGATTGATGATCGTATACGACATGCTAAAACATTGTGTCAAAAATCACAATTTTCATCGCTTAATGAAAAAGTTAAACTATTTCAAAAACAAAAAGCTCTACGTGGCGAAATCGAATTGAAATTTGTGCCATATAATGATTTGAATCAAAAAGCCAAGGAGCAATTAGTCACAAATAAAACAGTTAAACATGGCTTAATTAAACAAACAATTGAGGACTTGAATAAGAAATGGCAGGATCTAGCTTACGAAATTATGGAACGTGAAAAAGAGTTCGAAGAAGCCAAAGATATTTTAGAGTTTAATGATGAACTTGAGAAATTAGAAGATTGGTTGAAAAGTAAGGAATTAATGATTCAAAATGGAGATACTGGTCGAGATTATGAACATTGTATTTCCTTATTGAAAAAAGCCGAAGAAACTTTGTCGCCTTCACATGAGAAAAAGTTACAAGAAGTAATTTTAAAGGGAGATAAATTAGTTAGTTTGGGTCGGACTGATCGTGATTTAGTACTCGAAAAAAAAGACAGATTAATTAATAGGTCTTGTTTGATTAAAAATGGCATTGATCAATATCATAAAAAACTTGTTATTGCTTTGGAAATTCATTTATTAATGAGGGACTATGACGATTTGGATCAACGAATAAAAGAAAAAATAAGTATTTTACAAGTTGATTCCGAGTTAAAGACACTTGACGCTGTTCAAGTAGCACAAAGTAAGGTTAATGATTTAAGAGCTGATTTGGACGCCATAGAAGATAAGTTGACACAAACTAAAGCTGAAACACTTAAAGTTCCTAATAATACGACTTTATTACAACGACTTGTAGAAATAGAAAAAAATTGGCTAGAGCTTAAAAATTTCTTGGAAAAAAAATCCATAAAATTGGACTCAAGTTATCATTATCAAAAATTTATGGTCGAATATAGAGATTTAAAATCGTGGATTTGGGACATGGGAAATCGTATTCAACAACAAGGCGAACCGTTGAGTTTAAGCGAAGCTGAAACGGCAATTAATTTACACCAGGAGAGAATGACTGAAATCGAAGGAAGAAATCATAGATTTATAAGTTTAAGAGACATGGGCAGCGAATTAATTCAGCGTCAAAATTCTCAAAAAGAAGTCTCTAATTTTCTTAAAGATATTCATCAATTACAAATTGAATTAGAAGCCAAAGCATTGGATAAACAAAAATGGCTACAACAATGTGCTGATTATCAAGATATAAAAGAGTCGTGGAGACAAATTGAAAACTGGTCAAGACAAGTTGAAGTATCACTCAAGAGCAGTGATGTCGGTGATTCAGTTCTAGCTGTAAAATCTTTATTAACTAAGCATGAAAATATAGAAAATTCAATCAAGTCTCAAATGGCTTCACACGGCTCTTTTGATAATTTAGAAGAAAGAGCTCAAGAAATGATTCGTCAAAAATATTCTCATTCAGAATTAATTCAAAAAATTCTGAATGATTCAGAGGCAAAACGAAAAGAATTAAGTAATTTGTCTTTAAATCGACGCAAACAATTAGATGATTCGTTGATGTACCAAAACTTATTGCTTAATTATTACGATGTGCTACAATGGATTAAAGAGAAAACAGTCACTTCAATGGAGAAATCCTATCTTGATTTGACAAATTTACAAACTAAAATTCAAAGACATCAAGCTTTTTTGATTGATTTAAGCAAAGTTGGTCAAAAAAGAGTTGAGGATATTCATAAAGAAGCTGCTGTTTTACTTAGCCGACATCAAACCACTTTGTATTCTTTGAGTGTGTCATCTTCTAAAATAATAGCTGATATCGAGGAACATATTAAAGATTTAGATTCACAATGGAATGCGTTAAAAACTGCTGCCGAAAATAAAGGTAAGAATTTCTTAGTCTTTTAATGAGAACTTAAGAATTGTGATTCGTTTAACACGGAATCCAAGAAAATTCATTTTGATATAAAAGAAATCGGTTCTTTCTTAAAAGCGTGATAAAATTAAATAGTGATAAATTTGTGTCGTGATAAAAGTGAGCGTATACTGTATTAGTATCATGATTGAAAACATAAAGAAATACTTTGTAAATTTTATGTTTTATAATAATACTTAAAAAATTTGTTTCTAAGAATTTTTTTTTCTCAATGTAAAATGTCATACCAGCTGGAATTTGCTTACCGTATTTTCTCGAAATTAAGAAAAATTCGAATTATTTTTTTATTTCTCTATTTTAAGAATTAGAAATAGTTTTTGATTTTAATTTGAATAATTTTTCAATTGGTTTTGTATTAAAAACTGAATAGAATAGTATTCTTTTATTTGAGTCATAAGTGGTACCGGTATATAATTTCGAGTAAATACGGTATTTTTCTAATTTATTTTTCTTGTAAATCTTTGATGAAATTTGGTACGGATCTTATTAAGCAAAGTTCATTTGATTAAAGCTTTTAATTGAGATTGGTAGACATTTTAATATCGTCAGACCTTTTTAATTTTTTGACGACGAAATTTTTTCGTTTATTGGGATACCAAACTTTCAAAATTTATCTTTTTTTTTTAAAAGGAAAATGTTTAAATGATGCTCACAAAAATGTTTTATTCACACGATTTTGTGATGATTTATTTACTTGGTTTGACGAGGTTGAATCTCAATTATCAAGTGATGATAATGGACATGATATATCATCATGTAAAATGCTTCTTTTACGTCATGAAACCCTATCGAAACAAATTGATGCACAAAAAGAAAAACTAATCGAAGTCGATAATTATCTTCTCAATAATAAAGACAATTTCATGTTGAAAAACATTCAAGAATTGGCCTCACAAGTCAAAGAAAGATATTCTAATCTAAAAGAACCATGTTCTATTCGTTTCGAAAATTTACAAGAATCGTTAAGTTTATTTACAGTTTTGCATGACTTGAACGATGCTGACCTATGGATTCAAGACAAATTGCCTTTGGCTAACCTAGAAGACATAGGCTTTAATTTAGAAGAGACTAGAAAACTTGTTAAAAAACATGAAAATTTAGAACAAGAAACCTTAAATCAAAATAACTTTATACAAAGTGTTTTCAAATCAACTAAACAATTAATTGATAGGAAGCACTATGCTCATACTTTATTATCAACTAGACTATCTGATTTAGAAAAAGAATGGCTTATTTTTAGAGATTTAATATCAGAGAGAAAAAGTCGCCTTGAAAATGCTTTTGAGGTTCAAAAATTCTATTCAGATAGTGATGAAACCATACAATTTATGAAAGAGAAATTGATAGAATTGACTAATCCGGACTATGGTCGAAATGAACTAATAAGTTTAAGCTTCTTAAAAAAATTAAAATCTTTAGACACTGATTTAAAAACAAATCAAAAATCCAAAATTAACTCCTTAATACAACAAGCTAGTGATTTACAATTAAAAAAATTCTCTGATAAAAAAACAATAGTACGTAAACAAACCGAATTGGAAACATTATTCAATAAAGTTACTGAAGCTTGTAAGGAGAGAGAAGAACATTTAAATGCAATGTTAAAAGTTTTTGAATACGAGAGAGAATGCGAGGCTTTGACCAATTGGCTTAAGGATCAAGAATTAATTGCTAAGAGCGAAGATTTTGGTCAAGATTTAGAACATGCTGAAACATTAGCTAAAAAATTGCAACAATTTATAAATTATTTGGACAGAAATTCGGAAAAAATTAACAAATTTGATGATATGGCTCAGAGATTATGCGAAAACAAATATACACCAAGCAATTATATTGAATTTATTGATGAGCGGTGTTCATTTATAACCAAAATGTGGAACGATCTTAATTTGTTTACTGAAATTAGACGTAAAACACTTGAGCATGCCATTGAGGTTCATGCTTTTGATAAAGATTGTGGTGACTTAATGGCCTGGGCTAGTGAAAAAGAAAAATTTTTAAGCCAAGAAGACATTGGTTATGATTTAGCAAGTGTTTATACATTGGCTAAACAACAAGAAGCATTGGAAAATGAATTAACTTCATTAGGCGAAGAATTAGAAAGGTTAAATTCTGAATCAACTCGTTTAATCCAAACTCATCCAGCAACTAAAGAACATGTTGAAAATAAACTCGAAGATGCCGAGACCAAATATAATGAAGTACTTCAAAAGTTAAGTTTGAGAAAAGACAAAATTCAAAATTCTCAAAATATGTTTGTCTATGCAAATGAGTTTAATGAGCTGAGCGAATGGTTAAGAGAAATGTTAGAAAAATTAACATCTGTCGAATTGACTCAACAAAATGGCTTGGGCGAAGTGAACAATGCTGAAATGTTAATTAAGAAACATAAGGAGAGCAAGATCGAAATCGACTTGCAACAACCTAAAATTCAAAAATTTTTAATTAAATCCGATGAGCTTTTATCAAAGACTAAAGTCAAATCACAACGTCAAGAAATATTGAGCAAAATTCAAATAATTCAAAATAATAATAAAAATTTATTGGATACATGGGTGACTCGACAAGATTTGTACGAACAAAATCTAGAATATAATAAATTATTAAGAGAAATTAAATTATTAGATGCTTGGTTATCGTCAAAAGATTCCTATGTCCATACGGATATTCTTGGCGATAGTGTTACGAGTGTTGAGGCATTGCTTAAACAACATGAAGATTTTGAGCGTATGTTACATGCTATGGAAAGTCGATTTGGTAATTTGAGAAATGAAAATAAATTAGAAAAGAAATTGAAAGAAATAAAAGAGCGTGAGGCCGCAAATCGTTTACAAGCTGATGCACAATTACAAGAAGAAAAGAAAAAAGATGCTGAACGTAAAAGAAAATTGGAACAACGTCGTCAAGATGATCGTCGTCGAACTCAAGAAATTATTGCAATCGTTTCGAATGTTAATAATCAAGTTCCATCTAGTCAAATAGCTGCTAATGTATCACAATCAGTAGGTTCAATTGATGCAACTACAAAGACTTTGGAAATTAAAACTCAATTTGATAATGAACAATTTGTCAAGCCAATAAATAGTCCAGTAACTCCCGTTCCGACTTCTATACGTAAAAAAGATAGAAATAGAACACGAAGTATTAGAGATAAATATAAATTACCGCTTAGATTACCATTACCAACAATTAGTGATTATTTAATGAGAAAACAAGAATTCCAAAAAGGTGGTCAAAGAGCTCCAATAAGAGGTAATTTGATTTTTTAGCTTATTGTTTATTTAAATTAAGTTTTATAATTGCTAAAAATTCAGCCGGTTTAAAAAAAGATTTAATATTAAGCCGTTCAAATCAAAAAAATTAAAAGACTTAAAAAAATTTCAATAGAAAACCACTTTTTATTTACTTTTCCATTAAATTTGATTGAGAATGCTTTTGTTTGAACTCGTCTTTGCCTAATTTCAGTTGTAAAATTTTTATAACAGACAGGGGTTTCCAAAAAAATATTAATGGCGAAGTACCCTTATCCTTATTTATATTATTGAGGAATAAACGATTTTTAAAGATGATTAAATTAATTTTTAAAATTCATTTTGACTTTTAAAAATTTTTATCTGGTCTCAAAAGATTGAGAAATTAAATAACAATTTGGTGAATTATTTAGTTACAAAAGTAGAAATTTTTGCCAAAACATTTAAAAAAAACAGATTTTTTTTTTGTTAAAAAGTATTTGGATTTTTAAAATATTTACCAATTATTTTACTAAATTTAAATTTAAACCCCTCTTATAATCAATATTAGGCTCTTATTATCTTTGTTCAGGAAAAAAGGTTTTCATCATAGATAGTTTTTTATCCAAAGCTGATTTTCAGAAGTTAAAAATGAAAAATTACAAAATATTTCAGCTATAAAACTAAATATTTCTCTATTAAAGAATATCAACAATTTTATACGACGATTCACGCCAATTTGATGTGTTTTTTCATCGATAAAAAAGACTACAATGAACTAAATGCAGCAACCCAGCCAATTAATTTGTTTAATTGCAAATTAAACCAGTTGGAAGACACGACTATTCAAAGAGATGTAATTCACATTGAGACATCCGATGGAGCTGAGTATTTATTCGATGCTGCCGGTGAAGAAGATGACATTGAAAATTTGGAACTTTGGATGACTAAAATGCTAGAAAGTTCAAGTAAGATATTTTTCTTAAATTTTTATAAACGTTGTTTGGCTTAATTTTAACATTGTTTTTTTTATTAATTTTTGTGTGTGCTTTTGTTTTTTTTGTGTGCACTTTTTTTATAGCTTGCCAACCTTTACCAATTTTTAGCACTTATTCATCGAATTTAACAAACACTGCTCATTTGAATATAAGCACTGGTGACTTGAGCTCATTGTCAGCTCAAACAACCAATAAACCAAGATCACGTGCACCAGTCGTAATGACTCTACCTCCGATCAAAACTGTATCATTTAACGTAGACGATGAAATTCCAAATAACAATAAACCTAAAATAAATCTTAATGAATCTAATGAAGATTATTATACTCAAATAACATCACCTCTAAATAAATCAGCTATAGAAACACAACGAACCGGAACTTACGAAAATGTTCCACATTTAATTAACAATAGCTTAAATAATGGTATTTATTTTGCTCCTAATACTAACAATTATTTTTTTAATAGTAATGATCAGCAAGATCAACAATCTGATTATTTACAATTTTATTCTCCTAATGATTATTTTTTAACTAATCAAAAAAATCTTGTGCCTAATCATTTATGCTTGCTTTAACTTTTTGCTTTTTTATTTTTGTTTTGACCGCAAGAAAAAAAAATCTTTTTAAATTATTAGAATTTTATTTTTTTTCAGTTTTATTTTCTTGTAATTCTTGTTAATTTTTTAAGTTTATGATTTTTATAACTTTTAATTTTTTGCTAATAAACTTACCTTAAAGCTAATTTGCATGATGCTTTTTTTTTTGTTTGAACAAAAAAAATTAAAAAAATTTTTTCTAACAATTACAGTTGAAGAAACCTTTTACCAAGACTCAACTGGACAAATAAATGAAAGTCAAACAAAGGAAAATTTGGATCAAGTTGACATAGCACCATTCCGATATCGTCAAGATCCAATATCACCAACATCACCGTTGAATTCAAACCGAGCTATTGGTAGTATATCGGATAAAGTTGGTCATTTAGAACCATCACGTAATGACCGTCGTCTAGTTTCTATAATCAAGAAAACAGCTCAAAATTTACAAGTTAAACAAGAAGAAACAAGATTATTAAGACCGACTAGTGTTATCACAGAAGAAGGCTCGTCGGAATCATTACCATTAAAGCCTGCTGATAAAAAAGAATCAATAATAGCTGAGGTTTTAAAACACTCCGCGTTAAACAGTTCTCAATTGAGCGCTGATGATTTGAGACACATGTCCTATAATCAAGCCATACAATCAAAGCAAATCGAAAGAGAAGCCGGTGTAGTTAGGAATTTAGTAGAGAGTTTAAGTACACCAGTTAACAATAATAATCAAGAATTGAATATTTCAAATATTAGTGAATTAAGTGAAGAATATGATAGTGTTTCAGTCAAGTTATCTAAACAACCTTCAAATGCTAGTGATGTAAATTCATATGGTATTAGAAATTTAGTTTCAAGTGAAGATAAACGATCATCAACTTTACCAAGTATATATTAAACATACAAAAAAAAATTTGGATTAGATATAAAATCCTTTCTTAAATTCCTTTTTTAAATCTTTAAAATATCAAATCTTCTATTTGTTAACATTTTATCTAATGCTTTTCTTTTTGAATTTGTAATCATTATTATGTTTTTATTTTGTAATTTGAGATTTTTTTGGATTTAATATTTAAACAAAAAAAAACGGAGAATTTCTTTCCTAATAAAGGTCTGTCTTATTACTTTAAAAGACACCTCTTAGAAATATCATTTCAACAAAAATTTAAACAAGTAAATATTGAATTTTTTTTCCTTTTTTTTTAAATTGGTATTCGTAGTTAGCTTTGGTAATGGGTTTTAATATGCCAACTTTTTTTTATGAAGGTTTTTTCTTTTGAAGTTTTATCAAATTAGCCAAAAAAAGTAACCGAATGATTTTCAGGGACGACCAAAATTTGCGATTTTTGAACTTTAAGCTAATTTCTCTCTGAACAGGCAAATCTTAAAGATATTCATTAGCCCCAAAATCAAAGAATTAACAATAACCATCAAATTTTTTTTTGACTTAAGCAACCAAGTATTCAGCTAGCTCGATCGCAACTTTTGGTCGTCCCTGATGATTTTCGGTTGTATTTGGTTTTAATTTTTGAAACTTTATTAAATAAGACTTTGTTGACTAAACTAATTCAAACTTTGAAAAAATAAATGTTTCATTAAAAAAAAAAGTTGTCATATGTAGATGATAATAAACGATTTAAAGAAGGTCTATAACCTGAGCACTTAGTAGGAAAATTGATTTTTTTTTATAAAAATTAATTTTTGAAATTTCACCCAATGTTGATTCGAAAATATTATTTACCATATACTAGTCTATTAGAGATTTTGATCATTTTTTTTGAAATCTTTAAATTTAATCAGGATTTTTTTCAATTTATAGTCAAATGTCATGGGGTTATTTTGTCAATTTAAAAAAATAAAAAAAAATACATCAATGCTAATAATAGATATATCAATTTAGAGGTTTAGTATCATGTTGATATCATGAGACATTTTTTTCTAATTTTTTAATTAGATTAAATTTCAAAAAAAAATGCATTTCAATAATAAGTAATATTTAAATATAAAGAAAATCAAGATTAAAAATAGAATGGAAAAATCCAAAATCAGAATTCTATAATACTCTTTTTAGATTTTTTTAATTATTTTTGTTGAGACTTTTTTTTTAATAAGGATCATATCTGTTTGGCAAATTTTTTCGTTGGGAGTATCATTTTAAAAATCATTTTTTTTAAATCTATAAATTTCTATTCTCAACGAGCATACGAGTTTTGCCGTTTTTGAAACATAAATCGAATTGAAAAAATTACCTTTTAGAGTACTTAATGTTTAAATTACTTAAAATATTTGATTAAAATAAAGGTGAAGAATTCAACTCTTCAATTTCAAAATTAAAAAATAACTATTTACGTAATTAAATCAGAGGGTAGAAAGCAACTTCGTTTTCAATCAAACAACTTTCGTCGACGCTTGTTCCAAAACATAATTTTCTACTGATACCTAATTTTTTTTCACTAAATAATTGGAAGATTAATTCTTGCGTTTAGAACTATTCCGAGAATTCGACATTTAACTTGCTATTATTTTACAAGAGTAGGATAAATGATGATTTGTTAAAGGTTTCCCAGTGATTTTCAAATATTTGTATTTTTAAGAATTTAAGTAAATTTTCTTTAAAAACATAAATTTACTAATTTTTAAATAAGTAAATTTAAAATTTAGATTATTTGATGTAAAAAAACACTTTGCCTGTTTACTGATAATTTTCGAAAATTTAAAATATTTTTTTTCTTAAAATTTGACTTGTGTAATTTCGATTTCTAAAAAAAATCCAAGAATTTTAGAAATTATTTGATTTTAAACTGTAACTTTAGGATTTTGAGTATTCTTTAAATCACAATGAAAGGATTGGTGTAATTCTACAGTGGTTCTTATATAAATGTAATGTCAACCTTCAACCGTAACTTTTGACCGTAACCGTAACCATAGCTCAAACATCTTAAAATTGAAAATTGAGACTAATTTGCACCGGTTACGGTTACGGTCAAAAGTTACGGTTGACGTTACAATTATATAAGATCTACTGTAAATATCAAGTGATTCAAACACCGAGTGACTGTACAAGTTTATTTTAATTATAAATTTGAAAATTTTCGATATCTTAGTTTAATTAATTTACCAAAATTCACGTCAAATATTGTATTAGAAATGATAAAAAAATTAATATAGAAAATTAAAACAAGAATTAAAATCAAAATTAAATGTTCCCTAGTCAGTTGAATCAAGTATTTTAAATAAACAATATAAGAGGAAAATTTTGAAAACAAATTTTCTAATCTTACATAAGAGCTCAAGTTCAGGAATTTTTTATTTTTTATGATGTTTTTGCAACAGTTTTTTTATTTAGTTAAAGTTGTTTTCAAAGCAATAAAAAAAAAAGATTTATGTGTTTTTAAGAAGAAATCAAATTAAAATATGGGATTTAATTTTTTTTTTTTAAATTAAAAAAATAGAAACTAGCTGTTTTTAGTCAAATTTATAGAAATTTTTCATTATAGATATGCTGATTTAATCCTGAATAGAATAAAAACTTTTAGCTTCTTTTTAGTGTTAATCAAAAGAATGTTAAGATGACTTTTTTAATTTTTTTTCCTTTTTTTTTAAAGGTAAAATGAGCGGACCAGCAGCCAGTTCGGAATTATCATCTAAACACAATTTTAACGATGAAAAAGAGACAAAAACAAAACGAAACATTCTTGGAAGCTTTTTCCGTAAGAAAAAAGGAAAATATGATGTCAAAGCAGATTCAAAATCAAAAGATAAAAAATAGATTTCATTAGCCAAAATACTTTTAGTCGTGATTATAGTTTTCCACTTTATACCTACTTATGGAACTTTTCCAAATTAAAATTTTTTAGTTGTTTTGTATGGAAAAAAATATCTATTCGAATTTGTAATTTAAGATAAAATTTTTATTTTTTTGATTATAGTTCTTTATATATTTTTTAAAGCTTTTAATTTTGTAAAATGATTTTTAAAGATCAATAAATAAAGATTATTAATGATTACTTAAGTTATTTTTTTGTTGTTTGGTGCATTTCATATCAATGGTTAATGGTTTGATCTCGAATAAAATAAGAAGCGCTGAAATTGCAAGAATAAACCCTCGACATATCATGAAATAGTGATAATTATAGTTTAGTTTTGTTTTAATAATGGAATTTAGATTGGTAATTTGTTGTGTATGCGTATGGGTTCATGGTTTTATTGTTTGTCAAAAACTTTTTAATTCATGTCGAATTTTAATTTAAAAACAAGAATTTAATACTTAATATTTAAATCTTAAGATCCTTTAATAATTTATAATTCGGATTCAAATTAAACTTTCAAATTTAGAATTTTTTTTTCAAGACTTTTAATTTAAGGCTTACTGTAACAAAATAAGACCAAATTATTCATTACAGCTTATATTAAATATCTAGTTTTTTTTTTTAATTTTTCTATTACGATTCTAAAATTTTTTTGAGTTCATAAAGCTGATGAAAATTTTAATATTAATTTTACACGAACTCAGGTTTATTTTTTCCAAATTTTTTTAAAAATAGTTTAACTTTTTTTTTACTTAATTTTTAAATTCTGTTAATTTCTGGTGAATTGACTTAATATTCATAAAATAAAAACTCTCTATTGAAGAAACAAAAATCAGGTTATTTTACAACTATGCATTCGACAGCCGGAATTATTTGAAGATAGCTCCAAAAAAGCATTTCAGCTAACGAAATAATTCTTTGGTTCGGCGGTCACGGTCAGTTACTATTTTGGACAGCCCCAAAACTAATAAAAAATCATACAAAAACATTTAATTTTAAATTAAATCTATTTTTATTACAGCACAAATTAAAACTAACTTGTAGATTTCTTTTCCTTCCCTCCTCCTCGACTCTTCCTCTTCTTTTCTCCTCGAAAAAAATACTTTTTTTATTAATATTTGCATCAATAAATGGATTCAATCGACCCTTAAAAGGGGTTGACGCTAGTCTCTTCGATAGAATTGAAATATAAAAAAATATACAAGTTAATTTTAATTTGTACTATATCCAACTTAAATTTATTTTTATTTGCCAATAAACTTGCCTACGCGCCAAAAAAAATCATACAAAAAGAGGAGAATCGTTCTATCTTAAAAAATCTAAAGATTGATTATTTCCAATTTCAAAGCTTTCTGTATAAATATTCTTCTATAATTTTTCGGTAAAAGACTTTGAAAAATGCTGAAAAAAGACACATAAGTGTATGTGAGTGCTTTAACGGTGTTTGTTTTTCAGCGCTATTTGTTTCTTAAGTAATATGAGAACTCTCAATATTTTTTCTCACTATACTTAAAGAAGCGTCATGAAATTCAAGAATTAAAAATTCAGATTTCATAGAGCAAGATTATTATAAAAATTTTTAATGGAAAGCTTCCGTAAAAATGATCTTTTTTTTATGATATCAAATTATGAAAAATAGATTCTATTCACTTACTTAAGATTTTTAATATCAAAAAAAAAAATTGAAGAACCCTTGACTTGAAAATTATTTTTTTTTAATTCTATAATACTTCCTTTTGAAAATTGTCTTAATTATATCAAGTTTGTTTTATCGAATCAGTTGATTAGAAAACTCTTAGTCTAAACTAAATGTCAAAATTTAGAAATATGAAAATTAAAAAATTTTTTTTTTTTAAAAATTGTTTTAGTTATCTAATTAAATTATTTAAGGGAATTTCCAACCCTCCGAAAAAGCTTATTAAATTTGGAAATATCGAAAAAAAGAGTCGACAAATTAAATAAGGATTTAAATCATTGAATTAAAATTCACTAGATTCTTTTTCTTTAATTTTAAGAAGCTAAGTAAAGCAATATAAAAATTGGTACTCCTTAAAAAAGTCTCAAAAATCACTAGCGCCTAAGTTTAAAATTAAGCAAAATCAGATCTAATCAAATTTTATTTATAGATGAAAATTCTTTAAGTATAAAAATAATTATTTTGTATGCTTTAGTTTTTCGAGAAACTAACTGATTTATCAAAGTTATTTATTTAATTATTTTTGTTTTTTTTTTTTTTTATAAAATTTTATAATCTTTTATTTACTCAAGTAAATTTTTTCTTTCTTTTTATTTTCATTTTAGAAACTAGACTCGATTTTTAATTTTGTTTATAAAATTATCAGCTATTTAAGATTTTATAGAATTTTATAATCTTATCACTGAAAAATTTTTATTGACTTCAAAATTCAATCAAGTAAAATTCATCCATTTAATATGGGTGGATTTTTTCTGTTGTCTAAAAATTTTATTTTTTTTTGTACCAAAATAACGAGTGATTCTAAAGCTGAAGGGACTTGAGATTTTATAGATTTGTCTAATTTACCTTTAGCAAATAAAACCAGTAAATTAATTTAAAACAAAAGCGTTATATTTTTTTTTTGGTTTTATGAATTCTTTTTAATACAATAAGGTAAATATTTGACATGCCTTGGAAAGGTTTTAATAAATTTCATATTTAAAAAAATTTTAATTGTCTACGTCTAAAAAACTGTCAGATTTTTATTACATATTTAAATGATAAAAAGTAGTGCTTTTCTGACATTTTCTCAGTTAGAAAAAATTTTCTATAAAAAAAAACTCCAAAAAGAAGTTATAATTTTGTTTATAAAAATCATGAAAATTTAAATTGTGTTTAAGATATTCATTTCAGCTACCTTGGTCTTTAGGTTATCTATGGCGTTAGTTTTTAAAAAAAAAAACCTAGATTTTTTGATAAGAATCTAGCAAATTGATAAGAATACTTATTTATAAAGTTGTATTTGAACGTAATCTTTTATCATAAATGCTATATTTTTGAGTTCAGATTATTAGAAATATGAAAGATTAATTAAGTTCATATAAGAGTAGGTATCTAATAGCTAAGAAAAGACAGACTCTTTTTCAAAGCAAAACTATTAATTATTTGGTTAAAAACGAATAAAAATAATATTTTCTAATATTTAATTTCAAGAATATTGTTGCTTTTTGCCAAAATTTTATTTTACTATTTTTTTTCTTATAATTAATTTCGGAAATCTTTTTATTTTCACCGAGTTTTAGTATTGAGTTCGATACGCTTTTAGGTACGGTTTTTGGTAGGGTGTACGGTTCGAAGTACAGTACGGGTACGATTTAGTACGACTCGGTACGGTACAGCTACGTCATTTTCTCATTAGCTGTGATGTATTGAATGAAAAAATTAAAAATTTAAATAATGGATTATCTCATAAAATTACATGTTTTTGAAACAGTTTGCATACAGAAATATTCCCATTGAATCACAGGATCATAAGGTAAATTCTACTATCTTAAAAAATAAATTTAAAGTTCACCTGAATTATATTGAGGTTTTTTTAATGGTTTAAATAATAATTTTAGTAAATTGTTTTTTAATGTTATGTCTAACTAACTGAATTGTTTATCTAAATTTTCTAATTCGAAATTGCTTTCAAATTTTAATAGAACCATTAGATCTCAAACTTGGAAAAAAAATAACTAAAATTTAAATATTAAATAATTTTTATTTTTAGAATAAATTTTATGAATGTTGATCACAAAATTTGCCAGACCGTTATCACCAGGGACGACCAAAAATTGCGATTTTTGTACTTTAAGTTATTTTTCCTTGGGCAGGTAGGTCAAATCTAAAACTTAAAGATATTCATTAGTCCCAAAATCAATCAAATAATTAACAATAAGCATCAAAATTTTTTTAAGACTTAAGCAACCAAGTATTCAGCTAACTCGATCGCATCTTTTGGTCGTCCCTGGATATCCCATTCTCAAAATAAAAAGTAAGATATTCAAAACATAGTCTTTAGATTTAAGTTTTACATTAAAAATGTATCGATATTAAGAATTTTTATGAATTTCAATTCGCAGGAGTATTGTTTGGCATAATAAAATTTATACATGTTAGGTTTTGGATTTTCTAAGCCCAAAACCCTATTTGAAAGATTTAACTAAACATGAATAAACTTCCGTAATTCTTCATAGAATTTCATCAAAATAGGATCACAATGTTAAGTGTATTGAACATATACATTACAAAGCTAAAGTAGATTAACGGCGTGTTCGCGAAATTTTCAAATATTTTTTCCAAAAATGTTCGAACAGCTTTTGTTTCTGTTCGTGTTTTCGTTGACTTATTTCAGCTGTGTTCTGTATTTTCCATGTTCTTTGTTTAGTTTGTTCTTTACAGCTTTTAAACAAATTAAAAATTTTGGCTTGATTTGTAAATAAAATCCGAGCTTTCAGTAATTAAGAATCCCTTTAGTATATTTTCAAAAAAGGGAACATTTTTAGGGGATGAAAAGTAGTAGTAGTAGAAAAACTGCAGTATAGTGGAACCTGCGCGTGACAGCGCTTAGTCCTAAATGGAACAAAAAGTAGTCGTTGCTCTTGTAAATCTCTCTTTGAAAATCTCGTCATTAATTCTGTTTTTGAAACTGTTCACTGAGGTTGTCGATACCGCGTCGCATAACAAATTATTATAATTATGAAACCACTCTGTTAGTTAAAAAGTTAAATCTATATGTACCATTTTTATTTACTTTTCTCACAAGCCTAAAGTCGTACTTTCTTCGTAAGTTAATAGATAAACTTTTTGAGTAATTAATTCCATTAATTAATTTTAAATTATCGAACTTATGAATTATTCTTAACACATTTTTTTCATTAAGGAATTCCAAACACAAACGGCGTACTCTAGATGTGGCCTCACTAGAACAGTATAAACCAGTTTCATAATACGACCGTTTAAGTTCGAAAATGAATTCCTTATCATTCCTAAGACCATGTTTTCTTTAGCAGATACCGTAGCACATTGTTTATCCCATTTAAGATCATTTGATATAATCACTCCTAGGTCAAGCTCTTCCGTAGTTTCAATAAAAACATTTAAAAAATTTTTAACCACTATTTTTAGCTTATTAAACATATTTCAAATTGTGGTTTCAATTTTTTCATTCGCTACGAATGTTACCTTTTTTAAAAAACTTGTCCTGTAATATCAATTAGATTTTTACATGAAAAAAATTGGGTTTTAAATAAATCAGTAAATTTAACGATTACAATCGATTTTGTTATTTTTTCATAAAGTGTTCTTCAGAAAAAATTTACCCTTAGAAAAAATTAAGTTAGTCTTAGGAACACGTGTATGTATTTTCTACCATTGAAAAAATTTGAGGAAATTTTGCGAACAGGTGACATTCAAGATTTTTATTGTGTAAAAAATCGCTAAGAAAAATCATTACTATGACCTAAACTTTTTAGCTTTTTCATAAATAGAATCCAACAAAAAGACTTAAGTGGATTTGTCAATAAAAAAGCTCTTAAAAAAAAATTATTAAAACATATAATAAAAAAAAATTTAAAGAAATTCAAGCACAAATATTGAATAATAGGATACTCGACATTGTTTAAAAGTAATATAATATGAACGAAAATACAAATTTTAAAAAATTTAAAAAACCAATACTCTCTTATTCAATTCATAAAATAAGATTTTTTTTAAATTCATAAAATTTTAATTCGAATATTAATTTCAAGGTTTATTTTTTTGTTGTCGTACAAAGGACCAAATCAATAAAAAAATATAAAATTATTTTTCTAAAGGATAAAGCTCTACTTTGCTTTAAATGACATAAAAACTCCGTAAATTTAAAATTATAGTTACAACTTCATTAAAAAAATCTTTTGTAAATTTTTTTTACAATTGTATTATTTTTTCTTTTTAAAACTATTAGGTCTATTAAAAATCATAAGAGAAAAAAAAAATGGAAGAAATTCCACTATTACATCATATTTTTCTAAAAACCTTCTTTGAATTAAAAAAAAATCTCACGAATAAGCAATTTGATCTTGCTTTTTCTTTTTCTATTCTCTTTGTATTTTTCAAATTAAAAACTTATGTTCCAATTGTTAAATTTTTAAAAAATACATATATAAATTCGTCATAAACTCATGTTTAATTATTCTAAGTTGAGTGCTTAAGCAATTTACACAGAAAAAAAAAAGAAAAAAGAAAAAAGAAAAAAAGATAATTTGGCTAATTAATTTACTAAGAATAAAAATTCGTGTGATTTTTAAAATTGAGACTCAGAAATATTTTCTTACCAAAAAGAAAACGTCCTATTTGTACCTGTTGTCTAGAATTTTTTACAAAATGCCATCTTCAATAAAAAAAAAACACTTTATAAAAAGATAAAATTTAAATTTAAGATTATTTTTTTTTAAAGATAATTTTATATTATATGTTGAAATTTATTTTATTTTAAATTGAATTTATTTCATAAATAATGACAGATCCGGGTAACCAAACAAAAGAGCAATTTAGCTTAGAAGATGTTAAAACAACCGAGAATAAAAATATTAAAACAGTTATAAAAGAACAATTGAAGGATAATGTTTTATTTTTTGCTACTATTGCCGCTGTTATCCTAGGCATAACACTCGGTTTTATACTGAGACAATTTTTTACATTTAACGACAATCAAATAAGCTATTTTGGTTTTCCTGGACAATTATTTTTAAGAATGCTTAAATTTTTAATATTACCTTTAATAGCGACTAGTTTAATAAGTGGAATTGCAGGATTGGGCTCTAATTCGGCTGGAAAAATTGCAGCTCGAGCTCTAATTTACTACTTTTCTACGACTATAACAGCTGTTGTAATTGGTATTATACTAGTAGTTATAATTAAACCGGGGTCTGGTCGTGCTGGAGCAGTTGATGAAACTTTTAAACTTCCAATAGACACTAATAGAATAGTAACTACCCATGATACTCTACTTGATTTAGTCAGAAATCTTTTTCCTGATAACATAATAGAGATGGCTTTTAGAGAATATGAAACACAATTTCAGGCCGAATATAAATATCATTTGCTTTATAGTAACGGAACAAATATGAGTTTGAAATTTCTTCCTAAAGGCCTCACTAATTCATCCGATTTGACTATTATCAAAGAATTTGACTACTATAAAGCTGTATCAGGTGGTAGAAGAAGTTTAAATGTATTGGGTGTTATATTGTTTTGTTTTGTTTTTGGTGGAGTTTTGGCATCGATGGGAAAAGAAGGAGAGATATTAGTTAAAATATTTGAAGCGCTTAATAATTGCAGTGTACGAATGATAAAATTAGTTATGATGTACGAGAAGGATTTTTTTCTTTAAAAAAAAAATTAAAAAAATATTTTATTTTAATTTTTTTTTTAGGATCTCACCAATTGGTATTTTTTCATTGATCATAGCCACTGTTATTGAAATGAAAAATCCATCTCAAGTTTTTCAAAGAATATCAATGTACATGGTTACTGTTATTCTGGGACTTATCATTCATGGTATCATTTTTAAAAATTAGTTTTTAGTTTTTTACATTAGTTTACCGCAAAACATTTGTCAAGTACTCTTTGAGTAAAAAACTTACAATATATGTTAGCTTTTTTTTCTAATTAAATTTTTGAAAAATTCGTAAAATGAATTTTTAAAAAAATATTCTGTATAAATAAAGACTAACTTGTACGCATTTTGTTCCTAGGCGTTTCCTCTACTATTACTTAAATCTTTCTGGAGCATTCGTTTCCTTTACTTTGATGAAAATCAATATGAACTAATTTATTTTTCAAAACTTTTCCTTTTCTGAGAAAGGAAAGAAGAAAGAAGAATTGAGGAAAAGAAAACATGTTAGTTTTAATTTGTATTGTATAACGCAATTAATAATCAATTAACGATTTTTAAATTCCTCTTGTTTTCCTGAAAGAGTAAATACTGCTTTTTGGTTTTACTCGAAGAGTACAAGGAAAAAGTTAACGGTAATATTAAGTTCTTTTTTTATTATTTTAGCTTTTATTATTCTACCTGGATTGTATGTTTTAATTACTAGAAAAAATGTAATTAAATTTGCAAAGAATATGTTTGATGCTCTTTTTATTGCAGTAGCAACTGCATCAAGGTAATTTTTTAAATAGAATCACAGTAATTTAAAAAAAGATACCAATAACCCTTTTTTGTCTTTTCATTATTGAATAAAATATCAAAAAATATCAGTATATTTAGGTTTTTATGAGAAAGATCTTAAAAATAAAGTAGAAAACTTGAAGAACCTTGCATAAAAACTATTCAGGATCTTAAGGAACTAACCGGTTTATAGATGGCCTTTTATGTTTTGTAAAAAAAATTATGTTTCATTCGATCAAAATGGCTGAAATTTTATAAAAATAATCTACCATCATCCATGTATAAGAAATTAGTATAAACTACAGTTCATTTCTGAAATAAGTTGACAACTTGCTGTAGAGGTTGTTAAAGACGATGTTTAGGCTTGAGCAAAAACTGCTTAAGAGTTGTTTAAGACGATTTTTTGCTTAAGACATTTTTTCGGAAAAGATGCGTAAGAGGCCTCTTAAGAGAATATTTTTTTGCTTAAAACTAACTTAAGAGTTGTTTAAGGCGTCTTAAGACGTTGTTTATAGTGTGCTTAAGACCCTCTTAAGATTTTTTTAGAAACTTGTCAACTTATTTCAGAGATGTACTGTATGAAATTACTATTTACTTATTTATAGTAGGACTGTATCAAATTGCCTTGATCGTTTGACTCAAAATTTTCCGAATGTTTAAGCTGATTCAAATAAACCGTGGAAATTTTTTTATCAGAAGTTATCGGCAATTATCATCAAAAAATGACCTTTATCCAAAATCTAAATTATCAAATTTTTACTCTTTCAATTAGGTTTTTATTTGGTAGACTTTATCTTTAATTTAAATTACTGTGAATTTTTTTTAACAAAATTTTTAAGCTTTTTATAAAACAAAAATAAATATCTAGCACTGCTGCTTTGCCAACAACATTCGATTGTATTGAAGTAAAAAACAAAATAAATCGTCTCATATCGAGATTTGTCCTTCCAGTTGGAGCAACAAGTATTTAAAATTTTTAAAAAAATTTCTTGATTTAAAATAAACGTTGCTTTATTTTGTTAGTTAATATGGACGGAACAGCACTTTATGAAGCAGTGGCTGTTATTTTTATAGCACAACTTAATGATCGAGAGCTTAAATTTATTGATTTGGTCATTACTAGGTAAATTATGTTTAAAAAAATAAATTTTAATTGAATTTAATAATTTTTTTTTAGTTTCACTGCTACTTTGGCTGCGATCGGTGCTGCTTCAGTACCATCAGCTGGTTTAGTAACTATGCTTATTGTACTTGGTGCATTGAATTTACCTACTCATCAAATATCCTTAATATATACAGTCGATTGGTTTTTGTAAGTGTAAAAAAAAATCTAAATTGACAAAGCTAATTAAGCAGCTTTGAATAAAACTTTATTTTATTTTTACTTAAATTATTTGTAAAATTTAATTTTTGAAATCAAGGGATCGTCTGCGTACTACTGTAAATGTTTGGGGCGATAGTATTGGTGCAGGTATAGTAGATCATTTGAGTAGGAAAGAAATAGAGCAAATCGAAGAAGAAAATAGACGCAATGATGGTTATCAAGAAGTAAATCAAAATGAAGATATTGATGTAGAAGTCAGAAAAGTTCAAGTCTGAGTCTCAAAATTTTAGAGCTTTTTTTATTTCATAACTTTGTTATGTTAAATTTTTAAAAAATCTCATCATTTTAAGTATTAATTCTAGCATTAGAGATACCATTTGGCATGTTAAAGTTTTTTGATATTTTGTTTTTTTTGTTTTTTTTTGACCGAAAAAATCACTCTGCAAAGCTTTTAAAGCTACTTTTGGCGATAAAAAATATTTTTGCCTACTGCAACAAAATTTGCTGCACCTATTGGCCAAGTCTGCAAAAATTTGTGCAATTTTAATTGCGTATTTAAATTATAGCCTCTTTTAGATAAGTGCTCATATTTGCAGCTAATTAATAGATTGTTGCAATTTTGCAATTAAAATTTTTTTTCTGCAAATTTGCACAGCATTAAAAAAACCTAAATTAATTACGCAATAAAAATTGCACAAATTTTTGCAGACTTGGTCAACAGGTGCAGCAAATTTTGTTGCAGTAGGCAAAAATATTTTTTATCGCCAAAAGTAGCTTTAAAAGCTTTGCAGAGTGATTTTTTCGGTCAAAAAAAAACAAAAAAACAAAATATCAAAAAACTTTAACATGCCATACCATTTGTTTTAGATATCTTTTATTTTTATCAAATTTTTTTTTTAAACCGTCTTATTTGAATATTATCTTGTATTTTCCTTTTGAATAAGAGGCTTATAAACAGTTGAGTAATTTTAAGAAGAAATTGTTTGTTTTTGTAATCTATTAATAAAAAATTTTATGAATTATCTTAAAGCCATTTTAATTTTTTTTAGTGAAAATCTCATCTCAAATTTTTTGCATTTGTTACAAGGCATCACTTGACGTCAGTGTTTTTTTTTTGCAACTAGAAAAAAATTTAACTTTTTATGACGCTAGCAAACGTCAGTTCTCATTTGAAGTCAGTTAATACCATGTTTATTTTTTGTCATGTCTAAATTTTTGCTGACAAGTGACATGAATAATACCGCAATACCTTGCAAACAAATGCATGTATTAGAAATCAAAATTTTAAGGATAAATTCGCCTAAAAATAGTTATTTTTAAAGCACTTAAAACTAATCAAAACATAGTTTTATCCTGTTGATTAGGTTCTCTACTAAATTTTGTCGTAAAAAATTAAAAATTCAATTATTTTCGGGTGCATTAATTGTTAAAATTTTATGTTTTGATGCAATGCGTTCCTATACAAGGTATTACAATAAAAAATATGATAATCGCGTCATGTAAGAAATGATTTTCTACCACTTCTGATCCAACGATCAAACATTTTACTTCTAAAAAAATTTTGGTAAAAAAATGAAAAGAAATAAATATTTGAAAAAAAACGATTAGAATTTTAAAATTTTTAAGCGCTAAAAAACTTTTAAAAAGTAATCATAGCTTTATAATTAAAAGATGTTTTTGCCTTTTTTTGGTTAAGTTTATTGCCAAATATTGAAAAAATTTATCATATTTTTTACCAAATTTTTTTTAAGAGTAAAAAATATGATAAATTTTTTCAATATTTGGCAATAAACTTAACCAAAAAAAGGCAAAAACATCATTTTCTCTAATCTATTCATTTCATTTGAGGTCGTTTTTCAATTTGCAAATTAGACCTCACTCGCTACTAAGTTCCTAGCTTTTTCGAAATTGGGTTGCCAAAACGTATATTTTTATCATCTTAGGCTTCTTAAAATTCAAATCAAGTTCCCAAGAAGTTGTCCATGATACAAAGATTAAAATTTAAGAATGTCAAAAATTATAAATTATTTATAAAAACCGACAAAAATTATGATAAAATTGAAGAAATTTAATTCTTTATTATCCATAATCTAAAATAAAAGATCACCAATTATAATGAAACTATATTTATTTAGCAAATATTAAAACTTACCTGTTTAACTTAAATAAAATATTAAACTAAACTTTAGCCAAGTAAATTTTGTTTTTAAATTTGACATTTATATATATATATGAAAATCGCTGAAAATTTTTGAAATCTTAAAATTTCAATATAAATGTATCTCTAAAATTTAAAAATAGATGAAAATTTAAAAAATGGAACCAATGGGCATTAGATTATGGACGATCTTTGCCGTTCTTGCTCTTTTAGGTTTGTATTTTATATTCCAATTTTTAATAAATGATGGTAAAAGAAACGACGAAGCATTTTTTGAAGTAGCATTAATTGAGAACACAAAGGTTCCTAATATCAAAATACTTGGAATGGATAATAGAAAATTTTCAAATTATGTATCGAATGGAATAATATTTTCAGTAAAGCCTCATAAAAAAGAAATATCTAAAATATGGTCGACAGCTCAAGTATTTTATAAATTTTCTAATTAATTTAATGAACCAAATTATTTATTATATTATCTTATAGTTAATTGTAAAGTCAGAAAAAACTTGTAAAATAAGCGAAGATTTTAATATTTCTACGTTAACTAATTCGAAGAACCAATTTTCTTTGTAAGTAAATTCTCAGTTTATAAAGTTTAAAACTAAATATAATTTTTTCTTAATAGTTTAAGTGCAATAGTTTCAAAATTGAAGTCATTTCAAGAATATAGTGACTACAAATGTCAACATGTTATCTTATTGCCTTTGTTTAATAATTATACTATTGAAATTGAAGTTGATGGTAATCTCGATGTTGAGTACAAATTCACTTGTAAATTATTTTCCAAGATAACCATTTTTTAAGTAAAGTTTTAATGATTAATTTTAAGATGTTGATGTTAAATTGGTTACTTTGTTTCTTCTTGGAGTTCTTCTTTTTTATTCAGCTAATAAATTAAGCAAGTAAGACAAAAGATTAAAATCAAGATTCTAAAAAAAAATCTTTAAAAAAAATTAAATTTTTAAAAAATAATAAATTTAACCTTCATCCGACAATTTTGGTTAAAAATTGTATATTAAAATTTATGCGGAATCGATAAATATGTTCAAGTCGTTTATTGACAGAGAGATTTTTGGGATGGTAAAGAGAAAGAAAAGAAAGACTGTCAAAGCTCTATCTGGGCTGAAAATACTAATACTAAAAATCTTGATGTTATTTAAAATTAATTTCCATTTTTATTTTAAATTAAGAAATGAAATATTTCAATATTTTTCTGGGACTTCTATTGGTATCATGGGTTCAATATTACTCCTTTTGATATTATTCGTCAGATTCATTCCGAAGGTAATTAATTTTTTTTCTAAATATGAAATTCAAAAATTGTTTAAAATTTTTTATAAATTTATTTTTCAAAAAGAAATCAACAGCAACATTAGCTTTTTTGAGCGGGTCGTCATTTTTTCTATTCATTATGAGATGGCTTTATTTGAATTTTAAGAATTTAACCGAATCGTTTCAATTATACATAATTGGTTATTTACTCTTAAGTGGTATCGTATCGGCTACATATTGTTATTATCGCGGTCCAATAAAAAATGAACGCGGAATAAATATCATTAATTTTTTCCTCAAATTTTTTGGTATTGCTTTAATTTATCTGGGTACATCGAATAATCTTTATTCAATCTCACTACTAATCGCTTTTTTTATTGTAAATTCAATGTATAAATTCAAAAATTTTGGAAGTTTTGGTATGTTTCGTCGAATTAAGTAAGATTTGCCATTTCTTGTTTGAATTACTAAATCGTTTTTAAACGTTATTTTTTCTAAAGATATAAATATTTTCCTGAGAAAAGAAAGCTATTAACTCAAGAAGAATATTTAAGACAAGGTCAAGAATACACAAATAAGGCTTTAAACGAACTAAGAGAGTATTGTACCAGTCCTGAGTGCAATGCTTGGAGAACTATAAGCCGAATAAGTCAACCTAGCAAGTAATATATTAACTTGTTATTTTTGTAGAATTAAATTGAAAGTTTAAAATATTTTAAGGTTTGCTAAATTTATAAGTGACTCAAGTTATCATCTGAGTGATGAAGAACTTTTCGAATATGAAGATTACTCGATTAGTAACGACCTAATTGATGATGAAGATTAAATAATAAAAAAACTTAACCTTATTCGTTTGTGAATATTTTGTTCGATATTAATTTTTTTCAATTGAAATTTTTTTTATTAAAAATTAAAAAACCATAAATTTTTTTTCTCAGACTAGTCTAGTTATTAGCTTATCTTAAAGACGGTAAACCCTTGCGAGATGTAACGTGCGCATAAATCCGTATTTTCGGTTCGTATCCAATTTTTTAATTCGTTGAAAAAATCATCAATTTTTTAGATGAATTTAAAAATCAACAATAATTCAATTTTTAAAATCCTCCTAACAATTCAATGAGCTCAGCTTTAAATTACTGATTCAAATGAATTAATACCGTAATCACTCGATTGTAGTACTGGTATAAAATCATAATTTTTCAAAATTTTACCACCTTCATTTTTTAAACACGAAAAGTCTATGGTCATTTAAGTAATAAAATCAATGGATACAAATCTGAGACTCTAGTTTTTACCATCGTATAACTATCGAGTGATTACGGTAGTCCTAATAAAAAAATTCCTAATCTACTATAATTCAAATCCTAGTATACAAGTTTGTTTTGGAACTCTTTACATGTCTTAGACTTTTTCAGCTTCTATCATTTCCTCGTTACAATTATCTTCATCCGTTATCAAATCAAAATTTCTTGGTCTGTCAAACTTGAAAATTGGACGTTTGTTCATTCGATATTGGGCCATTGACCCCCCAACACCACTCTGAAGCTGAAAAAAAAATTTAATAAAAAAGAATTTTAACTCTGAAAAATAATAAAAATCTGAAAATTTACTCTTACGTTATTTTTGACCTGTAAATTCTTACCGACACACACGCTACGCCACTGCTTGCTCCAGTAGGCTCATATTTATCTAAATATTTTTGATTCATTAACTGTATAACTAAAATATCCACTTTTTAAACGAATCACAAGTAAATTGTTCCTAAACTCTAAACCAACGACTTAACCAAAACAATGAAAAGACTTCTTTTGATTACAGCCTACGCTCGTTTTTATCTCCCCATTCGTTCCTGAAGATAGACGAGACAAATTCGAAAGGGGACTAAAGTGAATGTTGTCTAGTTATTTTTATCGAATTTCGTTCCGGAGATTTTGAGAGATAAATATGAAATGAGACAAATATGTGACAAATTCGAGCGTAGACTCTATTTTATTATCTAATAAAAAGTTCTTTTTTTTTTACTAAAAACAAGTCTCTTTAATATTCAAAAAAAAAAAACAACAACAAAATCAAACAATCTATTCATTTATTTCTTTTCAAACCCAAGATTATCAAAAAAATTAAATAACTCTCCATTTTTTCTAAACACTGTAGTTTGAAACAAGCAAGTTTCTTTTCTCTAGCTACTAAAAAAATAGCTCTTAAACAAACTAGAAGTTCAACAAGATTTCAAATATCCCTTTGTGTTTAAATTTCACTGTTTTTATCTCAGTTTAATCACTTACTATGTCACAATTTTTCCAGTAATTTCTTTTACAAACTTTTTCTAAAGAGCTCCTAGCCATTTACTATGCTTCTTTAATGTCTGGCAAGACTATTCTACCTTGCATTTCAGTCGCATTTAAAAAAAATTGAATAAAATTTTTACGGTAATGACACTTAAAGGGGTCTTATAAACCTGACGGCTAGTGGCCATGAAAAGTGACGGCCAGCTAAAAAAAAAATTTTTTTTTTATTTTTTTTAACGGCCAGTTGACTTTTTCTGCGGCCAGGTAAAAATTACAGTGAGGTGAATGTAACAAAAATTACATTCACCTCACTGTGAACCACGATTTGTATTTTGTGGATCCGAAGACTCGCGTCCATACAAATTCAATAGAATCTATTTGGAATTCTGCGAAAATTCATCTTAAGAAGATGAGAGGAGTTAATCGAAAATTCCTTCAATCATATTAAGATGAACTTACATTTCGTCACAATTTAAATTTGAGTAGAAATGGAGCATTTGATGCCATGTTAAAATGTATTAGTAAATTAAGTGATTTTGAAGACACTTTCATTTTATAATTCTAAAAATTTAACCGATGAATTACAATCTTTATGTTTTGATGATTTAGATGATGAATTTGAGGACAATTTTGAGGATGAGATCGTTGATGCGCTTCCAAATGGAGACTTGGATGATTTTGTTTACGTGTCAAATGTTAGAGTAGAAGATAGTGTTGAATGTAGTAATCGAGTAGAAGATAGGGTCGAGAGGAGTTTTCAATGTAATAATATTGTAGAGTTAAAGTTTTTGGACTTGACTGATTTATCAATGCCAGATTTTAAGCTAGCTATTTGTGAGATAATTAATAATTTAAAAAATAAAATTTATAATTTATACCAATTTAGAAGTAATTTACAACCAGAACAACGTCAAATTATTTATACTTTATGTGAAGAGAATGGTCTAAAGTATGAGAAAAGAGGTACAAGGTATAAAAAAATCATAATTTCAACTGAACGTGAATCAACTGCATGTCCAATTTTAGAGAGTGTTTTACCAAGAGACCAGCATGTTTCAGATGTAATAAACATTCCAGTTAAGAGAGAAGGAGGAAGACCAAAAAAAATAATTGATTAATTTTTGACAATATATTTATTTGACAATTACTTATAGATTGGATTTAACATGAAATAAATTATTATTTATGAAATAATTATTTAATTTTTTTTTTTTTTTTGACTTTTTTTAAAAGCGAGTAATTTTTTTTTTACAGATAAATATTTAACGGCCAGTAATTTTTTTGTATGGCCAGTCATTAATTTACCTGGAGGTCACTTTTCATGGCCGTGAAATTTAATGACCACTGGCCGTCAGGTTTATAAGACCCACTTAAAGTAATGGATACTTCAACGGTGTAAAACGGAAGTGCTTATTAGGTAGTAATGCCTACGTACACATTTATGAGCACGAACTTAATATTATAAATAAGGATCCTATTCTTAATAACTTCAGGTAGTTCCCTTATAATACTCTAATAAATATTTACAATATATTTATTATCCTAGATCAAAGCCAGCCACAAACATTTAAATATTGTAAAAATAACTGAATTCGAGTTCAGTCATATGTGATGAAGCATTATCAAGCAGTAATAAAACTTAACGTTTTGACTCGATTGATATAATCCAATTATTAATTTTCAAACAATTATTGAAAACAATTACTGCCATTTGATCGGCGTATTAGCCTATTACTATCAAAAGTAATTTATCTGTAACAATTGGGTTTGTACACAAAGTCACTGTAATCCTATCATTATTTTTTTTCTTCGATGTTTAGCTCTGTCTGAAAGGATTTTCGGTTCAAGTCTGTAGAATAGGGGGGTTTCATCGAGATTATATATATTATCTAAATTTTACCCAACAGTTATATTTTTCAAATAGTCTCTTCATTTAGAAGTCTCAATCGGATTTACTGAACTCGATTCACAATAGAGCTTTTACCACTTGAATATTTAAAATCCGAAATTCTTAACATTGTTCCATAATATTAATTATGTTGTTGATATTTTAAAAAATAATAAAGTTCTGGCTGATAGGGCGCATATCCCTTCATTTAAAATTGTTTCCTACTATTTCCAATGTAAATTTATTTATAAAAATTGAGGCTGAGCAGATCCTCCAATTCGAAAAAAGCTGACTTGTTTCGTAATAATAAGCATCATTTTCCTTATTGTACATCATTTTCAACATTTACCCAAAGACTTTTCAAAAAACTAGTTATAATATTAATTATATATTATTAAAATGAGATAAATCAAAAATTCTAAGGATAAACGTTATATAGCTTCAAAATGACTAAATAAAATTTCTTTTCAACATAATGTTATGACTCAATATAATTTCAATTTAAAAAGGCCTTTCAAAAAATTTATTCTAGCTCAGAAACAAATTTTCTAAAAATGAAATTTAAATTAGAAATTTTATCTGGATTTGATAAGTTTTTCAACAATCAAAAGGTAATTAAATAAAATTTTCTATTGACCAGTTCTTTTTTATATAATTAATAAAGAAATATTTAATTTTTTTTTATTTTTAAAACAGAAAACGGTTAAAGTTGGTATTTTAGCTGCTGGTGGTGTAGCGGTCGGAACTACTGTAGTTTTAGTTGCGCCAGCATCTTCCTTGGCGGTTGCAGCAGGGGTTTCAGCATTATCTCTTAAAGGTGCTTATAATGAGTATAAGCACAAAAAACAACAAGAAAACAGCTTTATAGATGAACGATTCGAAAGTGAATGCCAAATAGCGATTAAAGAGGCAGACGTCTTAGATCAAATTGGTTGTGATGAAAATTGTAATCAAGTAAAAATAATGGGACAAAATGAAAGAAAAGCTCCACAAGAACAAGAAAAATAACTTTAAAAAAAATATGTGAGGTAAAATAAACATTCAATTCAGGACATGTTTCCGGCACAGAAAAAAAAACTTAGTTATCTAACAATTTATTTAAAAATGATAAATACCGTAATGCCTTGCAGCTTGTTGCATTGCAATTCAATCCAAAATTTCGATTTTAACTGCTGCATTAACATTGTATTTTTGTATATTTTTGAAAAGTGATAAATGCGGCATTTATCCTCGAAAATGATTCAAAATTTTTAAATTTTTTTGTCATCTAAAGTTAAATTCTTTCGGATTAAATGCAGCATTAATGATGTATTTAAAAAATAAATAAAATAATTAATTAAAAAATTCAATAAATTTATTTATTTTTTTCCCTATTTTTTGAGTTTTAATGCCATGCTTATTTTCAAAAATTTCGATAATATATGCCGCATTTATCAATTTTCAAAAAAAATGTTTTTACGTGTTTATTGCGTAGGCATAAATTCGAAATTTCGATTTTAAATGCCGCATGAAATAGCAAGGCATTACGGTAATGTTGTTTAGGATTTTTTTGTTGATTATTCAAATATTTTCTTTTTAAATTGAATAAATTTTAATCGCGCATTTAATTGTAAGCTGTTTGCGCTGCAATTATTACAATTTATATAAAATTTTATCTAATTGAAATTTTTAAAATATTAATTTTTTTCCAAGAGAACTTTTCTTTAAAGACTTCTTGAAATAAAAAAATATTTAGCATAATCTTTCAGTCACATATCTTTGTTTGACATAAAAAAAAGTTTAATAAATTATTGAACTATAGATGTGCACCAATGATATTCAACTCAGCTTAAACAAATCTTCCAAGAATTTTACGGTACTCTATATAAGTAGAAAAACCTTGGTATGAATCAAAACTTTTTGTGTGAAAAGATTGTTAACATTCCGAATAATTTTTATAAAAGATTTTGAAAAATTATCTATTCGATGGACTGAATCGATTTACTAAGAATAAAATAAAACAAATTTTTATTTTTTTTATAAAAAAATTTATTTCAAAGACCAAATTATTTCTTGCTTGCCAACCGATTTAAGATAGCTATTAGCTTTTGAAAAGCATTTTGATCCAAAAAAAGGTGAGGATGTTTTATAAGCTGAATATGGCGATGGATGAGATGATTGTATAATTAAATGCTTTTTAGAATCAATCAAATGTGATTTTTCTTTGGCAAAATTTCCCCATAGAAAAAAGACACAATTTTCTCTTTTTTTTGATATTAGTTTCAAAACTGTATCAGTGAATATCTTCCATCCAATTAGCTCGTGAGAAGAAGGCTCATTCAATCTAAAATTAAAATAAAAATAAAAGAATCTGTCTACGTTACCACAAACAAAAAATGCAATTAATCTTAATTTTTTTTTATTGTAGATAACAAATTTAAAAAAATAACTTACTCAACTGTTAAAAATGAATTAAGTAAAAAAACACCTTGCTTGGCCCAATTTTCTAAACAACCATTTTCTCTTTCAAAATTTTCTAAATCATTTTTACATTCAGTGAAAACATTGACCAGAGATTTTGGTGGTTGTGTATTTTTTGGCACACTAAAGCTTAAACCATGTGCCTTAAATCAATATTGAATATTCACTAATTTATTTTAAATTCATTAGAACTTACTTGATTTAAATTATGATAAGGATCTTGTCCCAGAATGACAACTTTTATCTACAATTATAAAAGTTTTAAGTAAGTTTCAATTTCAAATAAAATATTGTTACTTGGTCAAAACTTGTTTGATTAAACGCATTAAAAACCATTTCTTTCGGAGGTAAAACTATAGTTTCTTTGTAACGCCTCTTCAAATAATTATTTAATTTTCTAAAATAGTCCTTTTCAAATTCTTTTTTTAAAATTTCCTTCCAGGTTATATCCTCTAAAAAATCCTGTATATTCCATTCAGTCTCATCTTTAAAGTTTATCATTTTTGATTAAAATATTTGATTTAGTTTAAATGTTGTGTAATACTTACTTTGCCAAGTAATCTTCATTTTTTCGATATATTTTCGAATTTCTTTATTATTCTTATTTAAATATCTAAAATTTTTAAGTTCTTTTCTCGTCGAGTTATCATCAAATACCTTTATTGAAAATTTAAAAATTATATTCAAAATTTAAAGAAAAAGTTCAAAATAAAACTACTTTTATTTTATTCTCAAAAGAAGTAATTATTCCATTTTTAATATTCACATCATATTTAAGCAATTTTCGATTCAAAATTGGTCTCAAATTTATTTTGAATAAAACCTTCATTTTTTCCCTTTTTTCCTTCTTTAATACTCAAAAAAAATCTAAAATAAACTTAATTTAAAAAAAAAAAATTTAACTTCTTCTACGTTGAATGATTCTCTTCGCATTAAATATATATGAAACCGCTTAAAAGCCCAAATGATCGATTTTCAATGATCAGTAAAAACTTTAAGAATAAGCCAAGTCGAATCAACAAGTTATCTTCATAGAATTTTTTGATGAGAATCATTTGAAATACAGCGTTTCTACCGAATTAATAGCGTACCCGTAACCGACCCCTCCTAAAAAAGTTTTTTTTTAATTTTTTGAATTTTTTTTTAGTACGGTTCGCGTACAGGTAATAAAGAATTCCAAATTGAAAACTTGGTCATTTGGAGATGTCATAATCTTAAATATATTTAAAAAAAAACAAAGGTGGTTCTTTTTTTTCTCCTTTGGAATCAAAATAAAGTATGCTTCTTTTATTTTATTCTGAGAATTATATCATAATAACGTTTATATGGTTAGTAAATTAAAAAAAAATCAAATTTTAATTTTTACTAGAAAAATTATTTATTGAGATGAAAATTTTGTATTTAAAAAAAAAACTTTAAATTTACAACTTTACTTGAATTTATTGTACTGAACCCTTAATGTTGACTTTATTTTGAATTAAAAAAAACTCTAAATTTTGGATTAAATATTTCGTCGAAATCAAAAATAACAAACAAACAAAAGAAGAAATATCTGACCAAAAAATATACACTGTGTTTGTCTAAATACTTAAATCAAATTCCAATCGATTGGATCCTTTTCAATTGATTTTAAATATTCATTTGCTTGTGAAAAACATTTCGATCCGTAAAAACGTGTCACTGAAAACGGAGAAGGATGAGCGCATTTTAAGACTTTGTGCTTCTTTTTATCAATTAAACTTTCTTTCTTCTGAGCAAAATTACCCCATAACATAAAAGCACAACCGGAATTTTTTTCTGATATTACCTTTATAACTCTATCAGTAAATATATCCCAACCAAATTTCGAATGAGAACCAGCTTTATGAGCTCTGTTAAGTAAAAAAATCAATAAACTCTAAAATTTCGATGCCTTAAAATATAAACTTACTCGACAGTTAGAAATGCGTTAAGTAAGAAAACACCTCTCTCAGCCCATTTTTGCAAACATCCACCTAATTTTTCATCCCGCTTAAAATCAGGTATATCACTTTTTAACTCAGTAAAAATATTTTTTAATGATGGTGGTAGTGCTTTTCCTACTGGTACACTGAATGATAAACCATGAGCCTTTTTTTATTTTTTTATAAAATTTAAATTCATTTAATTTTTGAAAGATTATAAAAATTTTACTTGTCCATCGTTATGGTATGGATCTTGACCAATCACAACAACTTTTATCTTTTTTTTTCGAAAAAAAAAAATTAAATTTTTATAATTAATTAGATTAAAATTACAAACAAATTACATCGTTTAACTTTGTAGTATTCAAAGCGTTAAAAACTAGTTCTTTGGGCGGTCGATTAATTCCCTTGTCATAACCAGGTTTAATTTTTTGATTAATTTCGATAAAATATTTTTTATTGAATTCATCATCAAGTAATTGCTTCCATTCAGGATCCTTTAAGTAATTTTCAATTTTAAACTCATCACTGGATATTTCTGTTTCTATAATATTTTCTGTTTTATTTTCATCCAACATTTTAGCTTTTTCTTTTTTACAATTAAGTGATTTTTGTTCTAACGTTTTAAACGTTAGTTTACCTTGAACTAATTTATTTTTTCCAATGAATTTAGATGTCTCTTTTTTAGATTCTGAATCAGGTGTTTTTATATTGACATTTTCTTTTTCTTGATTTTTGTTAGTTTGTTCATTATCTGATGTGACTTCTTTTTCCTTTTTTTTTTTAGACTCTGGATCGGGAGATTTTTTCTTTTTTTCAAAGACATATTGACGAATTAATTCATCTTCGCTATCCAATTCAATTTTTCTTTTTAAGGTATTGGTTTTTTCAGCTGAATTATCTTCGATTTCATTCATTCTTAAAACTACAATTTAATTCAAAATTTAAAATTTTTTAAATTATTTTCTAAGTAGTTTTTTTTTTTTAACAATTCTTCTTATTTTAACAATTTCAGATAATGTTCGAAAAATGTCTTCATACAAAAAAAAAGCATCGAAAAGGATGTTAGCTTTGGAATAGTAAAATAAAAAATTTCAAAATTTAAGGAAAATCAAGTTTTTAAAAAATTAAGTTTATTTATATCAAAAAAGAACATCTAAGAAAATTTTATTTTTAATTTTTTTTCAAAAATTATTTCAATGACCATTTTATAGGTTCTATTCCCTTTTCTTTCAAAAATTCATTTGTTTGGGAGAAACATTTAGAATTAAAAAATTTATTAAACGACAAAGGCGAAGGATGTGCGCATTTTATAATTTTATGCTTTGCGGCATCGATTAGATTCTCTTTTTTATGGGCGAAATTACCCCATAAAATAAAAACACAATTTTCTTTTTTATCAGAAATTAAGCTAATTATTTTATTTGTAAAAATATCCCATCCAATTTTAGCATGTGACCCAGCTTTGTGTGCCCTTATCAAAAATTCAAATTTAATTTAATTTTTTTTTTATTTAGAAAATTTAAAATACTCGACAGTCAAAAAAGCGTTGAGTAAAAAAACGCCTTGTTGAGTCCATTTTTCCAAGCAACCACCTAAACTTTCATCATGCTCAAATTCAGGAATGTCATTTTTTAATTCAGCGAAAATATTCTGTAAAGTTCTAGGTATTTTAATATTTTTCGGAACACTAAATGCTAAACCCTGCGCCTTTTTATTCAAAAATTTTATTTTTATCAACGAAGTTTATTTCGAAATACAAATACCTGTCCGTCGTCATGATAGGGATCTTGACCTAAAATGACACATTTTATATCACTAAGCCTAGTTGAATTAAAAACATTAAAGACAAGCTCTTTATCGGGTCTTATGCAATTTTTCTCATAACCTAAACTCAAAATGTTATTTATACTTAGAAAATAATCTTTTTCAAATTCATCTTTTAAAATCTCTTTCCACTCGTTATCAAGCAAATAATTTTCTATTCGAAAATTTGAACTTAAAGTTTCAGGTACTCTCAATTTCTTGGTCTTGCTATAATTTACTTTTTCATTAGTATTAGATAATTTTTTTCTTTTTCTCAGCTCCATATTCTACTTGGTAGTGTAAAATTATCATAAAAAAAATTTATTTTTTTTATAAATTTATGTCAGAAAAATGTGACTATTTTTTTTTTCAAAATTTACGTGAAAAAAATAACTCATTTTTTTAAAACGTGATATTAAATAATTTTTTTTTTTTGAGTTTGCCAAAGTAAATACTCAATTGATTAGTTTTTATTTTTTTGAATAATTTTTTAAAGCATAATTTAGAGATAAAACTAGCTTTGTAAAATAATTTTAAACCAATCTTATTTAAAAATAATGCTTGGTAATAAATCGAGATTTTTTTTTAAAATAAACTAAAGCAGCGTTGTTTATGTTGTTAAACTAATTTTTTATTTGATCGCTTTAAACACTAAAAGATACAAAACAAGAACTAGTATACTTCAAAGCAAGCGTGCAACGACATAAGAGTCACCTTTTCTGCCATGTAACATATTTGAATGAATGCAAAAGAGCTTATAATTTAAAAGCTAGTAAATAGAAAAAATAAAGCGTACATTATAATACAGCAAAGTAAAGCTAATAACTTATTAAAAAAAAAAAACTTGGAATTTGATTTTATAATATTTAAATTAAAATGTGTAGTAAACTTGTTTCTTTTCTTAATTTTATTTAGATAAAACTTGATACTCTCATTTAAAATAGAACATAAAAATGTCCGTTATGAGTAAAGTTGTTCTCAATTCATCAATCAAATCTCAAGTAATTTGAATAAAGAGACCTTTTTTATTTAATATTTAATTTTAGAATTTTTCTTACTTAAAAGGCATTGATGAATGCTGTTAGATACTCAAGTACCAGCTCCACAGTAAATATTTTTTTTTGTTTATTGAAGTTAAAAAAAATCATTAATGGGTCAAGATGACTTGGATGTTTTGAAAAAAAAATTCAGTTCTTGAGTTTCGATAGTAACAAAACAGTTAAACTATTTATTAAGACATTTATAAACAGGATCTATATTTAACCTAAAATTGTAACTTGAAATATAATCAAAAATTGATTATTTTTGGGTAATTACTTGAAATCCGAATTCAACATCTTTTCGCTTATTCTTTTTTAAAAAATATTTCTAAAAAATTAGAATTAGATCACAAAAAAATTAAAGCTTTTTCTTTGAATATGCAACTTTTGGTTGTCCCTGAATATAACTAGCAAAAAAAATGAATTTTTTTATTTAAAAAAAAATTTATCTTAATTCATTTATTTATTAATTAATTGAATAGTATTAACATCCAACTCAGGAGAAATAAAATATAAAATTAAAGTTTAATTTCGACGGTCACAATCTGGATTAGGTACGTGCTTTATTAAATTTAGAACAAATAATTTGGGAACTCATTTGAATTTTTTTTGACTCGGACATGATTTGAACCTTCGACCTTTTACTTGGACGCCCATTACGGTACCAACTGAGCTATCTCTCCCCTTTCATCATTTATCACCTGAATAATTAGAATAAAACTTCTATATCAACTTATACAAAAATTAAAAGGCTGTTTACCATCAAAACGTATGATCTTCAATTTTTTTTTTCTAATTTAGTTTTAAAACATTCGTATAAGATTACGATTTTAAAAGCCATTTCATTTGAAAACGGCAAATTAGCTAATAATTAATTAAAAAATTTTTGATAATAGTTCCGTAGCTAGGATTTTGAAGAACCCTAACTTATTAATAATGATAGACAAATTTAATCGTCTGTCAGATAATAGAACCCATTATGATAAATAAAAATAAACAAGCATCTAATTATAAATTTTTGTTAAGAACTTGAAAGATGTTTTAGCCAACTTAATCCCACAAGAACAAAAACGTGTTTCTGAATTCAGAAAACAACACGGTTCATTTAACATTGGACATGTTACTGTTGACATGGCTTATGGTGGTATGAGAGGAATCAAAGGCTTAGTTACTGAGACATCAGTATTGGATCCTAATGAGGGTATTCGATTCCGTGGTTACTCAATCCCAGAATGTCAAAAATTATTACCAAAAGCCGAAGGTGGTGAAGAACCATTACCAGAAGGTCTTTTCTGGCTTTTACTCACCAGTCATGTTCCAACAACTGAACAAGTAAGCCACCATAAAATTAAAATGCTTTCTTAATTTTTTCTATTTTACTTTCTTTAATAATAATGCGTAATTGAATTTAAATATTTAACATTTAGATGAAATGTAAAAATATTTAAAAAAAAACTGAGAAAATTTGGAAATTTAAAATAGAGAAAAAATTTTATAAATTTATTAAATTCTATTTAAAAGGTCAGCGCGTTGTCAAAAGAATGGAACAATCGTGCTCACATCCCACAACACGTAGTAACCATGTTGAATAATTTTCCACATCATTTACATCCAATGTCTCAATTGAGCGCTGCTTGCAATGCTTTACAAAGTGAAAGCAAATTTGCCAAAGCTTATGCTGATGGTGTACACAAATCAAAATACTGGGAAGTAAGTAACAAAAAGAAACAAAACAATTTAAAAATGAACTTAGCATTTTAATTCTTTGTGTTTTTAAAGTATGTTTATGAAGATGCCATGGATTTAATAGCCAAATTACCAACAATCGCTGCTATCATTTATAGAAACTTATACCGTGATGGTACAAGTGTTGGAGCTATTGATATCAACAAAGATTGGTCACATAATTTTACTAGTATGTTGGGCTATACTGATCCACAATTCACTGAATTAATGAGACTTTATTTGACCATTCACAGTGATCACGAAGGTGGTAATGTATCAGCTCACACTTGTCACTTAGTTGGCAGTGCTTTGTCTGATCCATATTTGTCATTCGCTGCTGCTATGAATGGTTTAGCTGGTCCATTACACGGTTTAGCTAACCAAGTAAATAATACCTAAACTCGTTCGTTGTTAAAAATTTAAATTAAAATAATTTTTTTAGGAAGTCTTAGTCTGGATTCAAAAATCTAAAAGAGAATTAGGAGATAACCCAACTGATGAGCAAGTTAAAGAGTTCATTTGGAAGACTCTTAAATCAGGTCAAGTATTGCCAGGTTATGGCCACGCTGTTTTGAGAAAAACTGATCCAAGATACGAATGCCAACGTGAATTCGCTTTAAAACAATTACCAGATGACCCTCTATTCAAATTGGTCGCCCAAATCTACAAAATAGCTCCAAATGTTTTGTTAGAACACGGTAAAGCTAAAAATCCATGGCCAAATGTTGATGCTCACAGTGGTGTTCTCTTATGGGTATTTATTCAAAAAAGTTAAAAAATTTTTTTTCCAATTTTAATTTTTTTATTTAAAGCACTATGGTATGAAAGAAATGAATTATTACACCGTTTTATTTGGTGTTTCAAGAGCCTTGGGTGTATTGGCTTCATTAATCTGGGACAGAGCTCTTGGTCTACCATTAGAACGTCCAAAATCAATGTCAACTGATGGCTTAATGAAATTAGTCGCTGCTTCAATAAAACAAAATCCACCACATGGAGCTTAGATTTAGAATTTTAGCTGAAGAAAAAAAAGAATCAAATTTTGTTTTTTTCAAGTCTATTAATTTTTTCTTTTACTTATTCGATGGTGGTTATTAATTTAAATTAATAAATTAAAAAAAATATATATACCCATGCAAAATTTTGAAATAAAAATTATTTAAAACTAATTGAAAAAAGTTTTTTTTTAAGGCTTATTTTTTTGTGAAATAAGATTAGTTTTGATAAAAATTAATATAATGATTTTTCTTTAAAATTTTTTTTTTATTCATTTTTTGAGCATTCCGTGATATAACGTTATTTACACATGAGAGTAACAGTAATGATAGTGATTAGTATTAGTGACTTTAAATTACGATGTTTTGCATTATTTAAAGATCTAAGGTTTTTAATATATGTTTAAAAGGACCATTGAAAAAGCAAAAAGCTATATTTGTTTGATACCTTTCTTGGCTTTTTCTGGTAATTTTTTAATATTTGGTAAAACTCAACAAAGACACTCCTTTATTTTGACCGAAACACCTATATAGAAATCCGCATATTCTGATAGATTTCAGCAAGTTCTCTTCAAAAATCATATTTATTTTTTCATAGGATTTAAGGTTCTTGAGAAAAAATGGATTTAAAATCACATTAAAAGCTTCTTAATTGCGATTCGCGGCAAAAATCTTTTTTTTTATATAAATTTATTAAAGTTTTTATTTTAAAATTCTTTTAAAATTATTTCAATTGATGGGTGATTTGATTAAATTAAATTAAGTAAAAATTACATTTACTGTATCCCCTTGCTAGATAATACAGCATCATAACTTAAAGTGCGCATTTGGCTTGAGCTTATCACCATCTCGCCCATGTTAAAGTGTTCCCGTATTAAAGAAGTTTTTTCTGGGTTTAATGAGGCACTATATGTAAAATATAAGTCAAAAAATTCCATTTAAAAAAAAAATTTAAAATAGTTTTAAAAATATTTTTAATTAAATAAAAAATTTAATCGAAATTCTAGTTTTTTAATATTTTTTTTTTTGGAATTATTTGACTTTAGACGTTTTTACATCCCTAATCTATACCACAATTATTTTTTAAAAACAAAAAGAATATCGCTTTTAGACTTTGACTTAATAAATAACCGATCGTAGTTGGTTATAAAGTTGCTTATAGTTGTTCGTTTAAGGAGAAGTAGGACAAGTAGTTTTAGAAAAAAACGAAATCGTTAATGTCTTAAATAATTTATATAAGTAAAAATTTTAGTTTAATAAAATAAAATTTTAAAATGTTGAAAAAAAAAGTTTAAGATATAAATATACGCGATAAAAATAAGTACCATTTGAATTGTCATTAGGGACAAACAAAATTAAAAAAATTATTCCAATTTACAATTTTGATAAAAATTCTTTTTTAAAATTAAATACTTTCTTCTAGTAGTAAAATAAAAATCACCATTCTTAAATAATAAAATAATAAATTAATATAATAAAGCTGCCTGAGAACATTTTTTTTTATTTCTTAATATCTTTGAACACTAAAAATTATTTATTAAATAAAACTTTGATTTTAGATATAAGAGGTGAATTAGGCAGTGATCTTATCGAACTTGATCGTTGTAAAGCATCAGCATCATTATCATCTTTTTTTATATTTTCATCTAAATTATCTTTGTACATTTTTAATTTATTGTCCAATTTTAAATTGTCGATATGCTCATCAGGCAATGCTTCACTTTGATTTATTACTGAATTCTTATTCGATAAGTCTTTTAATTTTATGTCATCCGATTTTGAGTCATTTTTAAAATAAACATCAAAATCCTCTTCGTCATAATTCTCTCTAACTAAATTAATTTCAGATTGATCAATTGACTTTGATTTTGTTAAATTTGCCGAGACCAAAGACGAACTAGATGAAAAACTCGATATTGAATTGCATGTTAATTTGGAAAAGTTATCCTCTTTGCTTTCAGCTTGCATTTGAATTATATATGACGGATTCATTGATTGTCGCTGTTCATGAATCTCAGTGCTAATTAATTCTAAATTTCTTAGTGATTCTTGATAATTTGATTTGGCTTCTTTTAAACAACTTTTCAAACATTCTATTTTGGTGTATAAAAATCTTAACTCTTTGTACAAATTTGATTTTAATTCGTAATATTTCCTCGATTTTTCGATCCATTTTTTCAACAATTTTTCCATGTCTTCACATTTAATTCGCTTTTCTTCAAAGACTTTAAACGCTTCAATCTGCTCTAGATCACTACTTTGTTTAGATAATTCTGTTTCATTTACTTTAATCTTAGATAATTCAAGCATTTTATTCAGAGTTTCTTTGTCATAATGTGAATTGTTGTCATTTTTGCGTATATCTTTACCCATGGCCAAATTTTCTAAACTTTCTTCAGCGTACATTTGCATATTTTTAGCAGCTACGTACAACTCCTGGGCCGTTTCGAATAAATTTTTAGCAACTAAATATTTTTCCTTGGCTTCGTTGAGCTCGATGCGAGCCTCATAATAAGGTCTTGCTTTTTCAACACAATTACCTAGCTTTTTTTCCAAGTTATTTAATTGAACTTCTGTGCTATTAGCAGTTTGTAAATACTCTCTTTTAGATTCTTCTAATTCTAATTCTAAATTATTTATAGCTTCATTTGAATAGTTTAACTTTTCCAATTCTACTTGAACCCGTGGTAGATGTTCGTCCGATTCGTTTTCAAATGAATTGGGATCGTTACCTAAATTAGATTGTGTATTATGCTCAGATAATTCATCCATTTTTTTACTTTTTTTTTTTATTTTTCATCAAATTTGCATTTTCTAAAAAAAAATAATTTCAATTTTTTAAAAAAATAATTTAGCGAAAAATGTCAATGTAAAGAAATGAGGGGAACTACTTAAATTGACTTTAACCAATTTAAGTTTTTTTTTCTATATTTCTATATATATTAATACAATTTAAAGAAGTGTCTTTTCCTTATTGAAATTTTTTTTTCATAAAATAATAATAATTTCGTTCAAATTTTATAGCAAGCAAAAAAAAATTTAGGCTATAATCTTGCAATTTATAAACATATTTATTTTTTCTTCATCGATGTAAAAAAACGAAGAATACAAATCTAGAAAATTATAAATTTAGAAATCATGAATCCTAATACAATTTATTCTAAAATAATAATTTGATTTTGATTGAGACCTTTTATTATTTTTATTATTATAAGGTAATTTTCGATACTAAATTAAATTGAAAACCTATGGTGATGGTTTCAATTTTTTATCTAACCAAACAAAAATTAATTTTTGATAATACTGCAAAAAAAAAAGATAGTATAATTTCGAATAGTTTTGGGTAAAAAAACGCAAAACAAAAAATAAAAGTTAGATAATACATATTTTATAAATAAGAGCTTATTTTAATTAGAAATAATTTGGTAATTCTGGTAGCGATTATGTGAGCAAGACACTTAGTCATACAATAAAAATATTTTTTTAAGGTAAACATTATATAATGAGATATTGTAAAAACTACTTTCTTTTCTTCAAAAAAAACTATAAAATGTTTAGCTTATCTTACTTAGTTTGAAAAGAACAAATATAAAAGTTAATCATAAACTTTGATCGATGTTTGTAAAAAGTTAATAAGCCTTTTAAAATCAGCCTAGTTTGAATAAATGTTGTTTTAATTGTACATCATTTAAAAGCTCTTTTAAGGACAAACAAAATGACATAGGCTTTATAATTTAGAATTTTTTTAAATTTGTTTAAAAGTAGGAACGAGTCATTTGACTCGTTTTGGTGCTTCTAGTAAGAAAAAATTTTGGTGCTTCTAGTCTTAAAAGCGATTAAAGAAGAAAGCACGTTAAACCTTCGTTTACACAATAAATATATGTGTCGAGAAAAGTTGAGATCAAAGTAAAAATTTGTGGCCACTGCATTTAGCCCTTTAGAACTCTAATTGAACTTGTGTTTTTTCATTTTAAAATATTGGTAAATAAAGATTTATCTTTAAAAAGTATATATGAAATATCATGCTTTTGGTTGTTTCAGATTTCAAAAAGCTTCTAAGAATTAAAAAAATTTTTTTGGTCAACAGTATATTTTTTTATTTTTTCTTTAAAACAAGGCCAAAATTGAGAGATTTTTTGGAAAATTATTAATTTTTTTATTATATTGAAAATTATGGTGTTTTTAGTTGAAATTGAGTAATTTTGTTTCAAATAAGGAATTTAGAAATCATTTAGAAATTTTAACATGTCAAAATAAAATTAAAAAATTTAAGTAAAATTAGTGATACAACTAAAGCTTTTCAATTTCATTAAGAAAATTCTAAATTTTTATTTTAAAAATATTGAAAGAAATATAAAAAAAGAAAAAAAAGTCAAAATGTAAATAAGTTAAAAGAAAGATAAAAAAGAATTTAAGACATGAGATCAAGTATAAAAGTAAATAAGAAATTTTGATTAAATTACCAATTGGAATGAATTCTGGAAAATTAAACTTAACGGTGTATTAAATTCAGGAGCTCTAGGACTTTCAACAAAAGTCCAGACATAGTCGTTTATAATATTAGTATATTTTTATTTACAACACAGTTCCTTACATATATTTTAATAATTGAAATAAACAAAAATTTGACTGGTTTTGTAAATTAACTATTATATAAGTAAAATTTAGGTGCATCCTTTAGCCAAATTCTGATTCTTATTTGTCAAAAATTAAATGACCAAAAAAATATAAGCACTTTTATTTATCTAAAATAAGAAATATCATTAAATCTTATTTAAATTGAACTTTTTGATGAAAAGAAACTTAAAAAAAAAATCAATAAGATTTCAAAACACAACATCTAGGAAAAAAATTAAAATTTTTGAACATTTTTCAATTTTTTATTTTTGCTCATATAATTTAAATACGCAATTAGTTACACGCTGAATTTTTATAGTCAATCCTTTTTATTAAAAGATTTAAAACTATATTTTTTTAATATATTTAAAACTTTTAGCGGAAAGTATTTGTTTATTTAAATTTTTTGAGCATCAAAATAAAATTGAAAAATAAGCCAAAATTTTACTTTGCCACATTGGAGATTTAACTTTAATTTCCAAAAATTATTACCGTATTCTCTAGCAAAGAGGCGCATGCGCCTAATCCCAACAAAACCATGTTAAAAACCCTTTTCCTTTAATTTTTTAACATGGTTTTGATGGGATTAGGCGCATGCAGCTCTCTGCAAGAAAATAAGGTACAAATATCAATTTTTGAAGAAAAAAACATTATCCGATTTTAATTGAATTTTATTTCTACTATCGAAATTTAACATCAAAAATAAATTAGATTTTTTTTAAACTTGATAGTTAAATTTATTGAAAATTTAAAAAAAATTCAAATTAAAAAATTTTTTGTTGAAAAAAAAATAAATCTCATAAAATGTTATTCAAAATCATTCTTCTAAAAGTAGTCTTCAAATAAATTTGATATTTATTGTGATCCTGGTGGAGCTTGATAGTTTGGCTTGTTGCTTTAATAGATAAAAATAAATAAATATTTTTTTCTGGTATTGTAAAAAATAGTTTTATTTTTTATTTACCTCATGGCTACATCTTTGTTTCCTAAATGTTCTCCTGCATCCATGCTTAAACAACCAGCACCACCGCCGAAACCGTAACCTTTTGGACCGAATTTACGACCGTAACATTGTTTACAATATACTAAACCTTCGTGTTCGGCAACAGTGGTTGATTCTAACATTTTTTTACATAATCCACATGTAAAGCACATTTTGTGCCATTTTTGACCGGCACCTAAAACTTCTTCAGCAGCGTAGACTGGTTTGCTGCATTTTGGGCAACGGAATACCTCTGGTGGCTTGAATGGCATTTTTCGTTTAGAGTTGAAAATTTAAAAAATATCTAAAATTTTTTAAAATATTATTTTTTTAAAAAACTTAAGCTTAACAAAAAGAAATTACTAGAAGCGAATTTTCTAAGCTTAAAGAAATAAATATTCGAGATTTTTCAGATTTTAAATACTGCAGAAAATTATTTAAAGGTTCTAATTCTTAACTTTTTCGTGGATTCGTTTAATTTATTCCAGTAAATATGATTAAGAGTTTAATCTAATATTCAAAAAAAAAAAAAGAAGAGAAGAGATTGGTTAGATTTTTTTAATTCAAACTCTCGAAAACTCTTAGGAATAATAATAAAAAAATGATCCTAATGGTTAATCTCATTTAAATCAACCTAAATAATTTATTTCAAGCGTAAAATAAATAAAAATTTTTTATGCTATTAACTTGAAAAAAAAATAAAAAGAACCGATCATACTTTTGCTTTTTCGCTCAATTGATTTATCTCTGTGGTTGCCTACTATACTCTTACTCTTTTTTTTTTTTTTTGGGATCTTATCTTGTAAAACAATTAAGAATTCGATTTTATTTTTCTATTGTATTTTATTTAATAATATTTTTGATTTGTATATTTTTTTTGAGTAGTAGATTTAGTATTAGGTATTTATACACAAAAATCTCTGCCTACGATACCAAGAGTTAGATTATTCGATTAGAAACTAAACAACAACAAAAAAAAGGAATATTACATATTTTTCTTGATTATTCCAATTTTTTCTCTAAAAAGTTTAACGAAAATTAGGAACGTAGATTAAGAAACAGGGGTTAGCAAAAAGTTATTTTTTTACTTATTGAGAATATAAATTAGAAATTCATAGAGATTGAGATCATTAAAAAGAAGTATTATGCCAAATACCGATCTATTTTTATTAAATTATTCATATTTTATTCAATACACCATTGTCTCTAAACTAATGCTAAACTCTATGTAAATCTATTCTACTTTATTTTTTAATGATGAAATATTTAATTTAATTTCATCGTTTTTTTTTTTATTTTAATAAAATTTGATTTATTCTATTTGGTATTTACGAGCAAGAGAAAGAGAGAGAAAAATTGTAAGTATTTGCATTAAAGATACAAAATTACATAATTTTTGAAATATTATTTTTTTTTTGCCAATCTTGGAATAATTAAGCTCTAGTGTAACTTTATATATCTCTGTTGAAATTGATTATTTGTTTTAAGGTTAAATTTGTGTTTTCAAAGATTCTGGTTTAGTTTCGAATCAAAAGATTATTAATAGATATTTCTCAATTGGAAGTTTTTATTTTTTTAATGTTAATTACAAATATCTCAGAACCGCTATAAAGATCAATCTCAACAGAACAAAAAAAAAATTAAATTTAATGCTTACTACTCATGTTTATGTTTTCCAATCATAAACATTTTGTAAGTTCAGCATGTTGTATCTAAACGTGATAAAAGCTATTTTATCGGGTGGGTTTTGAGATTTTGAGAAAAAGATTAACATTCTCGAAATTCTTTGGAAAAACAAACGTTCGAAATAAGATAGAACTTTTGAAAAAAAATTGCTTATAAAGCATTCAAAAAAAATCTTTGAGATATTCAGTATTAATTAATTTTTCTTAGAGATTTTTCAAAATGTTTACAAAATCGAAAGAGAGTAGTTTCTGAGTTAAGTCAAACCTCTTTATTATGATTCTACTCAGCAACAATTGATTACAGTTGTAGTTCTTTTTGAACTGATACCACTTAAAAATTTATAAAAACAATGCTCTAAAAAATTTTGCTTTAAAAAATTTCAAATTACATCTTTCATATCCATTTTCAAATAAAAAAAAATAAAAATTTTGAATTTTAAAATAATTTTTTCAGAAACTCAGAATTTCAGTTCCATTACCAGGATTAAAAACTAATAATTCGAAGTAAGAATTTGAATTAGTATGAATTCTTAAGTATAATTGTTTAAAATACCTTTATTTCCTCAAATAGAACCAACTTCGGTACAAAAACGATTTCTTCTGTACGTACTTCTTCTGAGGAAATACGGCAATTTGTCGAATTCCAAGTTTAAGTTTAGCTAAAAGCTTAAAATAGACAATAAATTTAAACATATAACCCTAAAACTTAATTAATTGATTTTGGTGAAATAATTTTGCTGATTCACATTAAATTTGATTAAAAAGAAAATTGGGTCTTGTTGCATTTGTGGACAATTATCCATGGACAAATATCCTTGTTGGAATTATGGAAAATATTTTTTCTAAGTATCTAAAAAAATTATAATTTCCAAAGAAATTGAAAATTGTCCAACAAATTATCAAGTGGTCCAAATTTTTCCAGAAATTTTTATTAATAATTCTGTCAATTCTTCCAAGAAGAGTAATTAAAACTTACCTTTAAGTAATTTTATTTATTTACAAAAAAATTCAATTTTTCATTTTTTTTTTGTAAATAAATAAACAAATGAACGAAAAAGATAAGTCGTTCAATCTGAGCCAATTATTAAAACTTTAAATGATTACAAAAAACTTTATTTTTAAAAAGAATTTCAATTCAAATTGACTAAATAAATTTTTTTTGAGATCAGTTAGTTTAAAAAAAAAATAAATTATAAATAGTTAATCATTTTCACTTTAAAAATAGTTCTTTGAAAAAATATAATAAAAAAAAAGTTTTAAATATATTTATCTAATTTTATTTTTTAATTCAAAATTTTTTGCTATTGATTCATCAATTGAAGCTTTACGATAGTATCCCATTTTTTCTAAATTTCGATTTATAACAGCCTTGCACTCATGATGATCTTTCTCATCTGCTATATTGAAACAATCTTTATCTTCATTATTTTTCAATGTTAAATCAGCACCTTGATCAATTAAATATTGTAATATTTTTGGCTTATTGAAAAAAGCAGCTACCATAACGGGTGAATTCTTTTTATGATCTTGTACATTTACTTTGGCTCCTCTTTGAATCAACATTTCTACACAAGTGGGGGAATCAACAATAGCGGCACATGCAAAATGTAATGGCGTTCCTCCTTGATCGTTTCTATGACTTACATTAGTCTCTTTATAACTTAAAAGAATTTTACATATTCTTTCTCGATTATGACGGGCTGCTATTGAAAGTGGTGTATCTCCCATATAGACAACATTGGGATCGGCTTTGGCATCCATTAATTCTTGAACGCATTCAGGACGATCGTGAATTACAGCCTTGTGAATAGCTGCCATTGAGCTTCTATCCAAATGATTTACATTAGCATTGTGTTTAACGAGCATTCGAACTATTTCTGCCCTATCTTTTTGCTAAAAATAAATTTAGTATTTTTAGATTTGGTTTAAAAAAAAGATAGATTTGGTCACCTTTAAGCAAAAAAAAGTTGGGAAGAATTTTTTTGTTTAGAACCCTTATAATCGAATACCGCCAAATCTCGTTAATTACCAATTCGATAACGTGATTTTTCTAAAATAGTTTAGGTTAAAAATTCAAAAGTATCCTAGTTAATTTCTTAACTAAGTTAGCATATTTTGGCGCCTGGTTTAATTCGCTCCAAAATCGCATCTAAACTAAGTTTTAAAGCGGCTCTCTAGGATATGACTTAAGCCGATTAAGACCGCTCCGAAACTTAGGCTCATCTCAGCTGTTAACTTTTTTTAGAATTTCACTGGGGACTACCACTTTTCATAGAAAATTTTTTCGTAGAAAAGTCTCATAGAAAGACATTTTCATAGAAAACTAATTTCATATAAACTTTTATTAAAACAGCAAAGTAAAAAAAATGATTTAGAAAAGGACCTAACAATAAATCGTAGAAAGAAAACGAATTTTAAGTTGATTTATTAGTTTTGTTTAATAATATATTTAAAAATTTAACAAATAATTTTAAAATTATGACTTTTTGATTTGAAAAGCTCAAATATAAAGCATTTTTATCAACTTTCTTTTGGAAAGAGACAGAAAATTCGACGTACAATTGTTGAAAGTGATGATTGTTACTTTGTAACATTCAATACGTTATATAATGGTCAGGTAAAAAGATTTTTTTTATAAAAAATTCGTTAACGCTATATAATGTTTGATAAAATTTAAAATAAGCTAATTTGATGATGTTATGTAACGTTATATATTTATTTTTACAAAGGGACAAGCAGCACTGTTTAAAAAAAAAGTTTCTATCAAACTTTTATAACAAGTTTTACTGTAACTTTAGGAATAATTCTTTTTAAAAAATTTTGCTTATAGCTCAAAAGAGCTTCTCATGGTTGAAATATAACTTTTCAATAAAAAAATTTTCCTAGAAATATCTAGGAAAATTTTTTTTTAAAGATTCAAATTCAAAGAATGCTATGTCTGGCTAATTTCCTTTGGAAAATTTTTATTTTTTTTTTATAAAAAAACAAAACATTGTTTATTTAATTTACTTGATAAAAACCCTAAAAATACAAGTCTTTTATTTGAAGATATTATAGTCTAAAAAACATTTATATAATTTTTAGGAACAAATTAGTTTAAAATTTTATACTTCATCATAATAAAATATCAAAGCTTCTGTAAAGAAATATTTTCAGGCTTACAAAGTAATTTGGATATTGGATGAAGGTTATATTATTGGAAAAGTCATATCTTCTCAATTAACTTATTTTTCATCATACCCAAATTTTTTGAGATCCCAAACCTGAAAACATTTAGTACTTTTGTTTGCAGACAGTATTTTTAGTTTTAATAATAAGAACCGATTGTTAAAATAGAAAAAGAAAATCATACCCTTAGACTTTGTCCATGATATTCAGCATCACAAACTACATGTAATGGAGATAGATGATGTTCTGATTCCGTTTGATTTGCATCAGCATTGGCTTCAATCAAAAGCTTAATTACATCTGGGTCGCCTTCAAAACATGCAATTAAAAGCGGTGTAGCTTGGGCGATAGGTTGTCCTGTGACATCATGAAGAATATCACATACCATACTTGGATTATATTTTTTCAACAAATGTTTCAATTCTCTTAGCTTTTCTTCAACTCTCGGATTAAATCGATCAACATTCCAAATTTCTCTAATAAGCTCATGATGTGAATCTTTGAATGGTCGATCAACAAATTGTTGTTCCTCATATTGAGTGTATTCTGGGTGAAAACTAGTTGGTTCATTTCGTTCCATTTTTTTTTCTTAATTTTCTCAAAAGCTATAAATAATTTAAGATCAGATAAATATTAATAATTGTAATTTCTAAATTTAATAAAATCAAGGTTTTTATTTCAAAATTTTCGCTTGATTGAGTTTAAGTGTTCTCTATTTTTTCTTTTATAAATTTTAATTAGAACATTTTAATGTAATTAAACAATTTTTTACGCTTATAATATTTTAGAAAAAAAATAGTGCAGCTAGATGTCTTAGCTCTTTTATTAAAAAAAAATTCACAATATAAAGTGATAAAGATTGATTGCAAATTGATTTAAATTTAGATATCATAAATTATTAAATACCATGATAAATTATATTTTTTGTTTTTTTTTTCTCTTCACAACAATAACAAAAAATCTTAATAATTGAAATAAAGGTCGAATCAATTTTGAATTTTCTTTAGGTAAAAAAATCAACAAATTATTAAAATCAAAATTTTTCAAATTCCAATCAGTTTATCTTTTAAAAATGGGACTTTGAAATTTTATGATCTTGATTGTAATCGGAATTGTATGTCAAGAAAAACTTAAGTAAACTCACATCAAGATTGAATTAAGTGTTTGATACAAAGGAAAATTTAATTCGATAATAATCCAAACTTACCATTCAATCAAGACTTTTCAAATAAAAATTGTATTCAAAATAATCCAAAAACTTTCGATTTTAGAGAGGTTACACTATATTCGATCCAAATTTACCCAACGAATTTTTATGTATTTTTTTTTACGGAAAATTCAGATTTAAAATTTCTGAGAAAGAATAAATTTATAGTAAAAAAAATTAAGTTTTAACACTCTTTATTGCTCTTCTCTTCTTTATTTTCCTCAAATGAACAAATGTATTTTTTTAAAACTTTAATTTGTCTGAGATAGCCTCAGAACGATACCCAGCCAATTTTAATTGCCGGTGACATACATTCCAGAGTTCCTATTAAAGATATTTTACAGATATTAATTATATTTTTTAACAATTCACTTCCATGTTAACTTTTAAAATTGAATTACGCAATTTATTTACAAAAAAATAAAATAGAAAAAAAAAGTTGTCATGTTAGCTTATTTTGTACTGACTTGTACATGTGTTCGTCATAAACTATTCCTATAATTCGGTAAACAATGTCATAAGCCTGACTTTATGATTGGGATTATTGTTTCAAAACACACTGAATCATTCAATCCAAAATTTTTTTTAGCAAACTCTATGTTTCAATACACTAAAAAAACTTTTACACATGTAATTTAATTTTTTTTTAAAATTTTATCACTTTAATTCAGAAATTTTATTGCGGTAATCTGCTTTAGAATCAAAGTAAAGTGTTCTTATTTTGCTGTAGTAATTAAGTAATATGGTATGAAATTGGCGTGTTATTAAATTCAATGGAATTAGTATTAAATTAGAGGTATGAGTTTCCTGTGGAATGAGTTTATGAGGAATCGAAATTAATGATTCATCAAATACTAAATGACCCTGTGAAAAATCCCCAAGATGGATTCGCGTATTTTGTTTTTAATGGGTCCATATTTAAACATTTAAGTTTGTTAGATTCACTTGATACAGCTCTATTTTCAATACTTTTTAGACCTTTTTTACATCAGAAGTTGAGGTCTTTGAACTCACTGATGAAAATTAGTAACTCTGTTCGAGAGAATTTCGGTGAAAATTGAACGAGTATAGGGGATGGATATTTACTCGTGGATTTAAAAAGCCTCATCGAGTTTCAAACAGATGGGACTTTTTTGCTTCAAAAGAAAAATTAAATTCGAAAACAATTAAATAATGATTGATCACAAAACCAACGAAAGAATTAGCAATAGAATTTTGTTTCTGATTAATATTTGAAAACAAATAAGCATTAATTTACCGGTTATTATAGTGCACTATATCTTTGTGCTCCGTTTAAGGATGATTTATTAATTCATGCTCTATAACCTTAATTTTTATTTTTATATTACTATTATTAAGTAACGATTTCTGAAAAAAGTGGTAACCTTTGATCATATATAAAAGGACAATTTCTATTTACAGTCAACAATCGTTTATTGTGTCAGATTAGCGAAAATTTTAAAATATATTAGCCTGTTCACAACTTTGTGAATAAACGAGAATCGGCTGTAATTATATTCCTATAAAAACAAATACTGATTTTTCACCTTTATACAAAGGAGCTATGCTATGCTTTTATTTAAATACAGCTCAATACGAATTTATGAAAAACTACCGAGTATAAAAAGTGACTAGTTTTATCAAAAATAAATGCTACTAAATAATTGGTTGAATTTTTCTAAAATTAAATAAATAAAATAAAAATCTAAAAATTTACTTGAAAAAAAGTTGAGTATATTCTATTACTTTAAAATGTTGGAAAAGAATGCAAATATAAGATAAATTTATTTATTTTATTTATTTAAAATATAAGATAAAATTAATTTTTAACGTAATTTTACATTGTTACGTTTAAAATCAAAACTCTTATGCATCAAAATCAAATAATAAAAAAAAAATAAAAAAAAATGCACCTTGAAACTCCTTTATTAAAAAGCCATGAAATTTCTCTCTTAAACTCTAATAATGGATTTGAAAGAAATATTTATTTGAAACTTGATAACTGTCAGCCATCCGGCAGCTTCAAAATTAGAGGAATAGGTCACTTAATCAAAGAAGTAAAATTATTATACATAAAATTTAAAAAATTAAAATTATTCTTATCTATTCTAAAACAAAAGAATTTATTGAATAATAATATTGAAACTGTTATTTCATCGTCGGGAGGTTAGCTTCAAAGTTCAAATTTAAAATGTTTTTTAATGTTTTTTTTAATTTTTATTTTTAAAGGTAATGCTGGGCTAGCAGCTGCTTGTACTGCTCAAAAGTTAGGCATTAAATCAGTCATTATAACACCAACAACAGTTTTCCCAAGTGTTGTTGATAAACTTAAGTAAAGCTTAGAAAGAGTTGAATTAAACATTAAAACTAATTATAAAATTAAAAGGAGTTATGGTGCTGAAGTTATTATTCATGGTGACATTTGGGATGAAGCAGATAAACAAGCTCGGGATCTTTGTAACAAAAATAAATCTGCTTTGTACGTACCACCGTTTGACAATGAACTAATATGGAAAGGAAACTCTTCTATAATAGAAGAAATAAAATGTCAAATGAATGATGAAATTCCAGATTGTGTAATTGCCTCAGTAGGAGGTGGAGGTCTAATACTTGGATTAATCGAGGGTGCAATTAGAAACGGATGGTTCGAAAGAGATGTTAAAATAATTGCTGTTGAAACTGTCGGTGCTGATTGCTTCTATCAATCAGTCAGAGCTGGAAAAATAGTTAGTCTAGATAGTATTACTAGGTATTAAAATTTTTGGCAAATATAATAAAAGAAAAAATATATAAAAAAAAATTATAGAAGTATCAGAAGGAAGGGTGTGGCTTTTTTTAAAATTGAAATTAAAACTTTGCCAAAGTACCTTCCCCAGGTTTTAATTCTGAAAAGAACATGAATAAGATCCGATTAAGAAATTTTAAGATTTTTTATTTTCATAAAAATAAGTTCTTAAGGCGATCATTAAAAGAACCCACTTAGAAAATATCTCAAAAACAATTTTTGTTGCTTTTTTTAAAGTTATTCGATAAAATCAGAACAGAATCTTATGAGATTCCATCAAGAATATTTAAGACAACGTTTCTTAAAAAGTTAAATTTTATTTTCCAATCAAAATAAGTCATATGAGTTAAATTCAATATAAATTTAAAAACTAAATTCAAGTAAATTTAAATTTTTTGAGGATTAATTTAGAAAAAAAATTTGAAAATTTGAAAGGTTGGAATTTTCAAAAAAAAATTTATTTTAAACTTTTTGAGTGAAAATGAACACGATTAAGGTAAAATTTTGTTAAGTGACTGTTTATTTTTAATCCTAATCAATGTAAAAAGCAAAATAAGAATCTACTTAATTTCTTATAAGATCTTAAACACTAATCTTAAAAAAATTCTTAAGTATTTCTTAAAAATTAGTTCTAGTAAGATTTTATTTAAGATCTTAAAATGAAATTTTAATTTTTCTTAAAAAAATAAAATATAAGAACACAAAAAAGATCTTATCCAATATCAGATAAGATCCTAAATGGATATTGTTATTCAAGATCATATTAAGTTCTTATGTAAGATCTTTTGGAATTTCTTAAGCACTTCTTAAGTACAAAGGAATTTTTAAGATTGTAAACAAGATAATTTATGTTCTTAACAAGATTCCAATGCTTATAAGATCTTATAAGATCAATTCAAAGAATCAATTCATGGGCCAAGTCAACATTTATTTTGAATTTCATCTATCGTCAATTCAGATTTTTAATTTTTCCAATTTTCAACATGTTTTTCTCTTTGCCAAATAATGATATACCGTAAACGGAATAATTTTGAAAAGGGAATAAATTACCATGAATCAGTACTGTTACCCTTAGAGAGGATTCATGGTAATTTATTCCCTTTTCAAAATTAGTCCCCTTATTTTATTCCTCTAGAAAATATCCCCCCATTAAAAAAATCACTTTGTATTTTATTCCCTTTGAATAGTATTCATTTTGTAAAAAATGGCCTAACTGTATCTATTCCCCCCGAAAAAAACAAATATTTATTGTAATTAATTACCCCATGTAAACAATTCCCTTTCTAATCAAAATAAAAATCTTTTTAAAGATAATATACAAAAAGATTGTCAGAAAAATTATAAAAAAAATTGATTTTTAATATCCATAAACTAGTTTATTTTTTGATTGTTTAAATTCAAAGTAAAAGTTTTTAGAATCAGGGGATTACACCAGGTAAAGGGACTTTAATTTTCCAGAAATAGATCAATTATTTCATGAGACGAATGATTGTCAAATATTAAAATCAATATAATAAATGATTCTGGTATTTTTTGGGATGAAAGTAAATATTCGGAGTTTAAAATTCTTTTAAAATAATTATATTTAAAGTATTTTTTTGGTTAATTAATTTCGAATAAATCGCTAATTGGTCATTTATTCTATTTCTTTTATAATCAGAAAAGGAATTATTTAATAAAGGAATAAAATCGTATTTTGATAAAAATGAATATTTTACAAAAGGGAATATATTCTAAAAGGGAATAATTTAAAATATTAATAAAAGCGAATAAATTCCAAAAATGTTTAAAATACTTTTTTTCAAGAAAAGGAATAGTTTCCAAAAGGAATTTTTGAGGGGAATAGATTCAAAAAGGGAATTTTTTACAATTTACCAGTCAAAAATTTTTTTTTGTACCGTATACAAAATTGAATCAAAAATTTTACACCATTTCATCATATCGAGGTTTGACTTGAGAGAGTTTTTTTTAATAAGGCTGACGCGTCAGGAGACTTAAATTTGCTTTTGGCTCTCTTGTATAGAGATTGGAAACTGGAAATAATGCTTATATTTTATTTTATTTACAAAGATATGAATTTAATTCACATTAAAATTTAAAAAAAAAACCTATTTCTTTTTCATTTCATGACATCCAACTAAAAATAAAACTAAAAATTACCTTCAAACATTGCCGCTATGATACGATGAATTCACCAAATTTTACGTAGAAAGCTCTAATATATAAAACTTAATTTTTGATAAAACATTGGTATTTATAATAATGTTTTTAATATAAAAGAATGTTGAAAAAATTTCAAAAATTTTTTCGGAAAATGATTGTTGAGAATGGAGATTCTATACCAAATAATCCAGAGTTAATTTTACGAAAATAAAACAATATTTTGCCAAATAAAACGTTTTTGAGATTACCGCTTTTTAACGAAAAATATTTCGAATTTATCGTATCATAGCAGCACTTTATTTAAATTCTTTATTTCTTTTTAGCAAAAATAACAAATTGAAATTTTATCAAGATTGCCAATTCAAATTAAACTAATGGTTTGAATTTATTTTTTTAAGTATTGCCAAATCTTTAGGAGCAAGAACATGTGCTACAAAACTTTTTGAATACTATCAGAAGTATCAAGATAATATTTACTCTTTCACTGTCTCAGACAAAGAAGTCGTTGAGACAATGGAGAAATTTTTAAGTAAGAGAAAAGTTTAAAAATTACAGTATTTTTCTGAATTAATAATAACTTTTTTGTTGTTGTCGTAAATTTTAGATGATCATAGATTTTTAGTTGAGCCAAGTTGTGGTGCATCATTAGCAGTAGCATACAATATGGACAAATATTTAGGCAAAGGAAAATATAAAAATGTTGTTGTAGAAGTATGTGGCGGTAGTGCAATAACATTAGAAAATTTATTGAATTATAAAAAAAATTTTTTAATTTAAATTAAAAAAAAACTAAAATGGGATTTAAAGAAAAAAAATTTTTTTCAATAATAAGCTTGTTTCATTTCTCGTCCCTCATATTTATAAATTTTATCCGAAATCAATTCGCTTAGCTGAAAATTTTTAGTAGATTTCTTTTCATAAACTCGTCCACATTCACTTAAACTAACACTTGGATCCTTATTAATACTATTATAATTATTTGCCGAAATTGTTCGAATATTATTTTCAAATTTATTTATTTGAAATGGTTTGGGATGAAAATAAATGACATCACTTGTGTCTTTTCTAGCGCCCAAAGTTGAGTATATACCAGAAATTTCCAAATTCTTAGATGTACTATACGGACTCATGGCTCTTTTAATTAAATTAGAACTATCAATCGAAGCTGATAGTACACTTTTACTATTCATAGGTAAAGTATTTGAGATTGAGCGTTTTTTCGACTCGAATTGAGAGTATATTATATTCTCGGCCTTTACTAAAGTGATTTCATTTTTGTTTACTAAACTTTCTGGTCCATTTATAATTTCTTCATTTTTAAATAATTCTTTGACACTTCGTATTTTGCTCATTTTTAAATTTATAACATCCTGATCATTGCTTAAAATTTTTGGCTTAGGTGGTCCTTGTTTAGCCGAATTAATAACTTTTGAACTCGTTAAAGTCATATTGAGATTTTGCTCTTTTTTAAAAGTGTTTGTATTTTGAGCAGAAGGTGTAATTCGTTTCGAATCATGGGCTATAAATTGTGCCGATGGCTGAAAACTAGCAATTATTCCACTTGATTTTAAAGTTTTCAATGCAATAGGCTTAACATAATTGCTCTTAATATTTTGTGATTTATCAGCTTCTTGCCGTTGTAAAGTCGAACATTTTAATCCTGAAAAGCTAATTGACGAATCATTCATATTTTGAATTGGCTTACGCACGACATTACCAGACGAATATTGAGCCAACAATGACTCCAAATTACCAATTGTTTTTCTGTACGTATTTCTATTGAAATAATTATACAAATCAGGTGTCTTATCGATTAGTTGCGATTTAGATAAATTATCTTCTTTATTTTCATTTAGTTGAGTTTGAAACATTGTTTTTTTTGAGTTAGATGTATCGATACCATTGAGGAAATTGATTTTCTCAATGTCAATTTCCTGTTCTGTAGTAATTAATTTTTTATTTTCTTGTTTGACTAAATGTTCAAAATGTGAATTAAAATTTTCAACTTGAAGAGCTAAATTATCGTGTTTTTTCCTTCTTTTCAAAGTATTTATTAAATTACTAACACTTAAAAATTCCAAGTCTTGATCCTCGCTCACCACACTTCTACTCTCATTATTATTCGAATCAAGAAAAATTTTAACTAAATTGACTACATGTTCCGTATTATATTTACTTATTCTTGGTTGGTGAATAGATGTCTTTGGATCTAAATAAACCATATCAAGTTTATGATAATTTTCGCCGAATAAAGCGCTCATTAATCTATTTAATTGTAAATATTCACTATATGGCAGATTAGTGTCCCATAATTTAGTCATTAAACAATTAAAAAATTTCTTTTTAAAATTATTATCTTGTCTAGCTAGTACTTCAACTAAATCTTTGAAGTCATCTGTATTATCATTTGTTTCAAAATTATTGAGGCTAATTTCTTTTAAATCAAAAAGCTCATTGGCAAAGCTTTCTTTTTCAATTGATTTCTTATTAAAATCTTGTATTTGTTTAATGTATGTAGATTCAATAGAATCTTGATATAAATAATTGTTGCTTTTTGTCGAAGTTATTGAATCATAGTAGCCGAGTGCTTTATTTATGGGTTCGAAAGTTTCCTTTTGTTTCTTGAATATTTCAGTGTTAGTCTCTTCTTTATGAATTGTTTTTGGTGTTGAATTTCGCTTACGTTCTGTTAGAATATCTTGGAGTTGTTGAGTAAATGTTTTACTTCGTTTTAATGAAGGATTCTTTTTTTCGTTTTCGACATTTTCGGAAGTCACTTGTTGAACGGGAGCTTTTGGTGCCTGTTTTTTTGATATTGAACTATATAGAATTTTAGATGGTTGTTCGATTTTTTTCTCATTGTCTTTTTTATGAAATACTGTGTCATTTATACCATTTAAAATTGTTTGATTTAAACTAGAAATTACTGGCTTACTCTCATTTTTAGTTTTTTCTATTTTTTCTACTAAAGTTCTGTCGGAACTAGTCGATGATGATTTTTCACTTGTCGATTTGATACTTAAATTAGACGATTTACTGTTTGAGGAAATTGTAGGAGTTTTTTGCGCCGATGGTTTCAAATCGACAAATTCATTTGAGATCATTTTAACACCGAGAAAAACTGGCACAGACTCATCGACAATTTCGTCACTTTGATCTGTATCATTTCTTTCCTCTTCACTCTTAAGTTCAGACTTAACATTATTTTTATTATAAGAATCTTTTTTTTTTTGAATGGGTGGCTTAGAACTTGTTCCTCGACTTTGAATAGACTGAGTATCAGGTTCTTTGATTTTGATGGTATTTTTCGAATTTTCATTTTTCACAGGTTTAATTGAGTTGTTACGTGTCAGACTATTTCTATTAGAAGTAGTTGGTCTTTCAGACTTTTCATATATTTTATTAGGTTCAGGATTAGATTCAGGTTTAGTTGTATCACTCATCATAGCCTCTTTTTTCTTTTTTATTTTTGCCTTACGAAAACTTTTCATCAGCAAAGTAGTAAGACTATTGTATCTCTTTGCTAATTTCTCTTTGAAACCATTTTCATCTTCACTAGTATCTTCATCAATTACGTCTTGGTATTCCTCGACAGCTTGACGTACATTTTCACAGCTAACATACTTTTTAGAATTTCCAATTTTCGGATTGGCTTTAGATCCAGTAGGTCTTTGAGATCCTAGAGAAGAGTAGTTTTCAGAATGACCAAAATAGGTCGAATGTCTTAAGCTACTCTGGCGTCTATAAGTCGTAATATTTTTAGGTGATCCTAAATCAGACTCGTTAACTTTATGTCCACGATTGAATACCTTAAACATGTCTCAAACTTATAGATTAATTTCAACAAAAACTATATTAATACAAATTAAAAATTATTTTTGCTAACTTTTTTAAACTTATAAAGAGAATGCTCAAAATTTTTTTGAAATTAAATTTTAATTAATTTTTTATTTTTTCTCATGTAAAATTATCTAAAAAAAAAGAAGATTAATTACAAAAAAAAATAAAGAGAAATGACTGAGTAGAAATGGTTCTCAATTAAAAAAAGTTTCCCTTGTTTTTACCAAAAGGTCTTTAGATGTGATTTTAATTTTGAATGGAAATTTCGGGATTTGAAAAAAAAAAAATTTTTTTTAAAATTTAGATTTTTATCTTAATTTGAAAAAAAGAACTTTATTTTTCGATTGTTTTAGTCGAGATAAAGAAAGGGAAAAATTTTTTTTTTTCGAGTTAATGCATGAATGATTATCTATGGAAGACTATGGTTCATATTTATTTAGCGCTCACCCTACTCTTTTATTATTTTCTCTCGTAAATAATAATTTTAACAATTTTTTCTATGTTTACAAATCTATGATCAAGAAAATAAAGCAAAAAATCTCAAAATGCTTTAAGAAAACCTGAAGAAATTTTCTAATAACAATTAGATTATTTGGAACAAGTAAACATATTTTCGCTTGTTTTTTTGTTGGTCAGGTCTCCCTAAAAAACAAAAGAAGCAACAACGATTATAAAATCTAAAAGAAAAATAAACAAAATGATAATGTTTTTTATTTTTTATTAAAAAATTTTTGACATTTGAAAATAAGAAAAAAACTTGTCATTTTGTCCATTACAAATTTTTTAAAAACAAACATGAAAAAAGTGAATTTGAATTAGATAAAAACAAGTTTTTAATTTATCTAAGCGTATTAATTTTAATTATTTTTAAGAACTTCTACTTTTAAAATTTATTAGTACTTTTAATGCATCAAATTTGTTTTTTTTTATTTTTAAATTTAACTATTTTGTCTATTTTTCTGATTTTTTCGTGAATTTTAACTTTGGTAACTTAGAGCATGGCCTTTAATTCTGATCAAAACAAATTTGGAAACTAAAAGTCGATATGACATCGTTATAAAAATATTTCTTAAATTCTAAACTAAATATGATATTAAACTTAAATCAATTTAAAATCTCGCCTTTGTACCCATACTTAATATAAATTTTAAAAATTGTTTAAAGATTATTTGTGCAAATATTAGTCGTTTTTAAAATATATAAATTTTGGTTCATCAATTACTAGTTGAGCGATATTTAATTGAATCCGATAAGTGAGCGCATTAATAAAAGGCATGAAAATGTTTTTATTATTTATTTATGGTCGTAATGCTGCCTATTTTATCATTCTGTCCACAATTCCATTAAAACAATTAATTTAAGATAGGAAAAGCATGTTTTGAATTAAGTCCTAGATATGCTCAAATCGGATATAAGAGGTGTTGAATATAAATAAAGATTAAGTTTTTTAAGAATTAATAAGTTCTGTTTAAATAATGTTTATATTTAGTGCCCACAATACGAATAAACATAAAAATGCTCATAAACATTCCTGAACAAGTTTCTTAATTTTTTTTTCTTATGTTTTGATTTGGTTTGTAATAAATACTTGTTTTTGTTTCTAACTGTTTTAAATCTGTTTGTAAAACATGAAAACTTTCACCTATCGCCAACTATGACAAATATTCTCAAACAACTCTCAGTTGAGAAAAAAAAAATTTTAATTTTTATGGTTGCAACATTTTACAAAAAAAAATTTTAGGTCTATTAGAAGTTTTTTGGAGTCTATTAGAGACTATTTGAAGCCTAATGATTTCTAAAAGGGGTTACCCACTTAAATTTAGCCTATTTGACCTATTTGCAATCCTTTTTCATGTAATTTGAGGTCTATTGAAGGTTTATTAGAGACTATTAGAGACTATTTGAAACTTTTAGAAATAAACTTTAGTTTTAGAACAATTATAAATTTTTTTGTGAGCCGTTTCCTGTGTTGTCCGTATTATCTTTCGCGTTTACCATTTCCAAGATGGATTTTTTTTGAACGTCCTGCTTTCTGTGACCTGGCCGTTTCCTGTGACCTCCTCATTTCTGTGACCTGTGGGATGTCTGTATCCATTTATTAAATATTTTATATCAAAGTATTTATCAGGGTTGTTAAACCGGGATCGACGGCAAATCCGAACAACGGCCGTCGACGTCGGTTAAAAATCATTTCCCGAGATGTTGTTCTTGAAGATTTCCGAGATTCTATCTAATAATAAATTATTTCAACCCAAACTTGAACTTTTTAGAATGAGATTTTATAAAAAAAAATCTAACTTATTAATATAAGCATTTGATTTTTTCAAGAATTGTACCGTATTTCATCAAATAGAACCAGATTCGGTTCAAAAAGATTTCTTCTGTGCGTATTTTTATCTCAAGTAATAAATACATTTTCTCAGCTTGCATTTTTCAATTATTAAAACAGAACATGGTATTCCTAATGATCTTTTTTTGAGACAGTAAAAATAATAAAAATAACTCAAATAAAATGAAATTTTTGACTTAATTAGTAGCCCTTCTCTTCTAATTAGAATAGAAGAAATCGTTTGTGGACCGCACTTTCTTGTTATGAAAAAATACTGTAAAAATCTCATAGTAAAAACATAACATTTTTCTTTGAGTTGTATGCAATCTTTCAAAATAGAAAAATTAGCTTAATAAGCCTTAAAAAAGTTTTAGGTTTAATTTTTAAACTTAAAGATGGTAATTTAAAAAAAAATTAGTTATTGAAAAAATAATTAAGTATAATTTTCCTCGTGTTTAGACTGTGAAATGTTTGCCTGACAGGTTTAAAATAATTGTAGGCGAGTCCAAGTTCAGTAATTGCTTAGAAATTTAAGAAAATAGCTCTAGGCAAACCTTGAAAAAAAAATTATTCACATTTAAAAATGGTTTATACCTGAGCATAATTATGCCCAATTTTACTTTGGTCTTCGATAATTATATTCCTTTTTTTTGTCTCGATTTTAGATTGTTTGGGCGACAAAAAAACTCGTGAAACTCGTTTAGATTAATTTTTTAGCGTTAGTGTAATGAGTTTTAAACAGTTTAAGAAAAAAATCTTTTTTAAGACATCAATTCTAAAAATGACCTCATTTTGATTTTCAATATCTTTTCTTGAAAACTTGAAAATTTTCCGTCGGACTTGTTGGGCTCGGTAATATTAAAAATTCAAAAAAAATTCTTTTTGGAAGTAGCAAATTTAAAGCATAAAGAAACATAGTATCCCTAATGCTTATTTGTATTTTATAATTACTTTTAAGGCTATTATTATTATTATTATTATGTTCTCAAAAACTAATTGCTTACTCATTTTTGCAATATGTAATTTAAAAAATAGTAACAAACAATCAAATTTGATCATAAGAGTCATCGAGAAATAGAAAAATAAAGTAATGGTCTATTAGTGTAAATAGAAACAAAATAAATAAAAATCCTAGACTTGAGAAATGTCTTTAGGGATCATCTAATTATTTTGCCATTTAGACAAAATAAAAAAATATATATATTTTATTAAATAAAAATTAAATTCTAACATTTTATTAAATAAAAATTTTATTTTAAAAATCATTCTAAAAATTTTTTTTTTTTTATTTTTTATTAAAATTAATTTGATAGCTATTTTTATAAATATTGATAAAAATTTAAAAACATAACAAATAAGTGCCATGTTTGAACATGGATAACAAATTTTTCTAAAAATTTCTCTTTAATTTTTCATTTTCGAAACCATTTGTACTTTGATTTGGCATGATTAGACTTTGTAAATTTGTCATTTTACTCTGATAGCTCAAATTGGGATTCGATTTCAAATGATTAGCTTTGGTTAGTTTAGTTGGGCCATTTAACATTTGGCCTTGATTGCCACTTTTTTGATAAACAATTGTTTCACTCAATGCTGAATTAATAACTTGATCTTGAAAATCAACAATTTGATATAAATTTTGTTGACTTCTTAAAAGTTCATCACTGAAATCTTCATATCGGTTATTTCTAATTAAATTTTTTGATGAAATTGATCCACTATTTTTTGGTGAAAAATATGTTGATTGTGGATTTGGTGAATTTTTCATACCCTGTTGGGACAAGTTGTTTAATGAACCATTTTTACTTTTTGACTCATAATCACTTCTAACATGTTTCATATTTGGAATGACATTAAGCAAATTTGTTCCATTATAGTCATAATAAACAACGTCATTTGGCGAATAATTTTTATATAAATCTAAATTGCCCATTAGAGCATTTAGATCTTGTTCAGGCAAGTTATAAATCTTAACATTCTCAGCTAAATTTACTTTGCCTGAATCTATTTTTTGATTTTGTATGGATTGTTTTTCTATTTTTTCTAATTCGGAGTCAATTTTATTTAAAATGACTGAGTTATTTGAGACTTTAACATGCTTGGCATTGAAACTTTTCTCTTTGATAATTAGAGTTGGGTTCTTGTCACACGATTGAACTTTTGTTGTTGGTTGATGATTAATTTGTGGACTAAAGACCTGTTTCGGGGTTTGATCTGGTCTTGGTTTATATTGTTGTTGTTTAACTTTTTCTATTTCTTCATCAATATTGTTTTTGGATAAAAAATTCTCCATTTCTTTCCAAGTTTTTTCAGAAGCATATGGTTTATCTATTTTCTCTTGATAATTTTAAAAATAATTAAATTAAATCATTAAAAAAAAAGATGAATTAAAAATTTTTAGTTCATTTTCAGATTTTAAACTTTCCTCATTAAATTAAAATTTAAATAAATTTCAGTTAAGAATATGACAAAATAGAGCGATTTCTTAACTCTTCTCGAACTTTTCCTCAAAACTTTACATTTCTTTTTAATGTTAAGATAAATATCGCTATTTTCAAACTAAAATTTACTACATGTTTTGTGGTCAATAAGGTCACTATCGGTTTTTAGACAGTCTGGCCTGAAAAATCTGGGGTAAAGAGAAAATAAAAAAAAAAACGTATTTCTAGGAAGCTCAATCAAAAAAATTTGTCAAAAAAATTCCTTTTGAAATAAAAAAAGCCGAAATCGAAACCTTCGAATAATATATATGTGTGACTCATTGACCCGACATTCTCTAGAATCTCTAAAGTTTTTTTAAAAATTACCTTAATTTAATCAAAATTTTATTTAAAAAAAAAATTTTTTTTGTTTGACTGAATACCAATTTTGTGTGGTTTAAATTTAAATTTCGATTTAAATCGAAAAAATTAAAAATTTTCTCCAAACATGTCAGCTTAGTTCCGTACAGCATTTACCTTAGAAAATATATTTGGCCTTATAAAAATTTTTTTTCTAGTTATACAATTATTTTCCAGATCACTGGTTTTTATGTGGTCACGGTTTGCTAAGACCTATATGATCATGTTCTATTACTCGGTTGAAGTAAAGAAAAAAATTTTAATAGGTATAAAAAAGCGAAATTATTTATACATAAAATTTGAATTTTTAAAATTTGGACAAAAATTTACAACTAAAATATTTAATTGTAAAGAACTTGATAAATTTAAGATATCTTACTTGCTGTGTCATTTGTAAGAACTTCTTTACAATCAGCTTCATCATACAATCCAAAATATTGGTCTTTTGATAATCTCTCTTCTTCCAAAAGTTTAAGAATACTTAAGTATCTGAGATCATAGGAAGCACTTAGACACTCATTTGTCTCTTGCACAATGTTTATAAAATTAGGAGGTAAATTATGTGACTTAATACCTTGATTTGGTATTTTAACATATTTAATTCTAAATTTTGGTCCAGCGTTCTTGTTCAAATAATCAAATGAATACGATCGTTGAATAGATTGACTCACTTTTTTATTCAAAAAGTCATCTATACGAACAAAAACTTTTTCACTTGAATCTTCATCATTCAAAATAGATTTTTCCAAATCTTTCAAGTCACTAATACCTGTTTTTTTAGTCAATTGTGTCATGTCTTCAACATATGGCAATTCCATAACTTTAGCAATTACGTGACGTTTATCTGAACTATATCCCCATGTACCAGATCTCTTTTTCTTACGTTTTATATTCATTTCACCTTTGGCTTTTACAGTTGAACTTTGATGATCTCGAATTGTATTAAACATTTTATAGACTTCATTCGAAATTATTTTATCTCTCGAATCTCTAGAGTTTTCGTTTAAAGTCAAATTTTCTAAATGTAATTCAAGACGAGTTTCATTTTGAGTTTTTGATTTAACTTTTTGAGATTCAGGCTTATCATTGGAATTTTTTTCTGATGTTTTCGTCGTCAATTCAGGTGTTTTACTATTTTGATGATTACTAACTGATGACGTTCCATTATCATTTGTAAAAACATTTTGTAAATCTTTACTGAAAATATAATTTTGTCTTTTTTGAATATTTTCAATAGCCATTGAATTTGATTTCAAATTTGGATCTTCTTCATCTTCAATACTTAAATTAGCCTCATTCGAAATGGAATTATTTAAATCTTCAATTGGTAGCATACATTTGTAATGATTACCATTGTCAATAAGATAAAAAATTTTGTAACTTTCATCGAAAATTGGATATTTAAAATTGGTTTGTTTTACAATATCACATATTTCAATTTTGTACTTTTGAACACATTGATAAGATGCCAAAGCATCTAGTCTATTCAATTTGACCAAATCCTCATTATTTCTCTGCGTATTTGTCTCACGAATTAACGATTCAACTTTTTCACAAATGTAATAGGAATCCAAATCAACTTCCAATCTATTTATAAATTCATTTAAATTTTCTAGTTCATTGAACGATTTTTTTTTAGTCAAAAATTCCTCGGCTTCTTTAGGCGTGTAATTAAATTGTCTTACAATTATATTTCGTATTAAATCATCCCTCTTTTTATTAATTTCCATTTGTAATAAAAAGCTATCTATGGCAAGTATATTGACCTCGGGAATTTCTGTCGTATTATCTTTTTTGTCTATGAATTGTTCACATTCATAAACTAATTGAGCTCTTATAGCCAATGGTAATAAACTCAAATCAACAATGCTTTCTTTTTCAGTCCTAGTCTCATTTATAATTTTATTCAAGGCCAAATCATTCGTATGAATAGCGTGTTTGTATTGAACTTTAACAAAATATTTTCCTATAGGCAAAAAGTAAGTGCTAACATCAGTTAAATGACTTAGTTGGTGAGCGTCTTTTAAGCGCTTAAAAATAGAAAAATCATAAAATTTCGAGTTATTTACCAAATTTATGTAATTAGCATGAGAGTCGTAAAAATTATCTTTTAAATTTATATCCGAGTCTATGTCATCTATATAAAATAAATTCAAATTAGCCACAATGTTAATTTGAGCTTTTCTATTTAGACTCAAATGAGTATCCACTATTGATTTTTGATAGTTTTGCTCTAAATTATATTTTAAATTCTCATCATTCTGCTTGTCAAATAGAATAACTAGTATGGATGCTTGTTCTTTTTCATCAGTCTTAAAATAGTGTAATTGATAGTCATTTATTTCATTGATTAGACCATGTGATTGCATTTCGGCAAAGTGTAAATTCGATTTGAATATTGATTTTTTAAGATCGTTAATTAGAACTCTTAAATCTTTGCCACGTGATAAAACACTCTCGTCCATTTTAGGCTTAAGTTCGAAATTTTTACGAATTTCAGTATCGACAAAACTCGTACTTTTTGAGCTTTCCTCTTCAGTCTTTGTTTTAACTTGGCGAATTTTTTCCACTATGTACAAAGTCTCTTCATCGACTTTGAAAATATTATTCTCTTCTTGAATTTCTGTTTTTATTTCGGATTCCGAACTAGACATTAGTTCCTTGCGTATTTCTTTAACGACTGTCAATTCAGTAGTTTCTAAAAATGGTGAATTAGCTCTATCTTGTCCAACTATGCTATCTCGGTCTGAATCGACTAGAATTTCGAGCGAAGTCTCTTTTATTGGCTCGTTTTTTTCACTTTCTAAATTTTCATTTAATAAATTAGTATATCTTTTTTGAACAAATCGAACTATTTCTTTGGGCAAATCCATCGGAGAATCAATTTTATTTAATTCTTCAATATTCAATTGGGATTTAATACCATCGACTATGTCATCAACATAAGCCTTACGCGTCGTCGGTATCAAATGCATTACTATATTTCTTAATGTTTCGTTTATTTTATTCTCATCAATTTTTTTTTCTTGGCTTAAATTAATAACTATTTCAACCTCCTCTTCTTCTTCTTCACTATCGTCACTTTTAACCTCGGAATTGTGAAGACTTAAAGAACTACGCTTTTCCTCTTCGATAATACTAACATGCGTATCGGATTTTTCTGATTCTGGTCTATCTTCTTGATTAATCTTTTCATTTTCTTGTACGTCCAAAACATACTCCGAATTTAAACTATTCAAGCTTAGATTAATTGTTTTTTGTCTGTCAAGAGTACAAGTACTTATTTTAATTTCATTACAATCAGCTTTCTCACATTTATACTCGATTATTTGATTCTCAAAAAAAGTCTCTTCTAGTTGATTTTTTTCATCAAACGAATCACTATTTTCCAAGGTCTCTAATTTAATAACCTGTGTATCATTTTGAGGCTTTATATCAATTTTTTTAAATGTAGTACAAGTTGTTTCTTCAACTTGATTAGCCTCAATATAAGTTTGAGTACAAAATTCCTCGTTTTTTAACTCAAGTGTATCCTCGCTTGATTTTTTTCTCTCAAGTGATTCAATCCTAGATTGTACAGTGCTTAAAATAGGCTTCTTTTCGACTACTTCAAAAGGTTTTACAATTGTATTTCTAGTCTCGCGTTCAAAATTACTATGAGAGCCCTTTTTAATTTTTAAAAAATTCATTACTGGTGCTTGTGATTTATTGTCTTGTAATTTCGACTCGAATATATTGATTCTGTCTTTGACTCTTTTAGACGGAACTTGTTGATCTTGTGTCTCATTTAGGCGATCTTGAGACCCATTGTTGAATTGAGTTGAATTTGAGTTTATACTCATTTTAGTTTCTCTTGAATTGACTCTTTTAAGTGTTGAATTTTGTGATGTATGAAAGATTGAATTTTGTACAAGGCTACTAGTGGATACATTTGGATTTGATTCCGTATTTTCTTGTTTAAATTTTTCTTCTTCTGTCTTCCAAAATTTTAGACTTTCGCGTGCACGTTGTTTAACTAGAGATTCTTCATTGAATTTGGAATTATTTTTTAAATCACCAATTGTGTATGAATTAGATATTTGATCTTGTTTGCCTTGATCAATATAACTATATTCAAAATCAATTTTGATTTCAGGTGAATCGTCATCATTGTTTGTTTGCGTATGCGTATTAGAGTCTATTAACCTATCATTATTATCGATGTAGTGATGACACTCGACAGTAAATTCCTCATTTTTTTCCTCTTCTAAACTATCTAGAGAATGTGAACGGAGACGTGATGCCGTATCCATGTCGTTATAAAAAGAATTTTGAAATTTTTTTTCACTTTTAGTTGTCGATAAAGTTTGTGTTTCGTCGTATTTTTTCAAAAATGTTTCTAAGTTTTTACTATTTTCGTATTCATGCATGATTGACGATAATGATCGATTTTCTAAATGACCACTACTTTCTCTACTCCTATATGGACTATTTAAATTTTTAGAAAAAATATTTTTCTTATTGTCAAAAAAATGATTAAAATTTTTGTTTCTAATTTTATCTTTTTTATACAAACAACAAGACTTCTGGGCTCGAAAATAGTTTAAATTCGAATTTAAATTTAATGATTTTTTTCTATTATTGCTTTTGGTTTTAGTTTTTTTTCTAATATTTTGGAAAGTATTTATTAATTTTGAATAGTTTGACAGTGATGTAGAGGATGACGATGAAGATAATGACAAGATAGAATTCTTAAATGGATTAGTTTTAGATTTTTTCCCATGTACAATGGGGTCAATATTTTCATTTAATTTTTCAAGTTCATATTTTATATTTTTTCCATTCGAATTGTTTAAAACATCACCTAAGGCTATTTTATCTAAATTATTTTTATTATTATCATTTTCATCAATCCATTGGTCAATGTCGGACTCATTTTCTAAATCGGATAGATTTTCAGCGTCACGAAGCGTTTCATCTTGAGCTCGATTTTGACTTTTACGAAAATAATAATTACTATTTTTTCTTATAATTGAATGTCCTCTAAATAAAAATTTAGATTTTTCATTAATTTTCAAAATACCCTCAGGCTCTGTATCAATTTTTTTATTATCATTATTAAAAAAATCTCCATTCTCATATAAAACAATTGGTTGATTGATTTTGTCCGATACATGTCTCTCAACATCTCGTATCAAATACTCTAAACTCTTTATATCACTTTGAGATTCTTTTAAAGCAGTCAAAAAATTAAAATTTTCATAAACTGGTTGCTTGCACAAAAAATTAACACTTAGTCCATTTTCATAAATATGCTCTTTAAAACTTGAATCTTCATCATCATCATCATGTAGAGTCGATAACTCTAATGATTCTGATACAATTTCTAAATTTATATTTTTTTGTTTAAGCTCGATTACTGTTCGAAAGTTCGGATCATTTTCCAAAGTAATCGAGTTTTCCTCTCTAAAATCACATGTTTGAGTTTCAGCATTTTTCTTCTCTATATTTTCAAATCTCATACTACCATGTGCCAATACAGCAATAACAGGATTGGCATATCTCCAATATGAAATCTTATAATCATTTTTCATAGTAGCTACATCGAATATTCGACACGATTTAACCAACATTTTAATCAAAATTTTAAGCATCTTATCCTCGTCTATATTAAAATTATCATAGCCTATTTGATTACCGGATTTAATCAACTGATTAAAAGCACTATTAGTACTATCTGTAAAATCAGATAATGACGACGAATCGGATAAAATTGACTTTAAAGATTCTTCGTTGATATCAGTGTGATCATCATTGATTATAAATTTATTTTCATGATCGACCAAAAGGTCCGAATAATCCTTAACTAAATTACCACTAAGTAAATTTATAAAATTTCTTAGTTTATCGGTGAAATTTGGCTTAGCCATGAGGGTTATAGGATAATGATTAAAATTTGTTTGTTGATTTGTTTGAAGTGAAATCGAAGATTGAGTTTGGTTATGTTGTATTTTTTGAATCGGTATATTTCTATTAATTTTAGTTGATGATGTAGAAATTATTTTTTCTAGTTCATTTTTAAAATCAGTATCGATTTTGAACTTAATTCCTGTATTTCTTTGATTAGATGAGCCAGCGAGTCTCTCGTCAATTGATGACGATGAAAATGAAGAAATAGCAGATGATGAAAATTCTGAGATTATAGTACTACAGCCCAAAGAATCAAGTGATGTATTAAAGCTTATTTTTTCCTTAGGATTATGATTATTATGCTTGGTAAATTTCAAGTTTTTTTCTATACTATTTTTTAAATCTAAAAATTGCTTAGAAGAAGCTTTAGATTTTTTTAATGATTTTCGTCTAATCAAATGATCTTTTGATTTTGAAACTCTTGCTGATTTTTCTAATTTACAAGCTTGTTCACTTAACGATGTAAATGAAGAATTAGATTTGTTGATCAAGCTTTTCTTTTAGACATAAAAAAAAATTTTAGTTTTTTTTTAATTTTTGAAATTTTTCAAAAGTCTTACTAATGAGCTTTGAGATGACTTGTAAAATGAATCACTTGTAAAATTATCATCTAATATCTTAGGTTTATTGTTTTTAGAACTTTTTTTACTTGAATTATTATGATTTAAAATTCTGTTTTTCAATCCAGTTAAAAGCTTGCCAGGATTCAACGAATTAAACTTGGTCTAAAACAAAAAAAATTAAAATTAATAATCTAAATTTTAAAAAAATCTAAATAAAAAATTCGAATCATTTTGATTAATTATTTAATTAAATATTTAGGTTCTAATTCAAAATTTTGAAGATACTATCATGAATTCACAAAATATGTACTGTAATAATCATACAGATAAAGTCTTTTTTGAATATTTCAAATTTTTGAGAGCTTTCAGAATCATCCGCGATCTACTTTATATTTTCCTAGTCCTTTCAAAATTTTATCAATTTAAAAGCAAATTTTATAAAATTTTGAATGAATCCAACAATCCGATAAAATTTCCGAGCTTAGATTCAGCACTAAAAATAACCTATTTGAACTTTTAATTTAGAATTTTTTATCTAACGAAATTGCACCTTGTGTTCCTTTTTTCTTCGAAAAAAAAAAGAAAATTATTATTCGAAAAACTTAAGAACCTTGTTTAAACTTTTTATTCTCTATAAGAATTCGAAGTAAAAAATTGGCCTTTGAATCATGAACTTAAAGTGTTTGAAGCGTTTTCAGAAAAAATTGATTTTTTTCTATAGAAAATATTTTATACAATTGACTGCTAACTCTGACACTTATATTGCCGATAAAGCAAAACAAGATAATTTGGAGAGAAATTAATAATGGAGATTAGTTAAAATTTTTTAAAATAAGGATTAAGAAAAAAAGTCTTTCAAGAAATCATGATAAAATATATAAAATTAACTCCCCTAAAGAAACATTTGGTAAATCCACCTAATTTTTTTTTTATAATTTAGCTACCGTAAAACCTTGCTTATAAGCGACTAAAAATCGCCTCTTTGAAAGGAAAAATAGTATTCTAGAAAAATTAATTTAATTTCTTATTATGACATACCTGGTAGAGTTTAATAGGGTCTATTAAAATATAACCAAATTAAAATTTTTCTGATGACTGTTCTTCTGAAAAAGCGGGTCTTTGGGGGCGTATAAACAAGGTTTTACGGTAAATATTTAAAAAACGAATGCTTAAAAATTTTCTGAAAAGAAGCTTCAAAGTACTCATTTTTTATTTATAAAAGCAGCTTCATTGAAAAGAGCGGAAAGTATTGGACAAGATTCTGCTACAATGACAGAGACCCTTGAACTCTTAAATTTGACCATTTTTTATTTATTTTATTTTTATAAGAGAAAAATTTTGCTTTGCTTTTTTTGTCATCATTGTATAAGGTTGTTTTGATGATAATTCGATGTTATCCAAGTTTAAATAAAAAAAATTTACCTTCACTACAATTTCTTTATGGATACAAATGTCAGCTTTAAAAATAAATATTTATATTAGAAGAGAATAATAACTCTAAAAAAATAATTGTATCTCACAATTATCTAACGATGACATGTCTTGAATGCTTCCAATATCCAGTTCCAATTTCTGATTTGATTTAAGTTAATATCTAAGCAAAACAACAATAATTTAGAAATGGAAAAAATTATTTGTTTAAAAAAAAATAATAGACTCTAATAGCTTTGTCAAAGACAGAAATGAGTTTATTTGATCACATCAATAGATTATCTGCTTAGTTATCGCTAAACAATTGTCAAAGATTTTTAACAAAAGACTAAATGGAAAGTTAAAAAAAAATCAAAAGATTTCAACAAAAATTTGACAATTTAACATTTTATTTTAATGCAGACTCTACCAAATATTATTCAAAAGTATTAAAATTTGATCAGTTAAAGAAACTGAGTATGAAGTACAAAATTTCATGCATGAATTACCTTAATTTTTTGTTATTTTTATTTTCAAATATTCCGAAAAAGGTGAAAAAAAAAATTGCATGGATTTAAAATAAAAAATTTTAAGATTATTTTAATTAGTTAAATATTTCTTTGTTAACCACTTGTCTGATAAGATAGGCATGGCCTAAAATACACGCAACAAAAGGATAGTTTCTATGTCATTAATGATCTAATTAGTTTAATTAGTGCTTAATTAATGAGAAAATATTAATATTATTTTTTCTTAAAGATTTCTAAATGTTTAAACTTTTTCACTTTTATTTGTAAACGATAAGCCTAGAAGAAATTCTCATATAAAGTTGAAGATATTCTTTTTGCTAGAGTTCATGTCACTTTCTATTAAGCTAATAAAAAGAATTGATTTTTATCTTTTGACTTGAAAATTAACCTTCTTTATAACTTGAGTATCTATAGAAATATTTTGAAATTAAACAAAATATAAGTTAATTTGACTTTTTTATTAATTAAATAAACAAAAACTTTTTAAATATTAAAAAAAAAAAAATAAACATATCCACTTGTCTTATTTAATATTTTCTGCTCAAACCACTCGACTCGCTTGGCCTAGCTTCTCTTTCTTTGATGTATTCTTTTTCAATCAAAGATGAAATCATGTCCATGTCAACGTCAACCTTGTTAAATTAAATCTCTTTAGAATAAAATTTCTATTTTAAAATCAAGAAAAAAAATTAATACTTCTTTTTTATATTTTAAAAACATTTTGAGAGTTTCTTTTTTCTCGTATTCTTCCAAATATCGTTGCCTAAAACCAATTACTATCTCGACATAATTTTGATATTTTACGGCTAACTCTAATGCTCTAAAAATACACAATTGTAATTTTGATTTTTGAATTAGAGATTTCTAATTTGAAATGTACCTTTCCCAATTATATTGGTATAAATTAAGCATTATTGCTCGGAATATTAAATTTGACTGTAAAAGTATTCCTTCAGCGTCTTGAAAATTACCACATAACAAGGCTGTTTCAGCATTTTTGATATCTTTATTTGGCGATTCTTTTATGTATTCTATATACTCAACTTTATCAACCTTAAAATTAATAAAAAAAAATTAAATCTAAATTAAATAAAACTTTTGTAATTTAAATAGTTAAAATCTCGAATGGCGTTGAACCTTCAAGCAGCTGACTTAGTGTAAAAAATAAATAAATTTCATTTTTTGATCATTATTGGGATTAGATGGTCAGTTTAAAAAAAGGTGATCATTGTCTGTTTTCGAAAAAAGTACAGTACAAATTAAAACTAACTTATACGCATTTTGTTTCTAAACTATTCTTTAACTCTTCCTCTGAAGAAAACAATCGTACAAGTTAGTTTTAATTTGTATTGTAGTCGACTATAAAAAATAAATTAAGTAGTTGATCCATTCCAAAAATTTATTTTAACGAATTTTGTCCAAGTTTTTAATTTCATTTTATAAAAACTTTAAATTTTTATGTAAAGATTAATACAGCACTTACTTTAAAAAAAAATCTTGAGTATGAGCGTTACCTTTCCTTTGACTTTTCTAACGCGTGCACCAAAATGCTTTCCACAAATTTAGAAGAAAAAATTAAAGAACGTTTTTGAAGTATTGAACATCTTTTTCAAGATTTTTCTATTTTTAAAATCTTATGATTAAATTTGTCTCGGCTAAATAATTTCACTGGAAAAATGCTAAAAACATGTTCTCATTTTTTTTCAAGCTGCTCAAAACATTCTTAAATTTTTTCTTCGAAATTTGTAGAATTTTGGCAAGAAAGCTTGTTAGAAAAGGTAAACTAAATCGAAAGGTAACGGTACGCTCACGACTTTTTTTCAAAGCAAGTGCTGTTTTATGTCGAAATAAAAATTCGGTGATAATCAATGATAACATAATAGGTAGTCAATATATTGGTGATCATAGATATCAACATATTAAGCGATCAGCTGACTACACAACTCATTAGACCAAAATATTTAACGAAAAAATATTTCTAATTACCCTTAAATAAGAGATGAAAAAGTATCAGTATCTACAGTGGTTCCGGAAAGTTTAAAACACTAGTCTTTGTTTGCATTATTTAATTAAAATGAAAAATTTTTGGGATAATAACGTTATTGGGCTCCCAAAAATTTTTTTTATTTTACCTCAGACTATTTTTGATAATTTCAACCGTTAATTTCGCCAGTCGGTCTAATCCTTTTAAAAAAGCATCAAAAATGTAACCCAAAATTTAGGTTTATTTTGCTTGTCCAAAAAGTTCAAGTTTTAACATCTGGTTTTTATCGCTAAAATAGGCACGATTTACCGTGAACTCTTATTTTTTTTAGGATAAGACATAAAATTTATTAATTCCGAGCATTTAAATATTTAACTTTTCCAATTTTTTTGCAGGATTTGGTGGTTATTTTTGAGAAATTAACAGTTGAAATTATCAAAAATAGTCTGTTAGTGTGAATAGAAACAGTGTGATCAAAAGATAGTTATTATAAGTTAAAAAACTTAACAATCAAAAACCCTTATTTAATTAAGAATATTTTCTAAAGCATGCCTAATTGCTAGACAAAAAAATTTATCAAAAATTAAAGCATTCAATCGAAAATAAAAAAATTACTTCATTCAGAGCAGCATAAGCATGTGAGGCCGTGTCTAGATCTTTATTATAAATTGCTGCACCAGCCAATATAGTCCATAAACTTTGATCCTAAAATAAAATTTACTTTTCATAAAGCTAATATTCGTATAGATTAATTTATAATAATACTTTGACAAATCTGCAAAGTTTCAAAGCATCTTCCCATTTATTCGATGAAATATAAGCTAATAAAACACTCGCAAATGGTGGAATTATTGAATGAATAATTGAGCCATCTGCCGTTCTCATAGTAACATGATTTCCCAAAAAATTAACAAGTGCTGGATTTTTGCCAAAATCACTTGCATCTCGTTGATATATTGATCGTTGTAGGAGATTTTTGTCTACATAAACTATATTAGGAAAATACCAAATTGTAAATCTTGAATCAGCTATTCCAGCTAACATATTGTATGCATCGTTCCACACAAAATTATGAATATTGCTTCCCAATTTGCAAATTTTTCGATTATTTCCTATAGCTCTTACATTAGCTATATACAAATCTCTATTTTTATCAACAAATGCTAATTTTCTTTCATTCGCATTACCGGCTTGGTCTAAAGCGATCTCAGAAATTTCGACCTTAAAGTTTTTTTTTAACTTTAATCTATCTTATATTTTTAAATTAAACTAGATAATAAAATAAGCTTACCATATGAGTCATTGGTTTGCCATCACCTATCAGTTTTCCATTAATTTCAAAGAAATAAACATCTTTACAAAAAATTATAATTAATACAATAAAAACTGTTTTAAAATTAAAAAATTCTTACTTTTATGATCACTGTCTCTGACAGCTATAGTATCATTGGATATGGACACATTATTAATGTTTAAAATTTCAGTTCTCATTCCTTGCCATTTCGGGGATGAAACAAGACGTCCATCATATGAATAAACATATATACCTCCACCATCGATGAGTAAGAAATTTCTTTAAAATATTCTTCAAATTAAACTCTATTTTGGAATTTGAATATTAACTTAAATTTACTTTTCACTTTGAACAATTAGAGTAACACACGCTTCTTTAAGCTCAGTTATTGCTGGAGTGTTGAAACTCTTAACACTATTTGAATTATAAAGTTTTTTTAGAAGGGTTAGTAGTTTTTGATAAAATGAATGATGCACCAGCCAATATTATTTCAAAATAAAATTCCTATATTATAGTTCAAATATTTCCATCCGTTTCGAAAGTTAGCTTTATATTGTACTTATTAAAAATAACTTGTACTATTTTTTTTCTTTTTGCCTTTTGTACTCCTCTTAAATTCGCTATTTACTTTTTTTAGAAACGAAAAGCTTTAAAAGGTGCATTAGATGTTTGCATAAAATGTTTTTTTGAAAGGAAAAGAAAGTAGAGTAAAGAAATGCGTACAAGTTGCTTTAATTATTACTGTAAATTTAACACACCTTTTAAGATACGAAAAAATATACCCTTTTGAAGCTCAAGGTCTCAAGGTTTGATAAAATCTAAAGAATATTTGAAAAAGGAGAAGGTATTTAAAAATATAGTTGGGTGTTACTTTTAAAAGGTGGTAAATTTTTTGATAAAGACAGAAAGATAAAGGTCAGAAAATAAAATTCAGATCATATTTTATTTTCGATAACAAAAAGATTTTTATTAAACGGATTGTAACCCCCTAGTGTCAGTTGTATAAGCTTTGACATTATTATACTCAAAATAAAATTTAGTAAACTGACGGTAAAAATTCTAAAATTCTAAAAATAAATGATATAACTCATATTCACCTATAAATATAACATTGTGTTGGTGTAATAATGATTAAATATCCGAATCCAGCACTCATTTTGATAACACGATCTTTTAAATCTAGATCTTCTTTGGCGTCGTTCTCACAATTTCGTACTTTAATATGTTTGGTATCGGTCACTATAATCTCAAAATGTCTCCATTCCAGTCTTCTTTCAATTAAATTTCCAATAACAACTTGTCCTGAACCGCAACCACAAGCAATTTGTGTACTATCACTAGACCAGCTCATCGAAAATATACTTCCTATATTAGGCTTTTCCAAGGAATACGACCACTTGAATTTTGATTTTTTTTAATTCTATTTTATAAAATTAAATAAGCCAAACTAGCTTACCCCTAATTTATCAGCTAATCTTAAAGTGTTGTAAGATCCAATTGCAAAAAGTTCACCATCTGGTGCCCAACTAAGGCATGTAATTGGATATTCATGCATATAACTTGAATACAATTGTCTTCCATATGAATCCCATACTTTATATCTACAGTCTTCACCACCAGATATAATTAAATTATTCACTGGATTCCAATCACATTTTAAAATAATACCATCATGAGCTTTCCACTTAAATAAAATTAAGTTTAATAAATTTTTTATTTATAATTAGCTATATGTTTGTTACTGTATTTTGTTTAGCACTTGCTGATAGAGGCTTAATTGTCAATGTTTTTCCAGAACAAAATAGAACTGAATCGTTGTCAGCAGACCAAGCTATTGAATAAACAGGACCACTAGATTGAGTTAAAGCAGATCTTAGCATACCAGATTTCGACCATAATTTTACTTGGCCATCTTCACCACCAGTCACTAACATAGTACCGTCATAACTCCATCTTAAGCAAATGCAAGCTCCTTTGTGAGCTTCGGCACTTTTTTCGGTTTTTCCGTTTTTGCTCATTATCATGAATTTACCTAATTTAAATTAAACTAGATAAATTGTAATAAGAGAAAAGTGATCATTTAAAAAATTTACCATCGGCTGTTCCAATAGCGAAAATTTCAGGTACACCGGCTTTTTTACCACCACCGACACTTTTTGGAAACCAATGCATATCAGTAGGAAATACATCGGGTGAAAGTTCTACTAATTTTTGAGCCTCATTATTTATTAAATTAGATTTCATTATAACATGATCATCTCCAAGTGAATAAACTTCATCAGCAGAAGTCCAACCTACACAATTGACAGGTTCATTGTGTTTAGGTTGATTAGGTATTGTGAGTTTGAATCTCATTTTTTTTCTATTGATTAGATTTACTAAAAGCAAAAAATTACCGAAAATAAGAAATATTTTATATTTTTCTAATTTATTAATTTTAGTTCAAATGGAATGTGAATGAATTTAAATTATTAAATTTTTTGAAAATTTTTTTGCTCTTTCCGAATCGAATTTTTATGTTTCTATGGTAATTAGCAAATGTCAAAAGTATTTTGTCTTTTTTAAAAATGTTTTTTTTTTTTGAAGCTTTCTTTTTACTTGTATAAAATATTCAGTTCACTCGTTAATACGACTCGGTCAATAACCGAATGATTTGTTTAATCAGTATAGATAGCTCATGACTCTCTAATATTTTAAATAAATTAAATTAATTTTTCAAATGGCTAAATTTTAAATTCGAATGAATTTTTTTTCGTTTTAATCGATTCAATTTTTTTCTTTCGTCAAACCGTATTGATGAAACAGCAAAATTAGAAACGGGCATTACAGCGCACCGTTCATCTTTAGAAACTTGAATTGAATTTAAATTTCATCTAAAATTTGTTATCTGGTAGTCTCTTTATTGACCTGCTCCTAAATTTATTTTAGATGGTCATGCTGGTTCAACAAGAAACAGGAATAAAATTGACAGGAATTTAGTTTAAAGAATGCCTATCAAATTTTTCACAAATCGAGTAATTCCACATTGGAATCAGTTACCGATTAAGGTAAAACATCAATTAACAGACAATAGCTATAAATATTTTATTAAGATAAATTCCTAAATGTTAAAAATCAAATCTAGAGTAAAATTTAAAAAATTTATTCATGTTTTTTTTCTTAGGTATTCTTATAGTGAAACCATAATATCATAAATAGAATAACCTAATTGATTATTTAATAAATTCCTAATTCATCTGCAGTTTTACTAATGCATGATAGGTTTCTGAAGGTCTTTTAACAAAAATTGATAAGGTTTTTTTGTTAAAATCAAATAATCCTTCATATGAAAAATTAGTTTAACATTTTTTTAATAAATAAAAATATTTAATAAAATATTACCAGTCGAAACTGTCTGTAACTCATTAGGATCATCTTTGCGTGGAGCCCTAAATATTGGGTACCTAGCATCACCATTATCAGAAGCAATATCAATTAAATCCTTCAAATTTTTTGGTGGATTAATTCTATCTGCTCTTTCTTTTCTTCTTTTTGAACTCATATTCAAAACTTCATCTATTTTACATCTCTCATAACTAAAAATAGATTTAAGAAGAATTTAAAATGATTTTTATTTGTAAATTTTTTACTGATTAAAATGATAATAATATCTTTCTGTGTAAAAGTTATCCTCATTTTTGATGTTGGAGAAATCCTTAGGAGAAATTATACAATGTTTTGAAACAATATTGTTATTTGATTCAATATTAGGGACTATTTCATAATTTAAAATGTGAGCAATAACATTATTGTTTTTTTCTCTTGAACTTTTTTCATAATACTCTGAATTCCAGTCTGATTCAATTAAACTTTGATCATCTCCGAAAAATCCTATATTCAAGCTGATTCCATACGAAACGGAAACATTTAAAAATATATCCTCAAGCTCCCTTAAATTTCTAGCAGATAACATCAAACGGTTTAATATTTGCCTCGCTTAAAGTATTAAAATTTAGTTTTAAATTTGATGGAAAAATTAAATTTTTTTTCCTACGAAAAGTGTTAGTGAGTAGGATCTTTGGATACAAAGCGTTGATTCCAAAAGCAAAACCATATGAGTTAAATCCAAAAGCATTACCTGGTAAATGACCAGGATAACAATAACAAGTAAATTCTTCAGTTGGTGATTTAACTCCACTTAAAATTAATAATTTTAAATCGTTTTTAAATTAAATACTTTTCAATTTTAAATTATCATACCTATAATCACTAGATAAAATTTTGCATGTAACCAAATAGGAAGTATTATAAACAGAGGGGCTAGAATCTTCATTATGAATAAGATAGTTCTTTACAGAAATGAAAATATATAATTTTTAAAAATTAATTTTTTTTTAATGATAGTTTTTACATTTTCGTCGTCAATTAGAATGAAATCAGAACATTCTTTTCCAGTGTCTTCTTCTCGTTTTGTTATTAGCTTACAATCAGGCCCACTAGAGACAACATGCATTATTTCAACTCTTAAATTTAAGGCTAAAATCTTTTAGAAAATTATAATCTTTAAGATTGCCTTATTTTTTAAAGAACTTTTAAATTACCCAATAAAAGTTTATTTCTGAACCTACAGCTATTCCTCTAATTTCATCAATATACCATGGATAATATTTATTTATTAAATTGTGGTAGCTGTTTATCAATTTTTTCCCATCTTCAGATTGAATGTATGGTAATATAAGAGCATTGAATTCACTGAATTCTTCAATAAATCTCTTGATTCGTTCTTTGAATTCTCGACCCTTTTTAGAAATTGATTAAGAAAGGAAGAAGAGAAACAAATTTAATATTCTTAATTCCGAAAATTAAGCTAAGTATTTTCTACTCAAACTTCAAGGTGTTTATGCACACTGTAAAAATTTAGGATGAAAAATCGCCTATTTTTAAGACGCTTCTAATTAAAAAAATATTAAAACAATTAGAATTTATGATCATTTTGGCTTTAAAAAGAATATTTTAATCATTTTTCTAAAATATTTACAGGTAGTGTTCGTAGGTATAAACCAAAAATCCCACCACACATTAATAAAAGAAACGTTTTTTTTTAATTTGAAGTGTTTTTTTTTTGATGATCATTATTAGATTCTAATGACAGTGTATGATAGTTGGTGGTTAGAAATAAAATGAGTTACTTTCATAAAATTGGACATCAAAGTTAAAATTATCGTTTTGGCTTTATTTTCAAATTATTTTAAATGTATGTATTTTAAAGATAAATGCAATTGTTTTAAAAAAAATCGTGTTTTATAAAAATCTGATGCAATATGAAAAACTATTAATTATAATGATAATTAATTTTGAAAACCATTACTTTACCGGCTAAATCTACGGCGATATTTAATCTATTATAATCACTTTTCGCTTATCGTTAAATCAAAAAGCCTTAAGAAAGCCAGTTAAATAAATTTTTTTCAGAGATTCTTTACAACAGATTAGAAAATTTTCAGTTACTTACAGTGGTGGTGATTTATTTGTAAAGTGACGTCATATGACGTTATCTCACGGTCAAAAATATATAAAATCTGAAGTAAACCGTCAAATCGCGTCATTTAAAAACTAGTGATGGACCCTAAGTAAGCTAAGTTAGCTAAGCTAGCTAAAAATAAGCTAACTAATTTTAGTTAGCTAAAAATTAGCTGGCTAAAAATAAGCTAACTAAATTTTAGCAAGCTTAAAATAAGCTAACTAAAAATTAGCCGACTAATTTTTAGTTGATAAAATAAGTTTGCTAAAAAATTTTGGACCCTCTTTTTTTTATTTTTTTGAATCATTCGTTTTTTTTAATGGATGGATTTTTTTTTAAAAAATTTATTAGTCATAAATTTATAGAAAAAATTTTTGGACCATTACAAAATGAATTTATCGATAAAATTCAATAAATTCCTATCCTTAATATTAAATAAAAATAAAATTTATTCTCAATATACTCATAGAAAATCCTTTTTTTTTAATTTAATTTTATTAAAATAAATTAAATGTCAGAGTTTATGAGTTTCTGTACTTCGAAGATGTGTTTTTTTATTTTTTAAAACCTTTTTTTTAAGCAAAAAAATTTAGCCAAGCAAGCTTAATTTTAGCTAACTAATTTTTAGCTAACTAAAAATAAGCTTACTAATTTTTAGTTAGCTAAATATTAGTAAGCTAAAAATTAGCTAGCTTATTTTAAGCCAGCTAAATTTTAGTTAGCTAAAAATAAGCTAGCTAATTTTTAGTTAGCTTATTTTAAGTTGGCTAAAAGTTAGCTAACTAAAAACTAAGAAAAACTCCCATCGCTATTAAAAACAGCTATAATGACGTTATATGACGATAAAAATCTGACGTCAGATGACGTCACGTTACAAATTAATCAGCACCAATGAATCTACATATATGGGTTAATCTTAATAATTTTGGCCTATTCAATGAAGTAAGCATGGGTCATCATCAAGGAAACCGGTACAGTCTCATATTTATTATAAGATTCAATTTTTGCACGTCATCCAAACAAAAATACTCATTTTTGAGGTTTGAAAATATTTTTTGTGGGAAAGAGATTTTAGTAGGGATTAAAGAGACTCTTTTACAATAGTTATTTAATTTTACCCGATTTTGGCTCGGTATTAAAAGTAAATTAGTACAAAAAAGTTCAACATTTTCCCGTTATTTGTATAATAAAAATAATTTTTAACAGTCCTTGATTAATAGTTAAGCACATGTAGTATTAAATATTAAAAAATAATGGTACTGTTCCAATCTTTGTCAAAATTTTTAAAAGTTATAATTAAGTAAATAAAATATTAGATGAAATTTATTATAATTTATGTGTTTAAAATTTTAGGTATTTGTTGGTTAAGAAAAACTTGATACAAACCATTAAAAGTCCGGCCTCATAATGGGTTCCAACTATATGTAGATGAGGGATAGATTGCATTTTTTATTTTTGAGATAGTTTTGAAAATTTTTTTATAGAGCTTTTAAATATTTATAATTTTTTGTTAAACTAAATAGAAATAAAAAACTTGATTTTTGAAGATAAAAATTTTTTTTTAGTAAATTAACAAGTAAAGATAAAGCATTAGCTAAACCAGGTTTTAAATACATTGCTTTGGGTGTAACCATCTTAATAAATTATATTGATTTAATTGCGCGTTTTCCCTATTTAAAATTATATAAGTTCAATTTATAAATAAAAATAATTAATATATCATAGAAAATAAAAGTGCATTTTAAAAAAATGTTATAATACTAATTTTTTTTCTGGGTTAAAAAGATTGTCTGGAACAAACACTGATTTAAAATGATATGTGCAATTTAAAAAATCTTTGAAAAGTTTTAAATTTTAATTTCAAAATAACTTTAATGAAAATGGTTGTTATTGTTCACTAATTAATCCAAATTTTTATATTAGAATAGTTCTAAAAATGCGCATCAGTGTTGAGTCTTTGATATTTTATGTGTCGTCTTTTGTTTTCAAATTAGAGATAAATGCTTGAATGTCCTAAAACCCTAATTAAGTAAATCAAATAAACTTATATTTTGAAGAAAATGATCGAAAAATTCATTATAAATAAATATTAATTTTGTTCGTTCTAAATACTCATATTACTAATTTGACCTAATTTTACTTTTTAAGACAACAGTCTATTTACAAAAAAATATTTTTGAATAGCTTTTTGCTAAAAGCTTCGTGCACTTAATACAGAAGTAACATGTCGATTGCGAAGGCTAAAATAATTTTTGAGTTTCATAGTTTCAATTAATGTTTTTAATTAAGGATCTTTTTGGGAAAACAATTAGCATCTACACTGTACATTTTTAATGCGTAAAATACAGAGCATAAATGCGAATTTTAGGATTTCCTCCATTTATGCGTAAAAGAAATCAATACATATCAGGGATGTGCATTAAGTATTAAGTACTTAAGTATTTAAAAAAAAATTAAAATTAAGTAAATACTTAAGTTTGAAATTCGGAAAAAGAAGAAATTTTTTTAAGTACTTAAGTAAAGCCTTAATTATTTAAATATTTAAGGTTACTTAAACTTTTTTTATATTCAAAATTCAATTTAAAAAATATGAAACAAAATTAAAATAAATTGTATCAATTATATAATCTATAAGTCGTAAAGAAATTGAATACAATTTTGAATGGTATACAATTTAGTGAAAATGACCGCTTTTTAAATAAAATAAAAGAAAGATTCTTTATTTTCATATTCTAAAAAAATTCAAATTTAAGAAAAACCTTTTTTGCTGGGTGCGAATTTTTTTTACATTGAAATTTTTTTGTTGTTTTTTAAACACAAAAAAAATGATCAGTCGCGGTGTACTAAAAAACCAAAGCCAAACCTTCTTTACTCGAACAAAATCCTCAGATTTTTCTAATATTGAATATGAAAGACAGAAAATACACAATGATCTCAATGACTTCGATTTAATTCAATTTTCAAGATTTATTTTTCTTTTAATAAGTCAGATCAGAAGAATGTCTTGATCATTCATTAAAATCCCATTTTTTGTAATAAAATTTTTATTAAACTATCTAACGCTTAAGCTAACTAAGAGTTTTAAAAAACGGGAAAAGTTAAGTATTACTTAAGTATCGTGTGTAAAACTTAAATATTTACTTATGAAAATTTCAAAATCAGAATTTTAATTAAGTATTTATTTAAAAAAATTACAATTTTACTTAAGTTTCATTTTTTTGATTTAAGTACTTAAGGCACAAGCCTGATACATATATGCGTAAATTTATTGAGCATTTATGCGATGATTAAAAACGCATAAATGTATAAATATTATCGCATTTATGCTTATTTATTTTTTACGTTTAATTGCAGAAATTTTTTTGTTTATAATTAAAAAGGGAGAAACTTTTATTTTCAATTAATTAATATCTTTATTCTTTAATAAACTTTACAAAATTATAATAAAATAAAAAAAATTAGAAAGAAAAGTATTAAGACATAGCTTAATTAATTTAAAAAAAAATACAATTATCGAATAATCTCTTTTTTTGTTGTTAAATAATGCATATTTCAGTATAATGAAAAATAATTTGCTAAATTAAAAAAAAAAATTAATAAACAAAAGCACTCTTAATTAAAAAAAACTCATTTTAACATTAAAAAAACTCACTCACTCAAGTAACAGCTATTTTAAAGTTCCTAAATTAATTCCAAATTCATATTTCATGTAGAATAGTATTTGAAAAACTGATTGAAACTTTAGTTGTTGAAGACCTTATTTTTAAAGTTTGCTTATTTCCTTGTTAAAAAAATTAAAGATTGAAAAATGATAAAGTTTTTTAAAAAAGGAACCATACTTATTTTTGGGCTATTTATCTCTGGGCGCATTTAATTTTTATAGTAGTCCTATGAAAAAGAGCCAAAAAAATATTAATTAATTTGAATTTTAAGAAAATTTCTAAAATTTACTTGTTGATTTTTAATTTAAAAAAAAAGAAATTAGAAAAATAATTCAATATGAACACTTTTCTTTTATATTGAAATTTTGTACGCGTAAATGCTCAAGATCTTTTTAAAAAATGCGTAATTTTTTCCTTTACACTTTTATGCGCTTTTTATTTTCGAAGATTTAGATATTTTTGCGCTTAAATGCTCAAGATCTTTTTATAAAAATTCGTAATTTTTTCCTTTACACTTTTATGCGCTTTTTAATTTTAAAGATTTAGTTATTTTTGAGCTTAAATGCTCGACTCTTCAAAAAATTAAGATCTTTTAGAACTTAAATGCGTAACTAAAATTAAATTTCGCATTAATGCATAATTTTTTGCTAATAAATGCGTAAAATAATGCGTAATCCTAAAAAATACGCATAAATGCTATGAAAAGTACTTTATTTTATAAAATAAAGTCTGCTCTGATCTTTAGAAATTATCATAATCTTAAATTGTAAAGATAAGATTCAGCCTGCTTTATAAAGTTATTATTTCCTTTCCAGGATAATGATAGAATGATAATAAACATTACTTGATGAATTAAAGTATAAATAATTTTAGTATCTCTATTTATTTATTTAAAACATCGTATTTACAGACTTATTTGTAAAAAATTTAATGTTCAAGGTTCCTTGTGTCAAAAAAATAATCACAAAATTTAAGTCTTCGTCGCTCAGTTATTTTATGAACTGCCTAAAACTAAAATTATTATATTTTCTTCAACATTCTTTGAAACATGTTGCAAAATAATTTATGCTTATAATGAAACAATTTAAAAAATTTAAATTATAATTTTTAGTTTCGAATTCAACATTTGAAGAATATTTTTTATAATAAAGCACCCTCCATGCAAAACGCAAATCAAGTATGTTAAAAAATAAATTACCTAGTTATTGAAAATTTCAAAAAAAATCAAATGTTTGTTTAGAAATTTAAAGAATAATTTATTAAAAAAGAAACAAAAAATATTTTAAGAAAAATTCAATAAACTAATATTATTAAATTGTTAGATTAAATAGCAATGATCCTTGTTGATAATACACGTTTTAAATTTGTATTTGCTTTTACTACAATATTTCTAGCTGTGTGTTATCCCATAGTCAAACCATATCTCGAAACTTACTTAGACAATTTGAATGAAAATACAATTTTACAAAATAGTAATTTTAATAAATTCTCAATAGAACATGAAATTCTAAGAGCCTGGAATAGAATAATCGAACGACCTAGGCGAAAAAATAAAAATCTTAAAATAGCCATTGGGTACTTTTTATTTACGTCACCTATTATTTGTTCTTAGAAATTTAAAAATTTTTATTTCAAGTATGAACACCAATGTTGATTTAATACTGTCCGGAACAGAATTGTTCAAAAAATTAAATATTAATCAAAATGCTATTAAAAATCATGAGATGATTGAGAATCTTCAACAATTTAAAGAATGCTTTTTGCATTTTTTTCGTAAGGGTTCAGCTGCTGAAAGATTTTTTTCTCGTCCAGAAGATTTTAATCATATCTTAGAAACTGTAAAGGACCTTAAAAAGCAAGTAAATTCAAAAAAAATTTCTTTTTCGAAAGTTTTTTAATTAAATACAATATTTTTAAGTGGTTTATAGGCGGAAATGCGGCCTTAATGGCACAAGGTATATCAAAAAGATTTCCTGATGCTGATATTCATTTGATTGGCCCAGTTGGACCTAAACTAAAAGAGCTTTTAAACGAAAATATTAGAGTACCAGAAGACACACTTATTGAAAAAGATGAAGTTCATTTAATTCTTGAATATGAGGCTAAGGAAATGTTTGAAGATATTCAAGCACCACAAGCTAATCGATTTATTGTTTCTTATGATATTTATAATTCACGTATGGAATTACTAGAGGAGTTTTTTAATATTACTTCAATTCAAAAACCAGATATTACTATTTTATCAGGATTACATTTGTTAGAAACTCAGAGTTCTAAATATCGGTAGGTTTCATTCAAAAATATTGTATAGCCGTCTAAATTCGAAAAATAGAAGTAAATCATAAAAAAAGTTATACGTAACTTATAAATTTAAATCAAAAAATTAAGTCAATTCTAGCGAGTTTTAAAGCTTTTCTTTAACCGTTTCGAAACTGTCATAAATCAATGTTTTTGAAGCTCTCTGAATAGAAGTAGTAAATATTTAAAATTTTTTTTTAAAAAATAGCTCCGAAAAGTTTCGAAAAACCAGAGCTGTTTTTAAAAATCTATTTAATGCTTAATATATAGTGAAAATCTGACGTAAATTTAATCTTAAACTAAAAAAAAACCTCTTTTTAATTTTTTTTCTTTGATTTTAAATATACCGTAAAACCTTGCTTATAAGCGACTAAAAATCGCTTCTTTGAAAGTTAAAACCTTACTCAAGAAAAATAAATTTAATATCTTCAGATACAGGAAGCAGAGCTTTTTATACGAGTAACAAGACGTTAACTTTATTTTTAAAACTAAAAGTTTTCAAGTTTCTTTTGGTGCAAAATAACTCTTATAATTTTTATTTATTTACATGAAAATTACACTGTAAATATTTTGAGTGGTTTTTTAAATAAAAGTCACTTAAAAATGCGGTTATCAAAATTTTTTTAAATGTATTTGAAAACATTTTTTCTTAAAAAGTTATTTTAACTATTTAATGTTAATACAAGGGGGGGGGGGTTGTTGTCGGATTGCTTGGAAGCTGTCTTCTTCCTTTTAGCCCATTTTAACTTTTTAAAAAACTTTTCCTTAAATGAATCGCATTTATATCAATTAAGAAAATAAAAACACTTTTTTATATGATGTAAAAAATTTTAAATATTTATTATTTTTTAATATACTAAACAAGGTATAATATCGCTATCAATCTTTACAATAGAACTTATTTTAGTAAAACTTAAGAATCATTAAAAAACTTATTTTAAGAGATTAGTTAAGACAATGACTTTTAGAAAAAGAACATGAAGGCGACTTGTTGATAAAAATTATTTGTTAATTTAATAAATTTTTTTTTAATAAAAGTAAAGACACTTTGGAAAAATTTACATCTTTATTAAATAAACGAAAAGATAAAAATCTAGTTCATCTAGAACTTGGAAGTATTGGTGATAAAGCTTTAATGAAAACGATTTTAGAGAGTGTAAGTAAAAATATTTGGTTAATACTTTTATTTTATTGAAATTGTTTATTTTTAAAAAATAGAATCTTCTTAATGAAGTTAATTCACTTGGACTAAATGAACAAGAATTATTATTTTTAATTCATGCTTCTGAAATAGCACCACATTCAAATTACTTCCTAGAAATAACCGGTCATCCAGAATTAATGAAAATTATAGATATGCTTGAATGGACTCTCAATACATTTGGACATTCTAAAGAAAACCCTAATAGTAAATTAACAAGAATTCATTTTCACTTTTTGATGTTTCATATAATTGCTGAAAGCGATTCTAATTTATGGTCAAATACAATTTCATCTCTTGTTAGTGGTTCTAAAATAGCAGCAAAACAAGCATGTGGCTATGAATTTGAAGATAATACAAACGAAGAAACATTAGAAAATGTCTTAGAATTCAGAATACCACACGATTTAGACGAAAATAGAAATATTTTAATTAGAATGGATCATAATTCTACTTATAGGCTTAATATTTCCGATCCAGTCATAAACTTTAAGAGAGGAAATATCAAATTTTATTTTACACCAACACTAGTATGTAAAAAACCATTAAAAACGGTCGGTCTAGGCGACGCAATCAGCTCAAATGGAATCTTATTTGCAGAATATAACAATAAACTTTGAAAATTTAATTTTCAAATATTTCCGATTTTGAATTTTTAAGATTTTTAAAACCAATTTTTCAGATATTTTTCTTAGGAAAAAAAAGAATGATTACCTAATTTTCTCAAGTTAAATCATATCCATGATTATCCAAAGGAAACGAGTGAAAAAGTTTTTTAGAATTTTTTATTCTTAAGTTTTTTTTTTTGAATTAATTTGACATGATGTTTTTTTTTTCCCGACAAAACCAAATCAATGGATCAGTATACTTTATTTAATTTTTTTAATAACATTAATAAAAAAAATTATGGTGCTTTTATATTTGTTTTTAGTTATTTGATCCTAGTTTAGCACGTCTGGCATACTTTACGAATACCTAAATTTTAACAGTTTTAACTTTTTTAATTTTTAATCGTTAAACCTTATTTTTGAAATTTTTTAGAAAAAAAATATTTCCATTTTTCTAATCTCTCTAAAAATTAAATTTTATTAAAATTATTTTAACTATATTCCAGTCATATTTTTATCAAATTATTGATAAGATTGGAATCTTATTAAACTTGTTTATAATTCTAATTTAAAATTTTTTTTTACCATAAAAACTAATTGTCTATTTGTAAGTTTTTTTGTTCAATGTTGAAAAATTTTGAAAAAATTTAAAGTTTATAAACTTCAATTATTAACCCTATTACTGCATTTCTCGCGAATTGACGGCATATCCGTAACTGTAACGAACCCATACCGTACCGTACCCGTACCAAAAATAAAAATTTTTATTGAGAAATGCAGTATTTTAGATAAAAAATTATGAATAGAATACAAGAATGACCTGAAAAATTTAAAAAATTTTTACTTAAATTCTAAATGCTCACTTAAATATATTTTTAGTAAAATTCGATTCTTTCGTAATCGATACTCTAAGAGACAATTTCAACATAAGTAAAGTATTTTTAAAATCTTCGAAGACATTTTTAAAGCTAATAATATTAAAAATGTTTTTTATGCAAATAAAAAATAATGTCTAAAATTTTTAAAATAACTTTTTAAATTTGAAATATTCTAAAAAATGAATAAAATTTTTAATCCAAAAAATGTAAGATTACTAGTTTCATCAAACAAAAGCTTTATTAACCACTATCATGCGAAATTACATCAAAATGAGATTTTGCTTCTTAGCAAAACGAGCATTTTAAAACCAAATTTATTGATTCCAGAATTAAATCAAATTAGATTTTTATCAAAAAAGCATGGTGCTAATAATGGCAAAAGCGAAATGGTAATTTTTTTTCTTTTTAATAGTAGAATAATAAAATCCTAAAAAAAACATCTGAGCTCATTTCGAGTTTCTATATTTCGGTCAATTTCAATTTTTTGTGTTCGGCGAGTAAATACGGTAACTTTTTATTCTAAATGATTTGAAAAAGGCTAAAAAAGAAGCTCAAAATGAAAACGATGATGATGAGTATGAAGATGTAGAAGGTGATGTTGACGATGAGGAATTCATCAAAACCATTGATACCTCAGATTTTAAACCAGGATTCAAAATAGTACAAAAACACGTTCCATCACTACGAGTTGACTCTATACTAGCTGCTGGTTTAAATATATCAAGAAAGTAAATTGATCAAAAAATTTAAATTATTAATTCAAATTTATCATTAAATTATTTTATTTTTTAAGAAAAATTGATGATAACTTTTACTCGAGTAAATTAAGGCTAAATGGTGAGAAGGTTTTAAAAAAAAGTTTTTCGGTATGAATAAAAATTTTTTTTTTATTTCTTTATTTTTTTAAATAGCGTCTTAAACTAAGGTTAAAGAAAATGACCATGTTGATCTGATTGGTGATTTAGATGAAAAAGCAGGGAGAAGAATTTTAAAGAGAGTTTATATTTACAAAGTTTTTGATGAGTCGTCAAAGAAAAATAAGCCAAAAGTTGTAATGGTAACATGGAAGAGTGGACTATTCGAAGAAGATGCTTACAAGAGTATTTACAAAAATTAAAATTTTCTGTTTTAAAAAACTTTATTATTGACTTTTGAAATTTGAATAAAAGCGAGGAATAATGTTATAAAATTAAATATAAAAACTCTTGATAGTTTAAAAATAATAAGATTTAAAAAGAAATTAATTTTAAATTAATTCCACTAACACAACCTTTTTCAACTAGCTCTATACTTGGAATCCACTCGAAATAGCCATCATTTTTACATTCACCTCTGATTAAAACTGGTTCTCGATGATATACAGTCAAACAGCTATATGTATATTTTAAAAAATTTCGAAAAAAATTTGAGCAAAATTTGCGATCGCATTTACTAGTAACCTTATACTTTGGAAATCTTTCACTATTGTACTCAATATAATCATTCCATGAACATGGATATCGTGACTTTTCTTTTTTGATAATAGTTTTTTCAATTAAAAAACTATTTTCACTTGATTCTGAGATTGATGGCGGATTGTCGAACTCTGGTATTTTACCAAATGCAAACATTAATTGTTCATGTCTAAGCAAATCAACACGAAGTTTATCTAATTTTTTTTCCAACTCATAATTATTAGGATTCTGACAAGACACTTCTATTTGAATATCAGACTTATTTCCTATTAATGTTTCGTCATTCGAAATACTTGTCAAATTTTTGAATTGGCTAATAAAATTGAGATCAAAACTACATGCCAACTGAATTAATAATAATGTTAAAAAAAATTTTATTGAATTTTTTTTTAAACTTTCGATCATTTTTTTTAATTTTAATTGTGATTTTTGTTGGTAATGTTCGGAATTTTATAGTAATTTAGCAAAAATGCCTGAAAAAGAAACTTTAATTAAAAAAATTTCAAAAAGGAAGATAGATAATTAAAATTTTTTGATTTTTGAAAATTTAATTACGTTTTTTATTAAATAAATAAAAATTGTTTGACTCTAAGCTAAGGGTTTCGAGACTTTATTATTCTATTATATACTTTTTTTACAGGGGTGCTTGTGAGATAATAGACGCAGGGAACATTTAAAAAACATAGAACAACAATTTAGACATATTATATCCTTAATATCTTTAAGACTTGTAAGTGACTAATAAATCTAATATGTTCCTTTTGTATGTCTTAAGCGTGACAACTTAGGACATTGTCTAGTATGCCACTTAACGTAACTTTGTATAACAAAGTAGGGCTTTAAAAAATATTTAAGAAAAACGGAATTTTATCTTAGCTGTTTTTCTTCGGATCTATCGAATTGTTGAAAACTATAAATCAGCATTTTCGAAAAATTTTGTATGATGCATTTGCATATGGCAACTTTTATTTTCTATTTTACTTTTTGTAAATGAATTGCGCAATTTAATTTTAAAATTTAACATTAAAGTGAATTGTAATAAATTTAATTACGCAATTAAAAATTTTTAAAAATGTAAAATAGAAAATAAAAGTTGCCATATCTTAAAAATGACAAATTTCTATTATGTTTTCAAAAAAATTATGTTTTCTAAATTAAAATGTTGCGGTCTTACGATATTATACCGTTTTATCGAAAATTTCGGATTATCGAGTTAAAATTATATTGCAAAAAATTTAACTGAGGATTAGAAATCAAGCCGAAAAAACGAGATTTCCAGATTAGCGAGGTTCGAATGTATAAAACTTCTATATTCCAACTTCCATTCATTTCTTTCATTTTCAGACTTCCATATCTTGAGCAGCTTGTAATCTGTGTTGGATCCAAAGACTAAGGCGTAAGCATCTTGATTGTCAGCTAAATTTTCAGCTGTAAAAATGAAAAAAAATTTTTGAAATAATAAATTTACATAATTTATTTTAAAAAAATTATATTTTTTAAAAATAAATTAAAAATAAATCTTTAGGTTAATGAATATCTTAATCAAATTTATTAATGTTTTTTTATTAGTTCGTAATTAATGATAAATTTTAGTTAATAAAACAAAATTTAAAAATTTTTGAAACAAATAATAGCTCGATCTAGATTCTGAAAGACCAACTAATAAATGAATGTAAGAAAATTTAATTGTTTTTTAAGTCTTATTTAGTTACAAATTTAGTTACAATAAAATAAAATTTGGTTATTTTTTTAAAAATATTTTTGCAACAAATAATAATTGAAGCCTGCTGTTGTAAAACTAACCAAGAATTTTACATTTGAAAATATTACATGTTGTGTTTGTAGAAAATATAAATACCATTACATCCTCTTACAGCAGTTGCCAATAAAAATGAAAATTGATCAAATTTAGCTGATTCATCTAATTTCTCATTGAAGCATACCATAAAGGCTGAAGATATCAAAGATAACCCAATTGTTTTTGATATATCGATTATTTCAATTTTATAAAACTTGGATTCTTGATTTGAAAGCAGTAGCTTGAAACTTATATTCGATTTAATTATTTTTTTCCCCTTAAATCTTGGCAATTTATTGCGATAAAATTTAAAATAAGTTTTTTTTAAAATATTTATGCTAAATATTTCATATGACATTTATAATTAACCGATATTTTGTGTGTTTTGTCTCATTTGTTCTTTTTGAACATTAGTTCTTTAACACTATTTTTGTATGTTGGATTCTTTTTGGTTGTTCTATATTTCTTTGTATTCCATCTTTTGTTAAATTATCATTTTCTTCTTCATTTTCATTAGTCGTTCGATATTTTCCTGTTATTAAGACAGATTAATTGCTTAATTGAGATAATTTCTGTTCGTGAGTTCGCTTGTTTGCATTTGCATAAATTAGTTATAAACCATAAATAATAATCATTTAATTAACTCTTTATTACTATACCTGTAAATTCTCGATATAATTTTTATAATCATAGAAAAATAATTACTTGCAAGAATATTTATTTCTAGCGTGTTTGCAATCATACCGTTCTTTAATCTTTACATATTTATTCAATTCACTTTTATCCAAAAATTCAAAAAATTTATTAATTTTTTCTACAAAGCTTTTAAATTAAATCCTGCAAGGAAATTAATTATCAAACTTGATTACACCTTCATCAAGAAATATTTGATCCTAAGTTATCTAAAAAATTGATCATACTATCAAGAATAACCCAATTGAAATGTCATTGACTAATTTCGCAATTTTGGTAGGTATTAACGAGAAATTAGAGGAATCAAGCAAAATTCGATACAAGTATGTATTTATTTGCAACGGCTCTAGTTTGTTTCAATAGTCTTTATATTCAATAAAATTTACTCATTAACCTTAAGATTTTTTTTCAATTATTTTCAAAAAATTTAATTTTTTTTAAAAAATAAATTATGTAAATTTAAAAAAAAATACAAGTTTATAAGCTCAATAATTAATAATTAGTACAAGTAATTTTTACTAACAGAATTATGGAAGTTTTATCTAATCGAACCTCGCTGATCCTCAAATGTCGTTTTTTCGGCATGATTGAATTTCCCTGAAGGGATAAGTCATTATTAAAACAGTAAAAGATAAATAGCAATAACCCAAATTCAGAACAAACTTTTATTTTGTTCAAAAATTTTTTTTTTTTTAAAAACACCGTATAACCTTGTATTTAAGCACACGCCCTTAAATCTCTTTTTTTAACGGGTGTTAATAAAAGATATTCAAAAGTTGGTCCCAATTAAATTCATCCAATAAAAAATCCTAAATCTTATTATAAGGACAAAATTTGCTTTGTGAATAATATTTGAAATGTAATTATCCCATTTTAGGTCGTTCTGTAAGATAACTCCTAAGTCACGTCAGTGTTTTCGAGAACGAAGACATTTTGGCTGCCTAAGTGTATAATTTTACATTTACTCAAGTTCAAATCCATCTTTCAATCTTGCGTCCAGTATAGTATCGCGTTATTATTTTTTTGGAATTCTCTCGATTTTTAGGATTCCTTATCACACTTATTAATTTGCTCTCATCCGCAAATGGTTTACAAAGAAAAGATAATCCATTTGGAAGATCATTTATGAAGATGATGAAAAAGAATGGGCCTATGATTGATACTTTAGGTACGCCACTTAAGACATCCCGCCACTTTGACGAAATACCATTAAGTGTAACTCTCTTTTTCCTTTTAGAGAGTAATTCTCTTAGCCAAATCAGAATCCGAACTCTTCGGATTCTGAAAAAAAACAGTTGAGATTAATTTTTCCGGATTATCGATTTTTTCTCTAAAATATTTTTCTTAGAAATGATATAGAGCCAAGTCCATGTAAATCCATGTGGGTCTTTCATTTTTAAAAAAACATTTCGGACTGAATTTTGGAACTAATTGGTCAACAATAATGATTATAATTGCACTATGTATAGTAGAGTCTCTTTCATAGAGTAAGACAAATTTAGTAGAACTATCTTTTGATAGAATATTCTTTTCGTAGACATAATTTATTTTCATAGAATTAATTTTTCAAATCAGTAATCAATAACTAAAATAAAGAGAATTTATTATTGACATTAGATAGAATTTCTGAAAATCAAAAAAATATATTTTTTTCAATTGTTATAATGACATGTTTGTTTATTTTATAATTGCAATTAAATTTTTTTTTATTGACGTTATTATTCCATTAAAAAATTTACCTTTAAAAAAATATGTCTATTAAAAAATTATCTATGAAAAAATTAGTCTATTAAAAAATTATCTATGAAACATTCTAAGAAAAATCAAGTCTATTAAAAGTGATCTATGAAAAGAAGTCTATGAAAAATTACTCTATGAAAAGATTTACTCCCATTATAATCAACGATTACACGTATAGATTTGTGATTAAACCAAGTTTCAGTTATACCAATAATATCGAATGAGGACTTGCAGTTCGCTAATTTTATTCAATAGACTTGTTGCGTTTGTGTAAAATACGTTATCTAAATATTTAAAAATACAGCGATTATTTTTTTCAATGTAGCCAATCGTTTAACATGGTGTTAAAAAGTTAGCTAACTATAAAGAAATAAAAAATTCCCATGCCAATTTATTCGACGGTAAAACGTAACATGTAATAAATTTATTCGCGTCTTTTTTAAATGTCATTGATTTTTACCTCGAAAAGAAATATAATTAATAGTTTTATTTATTTTTATTTTTGATAAAAAGTGCGAGGAATTTATACATATTCGCTTATTTTTTTAAACAATTTTAATTAAACAACAAAAAAAAATATTCGCATATTACGAGCCGACGATAAAATGTAAATTCCTTATTTTTTATCGGTATAGTATAGTACGATTTATATCTATTTATTTGGTGATTTTACATTTTCCCCGCAATAAATCTCCCCATTTAACGATTTCCCCATCTTCTCAATTTGAACTGATTCAGCTTGGTTTTTTGCTTTTTTAGCATTGCGTACAAAATCTTGGTGAGATCAAAATAAGTTTTTAACCCTTTATCGGTCTAAAATATGAAAAATTCCGTTATAATCTAAAATCGGCCGAAAATGACCGATAATTGTTAATTTTTAATATTATATCATCGATTTTATTTTTCTGAAAAAATAAAAATATTCTTCATCAACCTAGCTTTCTCATGGTATGATTTTCACGCTCATATTTTTAAATTAAAATCATTTTCTACCGCTTCAAAATTTATCATTTTCTTTTTGAATTTTTCGAGATTTTTAACCCAGTTTTCGACTGATAAGGGTTAATTTATTTGTTAAATCGGAAAAATGTACAGTGGGGAAAAAAATTGTGGGAAAAATGTTACATTTATTTATTTATTTATTGAATTAATCTCCTAATTTGGAGAAGTAAAATAAGAAACTTAAAGTAATTTAAAGTAGCTCTTTGACGGCCTTAGCTGAGTTAGGTATTTAGCTCATTTTCTTTTTCTTTCTTTTTATTTTTTAACATCGCCTACCAGGCGTCAATTAAAATAATAAATAAATAAAATAATAAATAAATTTAACTCATTTGAATTTTTTTTAGCCTCGCACAAGATATGAACCTGCTAGGCCGTCCATCATGGTACCAAAAGATATATATCCTATTGGAAAATGAATATGATATTTAATGACTATTTATTGATTTGTTAAATATTTTTGTTAGTTGAAGTTGAATTAAATTCAGACACTTGACTTAACTTGATTCCCGGATTAATGAAAATTCCTAAGCAATCTACTTAACGACTCTTTCGCGTCACAAAACTCTTTTGATTTTAAAAATTCTCAATAAGTAAGTTGGGGGAGGGGGGAAGTTGTTAAAATTTTAAAAACACGACGTAAGGGTAGTCTTACTATTTTGAATAGGAAAAAAAAACAATTTTTTGGGAATTTTGATTACAAAAAATTCTAAAATATATTAAAAACTTTTTAGTTTTAACTTCGTTTAAATTATTGCCAATTCTTATTCATCTATTTGAAGAAATAAAAGCATTTTTTTTCTTGATTCGAGTCATTTTTCAATGGATTTTGTAGCCAAAAACTTTTATTTTTTGAAAAAAATCATTCGATTAAAAGAATTTATTAGATGTTCCTCTAGATACTTTATTTCGAGTAAATACGAGACGAAGATATTAATATCGAAGATATTGATAGTGTTTTTTATAAATTATCTTCTTTCTATGGAGGTGGGTCAAAATAATCTGAGAATAATTTAGTTTTAAAACGATTTTAATTTCTAATTAAACATGTCTTAGGGTCAAAAAGAACAAAAAATAATTTTTTATTAGGAATAGTGACATTTGGCAAAGAAATGAAATATTTTTTTTCAGATAACGGGTAAGTCATAATGTTTTGAAAAAAGTTTCGAAGAGAAAAAAAATATGTTAGGATAATCAAAACCTAATGAAATTTTGCAGTTTTGTTGCCCAGCTTTTTAACTCTAATTTTATTAGGGTGGGTTTTTTCTAGTCTTTTTAAAATTACTGTTAAAATTGTTCGAAATATTTAGGTTTTGTTTTGCATTATAATCCAGTTAGTTCCATTTAATTATCTTTGAAAAAATTTAATCATCAAAATTTTTAAAAATTGAACCTCAACCTTGATAGCAAAAAATTACTGTAGTCCTTGCAGCTTATTGAAATGCGATTTAATGCAAAATTTTGGTTTTGTATTGCTTATTAATATTGTATATAACGAAAAGTGGCTCCGTAGTAGCCAAATCATAATATGTTTAAAAGATCAAAAGTACAAAAATAAGGTTAAACATATTATTCCAACGGCTTATAGTTTTAATTTTAAAAGTTAGAATATTATTTGAACTTGTAAATCATGGACATCAGATAAATAAAATACATTTTTGGACATGTTTTCTATAAATTTTTTTTACGGTCCCATGCTATTTCATGTGAAACTTTAACTCGAAAATTCAAATTGAATTTTGAAAATTACCTAAACATCTTTACCTAATAATAATTGAAATAAATAAAGATTTTTGTGATGATTTGTATATTCAGAAAAACATTATGATCCAATATAAATTTTACGCTGAATTCTACTTTAAGTTAGAAGAATAACTAAAAATTTCAAATTTTAGTGTAACTAAAAATGATCCAATAGAAATTTTACGATGAATTCTACTTTAGGTTAGAAGAATAACTAAAAATTTCAAATTTTAGTGTAAAATCTATTCAAATATGCAATATTAATGCAATAATTTAAACCAAAATTTTGTTTTTAATTGCAATTTAAAAAGCTGCAAGGAATACGGCTTAGTATTTGGTTTTGATTTCAATAGTAAAATAAATAGAAGAATAGGTTTATTCTTTTGTGTTCTATAACAATTTTACCTACAAGTTTGAAAATTCATTAGAAAAATGCGATGGTTTATTCTTTTGTGTTCTAAATAAATAATGCTAAAGTCGGAGAAAAAATAAATTTTAAGGAAAATATTGTATAAAAAAGGTTTTAACAGTACAAGATTTTAAATTTAAATTTTTTTTTTTTAATTTAAGCTTAGTTCGAAAGATATTGTTATTTTATATTAAAATTTCTATTCAAACATTTTATCATCGATATATATATCAATATATTCATTAAATGGAGGAATAAAATTCAAAGAAAATAAAACTTATGATTCGGGGCACTATACAAGTTTGAAATTTTAATAGAAAATTGGGATTCAAAAATATTTCAAATATTTTGTAACTTTGTAAAAAATATTTGAATTTTTTTTTCCAATGAGGGTGAATCAAAATAAAATATCTTGATCTAAATAGCCAAAAGAATTTACTAATCTCAACCAAGTAACGTATTTTTTTTTAAAAAGTCTGAAAAATCTGGAGGTCTATGTTTCAGCATGTTTTAAATTCAAAGGATCTTTTAATTTATTTTTATTTTTTTAAGAATGTTTTTCTCATTGTTAATTTTGATTGAGGATTTTATCAGGAAATTAGACAACTCTTTAAAAATTTTCCTTATTTAGACAAATTTTCCTTATCTATTTCATTATACAAATAATTGAGGCTCAATTTTTCAAAATTTTATTGATTAAATTTTTTCTAAGATAATGGAAATTACTTAAAAATAATGTTGAAAGATAAAAGACTTAAAATAAATTCAATAATTATATTAAAAACTCAATAATTTCATTTTTTTCTAGATAAATTAAATTTCAAACAATTTAAATTTTTAAATATTTGTTTATATTATACTAGTTAAAAGATCGGAAATGGTTTGAATAAATAATATAAACCAGACTGTTTAATTTTATAACATAATTTCTAAAATTTTTGTGATAAGAAAAAAATTAAAAGCCGTTGGAATAATATGTTTAACCTTATTTTTGTACTTTTGATCTTTTAAACATATTATGATTTGGCTACTACGGAGCCACTTTTCGTTATTTTTCTCCTTTTCTATAAAAAACGTAGTTTTTTTAAAATAAAATTATTCTTTCTTTAAAATAATTATCATTGCATAGTTTATAATATCGGTAAAATTATCAATTATTTTGTAACTGGAATCAGAAATTATAATCCAACTATTGTGATTGTGTTTTTTGATTAAAACATAATGTTTGGATTCATAGTAATACAATATCGCAGCTAACACTTTAAATTTTGTTTGACTACCTGGAATCAGAACATTCTCTGGATCAAAATCATCAAGTTTAGTTTTGTTGTTTTCAATTATTACATTTCTATTTGTATCATAAATTATACGAACAGTATTAATTCTTATAATTAAAAAATTTGTAAGGTCGAAATCTAATTTTGATGTACAATTATTAATTTGACGACAGTCACATTTACAAGTTGTGATTTCTTCAAACAACTCCGCAAATTTTATACTACCAATGTTGAATGGCTTATTAATTTTAATAAAAAATTTATCTTGAATTTTAATTTTTTCTTGATGACATTTTACACATTGAAATTGGAATTTTATCTAAAAAATAAAAATATTAATATTTTTTATATGTAATTTTTTTAATATTATACCGAGTAGTTAAAAAAATCTTTAAGCCAGGAATGAGTCTCAATAATGAGTATTAAAAACTCAAATGCACACTGCATTTGTGCTGTATCATAACCTTGATTAACATCCTTGGTTGCAATGTATTTTTTAAATTCTTGACTCGAAAATTGTATCATATTCCTAGATTTATAGTTAAATATAAATTCAGAAATAATCCGTGCAAGTTGACAATTATCCTTGAGCGAAATGGCCTAATATATTTTGATTTACTATTAAACAATTAAAATTTGGTATAATGTTAAATTTTACTTTTTTTTGAAAATTATCATCAAATGAAATAAATAATTGAATGACTGAATTCGCATAACAACAATTTTGTCCGGCTAAATTTTTTAATTTTAACTCGTAAATGTTATTTTGAATATTTAGTCTTGGTTTTTTAGGATCGGGTTCATCGGAATTGTTATTGTCATTAATTATTTTATACTGTTGAATTTGATTTATTATTATTTCACTTTTATAATAAACTCGTTTTAGTGAGTTAGTTTTTTGAATAGTATTAAATTCTTCAATAATTTTAAGATTTGGACAAAATTTTTTACGTAGTCTATTTATCTCTAGAATTGCAATTGCATTGCATACTAGAGTCGCGGGATCAAAACTAGACAAATATAGATTTTTGAAAGATTTTATCCTGCTTAAAGCTACATAAGCCATTCCATTTTCAAAAATAGATGAACCAAGATCTATCAATGCTTCTTTAATGGTCATTCCTTGGCATTTGTGTATGGTAATTGCCCAGGCTAAAATTAACGGGAATTGTTTTCGGGTTATATAAATATTTGTACTCAGTTCAAAATCTGCGCTAAATCGTTCGATTGTAGATATTATTTTATATTTTTCATAAAGATCATCAAATGCTATCTTGACTTTTGTTGATAATCCTTTTTCATTATTAATTATCCCTTTTATGGTCCCAATAATTCCATTACATAAGCCATTTTCAATATCTAAATTTCTACGAAGCATTACTCGGGCATTTATCCCTAAATAAAGGATTTTATCAAGACCTGCAGTTTGAGAATTTTTTAGTAATGTCTCAATATTTTCATCATTTAAGGTTTTTCTTGAAATGTCTTGGGCTTGTACTTCATTTGTTTCTATTTTTTTTACTATGAGCATTGCTTTATTCACATTATCTATTTGTTCCAATTTAGGTGCCAAATAAATAATGTCATTTTTTGATGCAATAAATTGTGCTATTTCTTGATAATTTTGAAATTTAACCACCCTTGATTCTAATTTTTTAATGTCACTTAAACTCGGGTTTCCAATCCTGATTCTGTTTAGCATTTCATTGAATTCTAAATCATCTTTTTGTCTTACATTTTGAGTCAATTCTTTATAATTAAATTCGTCCCAAATATGTTTTTCTAACGGGATGCAGTCTAAAAACTTGCTTAATTTGTCATTTTTTAATTTTTCGAAAATAAATTCTCCCTTTACTGGTTTAAGCTTTAATAATAAAAAATTATTTTTTTTAGAAAATAGATAATCTAAGAAATTTTTTTTGTTTTGTCTAAATTACCTGTAATAAGTCACCAAAAAATAGTAAATGTACTATTTTATTTTCTTTAAAAGAACTTGGAAATATTTCTTCAAGACGATAAATAATTTGGGCCAACATTAGGGCGGAAATCATAGAAACTTCATCTTTAAATTGTTTATTAAAATTCAGTATGGAATTTAAACAAAAAAAAATACCTGAAATAATTAAAAACAAATTTTCGTATAATTCTCTAAACATTTTTATAGAACTTTTATTCAAATTATAGAATTCACAATTTTTGTTTTTTGTTACTATTATTTTAAAAAATTTATGAATTGTTGTTCCATCAATATTGTTAGCTGCGATTCCAGTAGGTGCAATAGTTGCAACAGTTATTTTTTTTAAATCTTTAAGTTTAAATGTTATTGAATCTCGTATTGTTTCAATCAAAAAACTTTTACCAACTCCTTTAAATAATTTTATATAAATTTAGATAATGTTTTGTGTTTTATTAAAAAAATTACATAAAAAATTTTAAACTGTTTCATTAGTAAAATATTGAAAGAACGAAAAAAATTTAAATATAAAAAAGACTAAGTCAAAAACATACCTGAACCTGCTTGCATACTAGATCAATAATAAAATTATCAAAAAAAAACTATGTTGGTTGAATTAAAAGAGCATTAATATTCAACAATTTATTTTTTTTTTATTTCTTATTTAAATTATATAATTTGTCAATTTGTTAAAAAAATGATTAATGGATATTTACGACCACTCAGGCATATTTAAACAATTTTTTAATTTAACAATATTTTTTTTTTATTGATTTTTAACAATTTAAATCTTTTTGGGAAATATAAATTCTTTAACTTTATACTAATGTATTATCTCAAAAAAAGCGCACGAACAAGAAGAGCGGATCTTGTATTTGAGTCAAAACTTGTCTTTAAAAAATTTCCAAAAATTTTTCAGGAAAAAAACTTTGGATATAGAAAAATGATAAAATAATATTTTGATCGAAACGCAATTAATTTTTTTAGATCAAAACAGTCGTATTTTACGTTTATCCGTGAGCTTTTTTTAGTTAATTATTCTTCAAATTATCATTTTTTTTTATCTCCAAAGGATTTTTACTAGAAAAATTTTTGGAATTTTTTTTCCACTAAATTTTCAGTGAATTTTCGATTAATTACTTATTTACATATTTTACATAAAATCTGGTAAAATATAATTTAACACAATTTACGTAAAATATGGTGAAATCATCGTATTATAAGAGCACTGTATATAATTATATAATATAATTTTTTTACCAGCACCACCGCCAATGTATGTTTTTATTGGATTAATTTTCAATTCACATTTACATTCTAAAATTGTGTGTTTGTAATGATGATCTATGATTTCATTTACAAAATCAAATATTTCTCTTTGTTCATTATTCAGAAGATCAATTTTTTTATTAATAGAGTCTGAATCTAATACTTTTTTTGAAAATTGAAGATCAGTATGCTGATTAAAGGCTAGATTATTTTCTTCAATTTCTTCGATTTCTTCTTTTGTTTCAAAATTTTGATCCAATTCGTTTAAATATTTTTTGGCCTTTTCAATTTTAAGCCTTGCTTCTTGAAATTCTGAAAACAAACTTTTTCCATAATTATTTTTTATAAAATGATTAAAATATTCTTTTAGGCTTTTAAACTTGTTTTGGTTCAAAATTTCTTCTTCTTCATTTCTCCAAGGTTTAAACAATAAAATCATTTGATAAAAGTATTTTTCAGTTTGCTTTTCGTCATTTATATTTATATGTGGAATTTTTAAAACAAATTGTTTATTTTTAAAATGTAAAAAGCCTAAATTATTTTTCAAAATTTGACAATTTTTATGGAAATCAGTTTTTAAGCATGGACTCTTTTTGACTTCATATATAGATGCAAATTCATACAAGCACATATCTTCGATTTCATTAGGTCTATTAGTATAATATGTATCAATTAAATTATTAAAGTAAATATCAGTACATTCATCATCCAATTCTTTCAATTCATGTAAATTTTTTAATCTTCTTTTACGTTCATTTTTATGTACAGCATTTAAGAACTTAACTTGGTGACTACTCCCATTTAAGTCAAATCCTAGAATTTTAGCACATGCTTCAGGTGCACCTATTTCCCTTTTTTTAAAACATTGTAAAGCAAACGATTTTAATTGACTTGTTAAATTTTTGTTTTTATTGCATTCGTCCCATATTGCTTTGGTATAATTAACTTCGGATTTTGTAATATATGATGTTAAATATCTATTTAAACTTGAACTATTTTCTCCGACAAATTGAATGTCTATATTACCTTCCCAACAATAAAGAATAGAAGGATTATAATCATTAATAGTTTCTTCTCCGGATTCTCGTATTAATTCATATAGTCGAACATTTTTTTTTTTTTTCTACTTTTTATAACATCGCTTAATTTATTTATTTTAAATTTATTATTTTGTTTTCTTGGAAACGAATATCGACATTTCTGAATAATAGATGATCTCTTTTCGAATATTCTTAAACATGATGATGTACATTTATGCATTTGAAACTTTGTAACAAGTTCATAGAGTTTCGGATCCGTATATTTATTTGGCATTTTGCATGTAATATATTTATTTACAAAATTTTTAATTTCTTCATAAGAACTTTTACCTAATAAAGGTGCGTCTTTTATCCATAATTTTGAATGAATATGAGGTGCACCTAAAATTTGATATTTTAATAAATATATGGAAAGTTATTTTTATACTAGGCATAAGATGGTTTTTTCATATACAAGAATTTAAAACAACCATGTAGAATTCAAATTTTATATAGGTTTATCATGTGTAACAATATTATATTATAATAGAAATTCTACAAAAAGACTTAATTTAAAATTTCATTACTTACTTCTTAATAAAATAAAATTAAATAAAAAAACACTAAATAGATTTTGAATTCTCAATGCTTGATTAAAGAATGTTATATATTATTTAACTAAATAAGGTTGATTTGAATATTATATAAAAAAGACCACTTTATGTCTGGTATAAAAAAAACAAGACTATATCTAAATTTTCTTAATTTTTATACCTCTACTCTGATATTCAATCCTCCAGAAAAATTTTTCAACTTTTCCTAGTGGCCCATCGTCATTTAAAATAACATTGTTTAGAAAAATTTTCCATTTTCTTTCAAAATAAATTGCGAATGACACTGGATCTTGTGAGCATAATTTATTTGAGTCAAGTTCTGAAATATTTTCTAAATCGGAATTTCTTTCAACAAGAAATTGTTTGAGATCTTTCCAGTAATATTCTGCACAACTAAGAGTTACAAAAAAAGTTGCTGGGCCAAATTTTTCGTCCAGATTTGACTAGATTTGAATTAAAACCTCCAGATTTGACTTAAGTAGAATAATTAAAATTATAAATTTAAGGTTAATTTTAAAGTTTTACTTCTAAAGTAGTATTATTTGAATTTAAATCTTCCATAACATTTTTTACATTTTTATTTTTATAGTTTTTTGTATTTAATAGAGCATATATTCCATAGTTTATTGAATTAACATCTTTTATATTTGACAAACTAAATGTATATTGAATATCTCTTCGAGCGATGGGGATTTTTTGTTTAAGTATCCAACGACAGTACATTGCTGGATGTATTTTTATCTTTCGGTCATCATACATTCCACCAATACCTCTGGAAAATATTACAGGAAAACATTTTGTGTCTCTTTGTTTTTCTTTATCTTTAAATGGTATTGATTCTATTCTTTGACTCTTATATTGTTCGATTTCGTTAATAAATGGAACATTTAAAACTGTGTTTGCGGTTGTAAAATTTTCGAAACTATTTTTTATTTCTTTATGGGTTATAGTTGTTTTTTTTGAAGAATAATCAAAAAGAATATTTTCTGTTTCTATTAATTTTTTAGACACATCAATTTTAATTTTACTATATAGAGGATTATTTTCTTGTAACCACTTAAGTGCTATTTCTACATCTTTTAGATCGATTAGGTAACTGAATATTTGTGATTTATCATTAGGTAAAGTATCAACTAAAATATTTAAATTATCAAAACAAGGTAACGTATGTTTTATGTGATTGATAGTTTCATTAGTTTCAAGTGGTAAGAATATTGTTAATCCTTTAATGGCTTTAAAAAGTTTCTGAGGATCACGTTTTTTATTACACAAATTTTCAAGTTTAGAAATGGTTTGAAAACTTGAGCCTTGTTTGATCAATAATTGTTCGAAAAAATTTAGTTTTTTTAAACATTCTGGTGGATCATACAATTTCATATTATTTAAAACTGAAAATTTAGGAACTCTGTTATTTTTTAAATCTTTTATACAATACAGTGAACATATTTTTAAAGGATATGACAAATTTTCAGTTTTCAAAACTGATTGCAAAATTTCATCATTTAACTTAATCGAAGAATTTTCATCAATTTTTACAATCGTATTTTCAGGAAAAAGCTGGCTACATATATCACATGCTGACATTCTCAATTTAAGAGCAAGATTTGTTTTATATTGTTGAAATAAATGACCATATTCATCGAGTATAATATTTTCGACACTAGGATTTTCCTGATTTATTGTGAAATTTTTCTTTGAAAAAAATATTAAAATTTATTACCAATGGTATAAAAATTCCATACTCACTTTTTTATGAGAATCTTTACTAATAAAATTAAAGATATCGATAAAAGGCTTAAATATAATCATATTGTTTAGATTTTCTAAAATTTTAATTAATTGTAGGTGTCTATACAATTTTCTTCGCAATGACCTCAAATGCTTAAAATGTACAGAAATATTGTTTACGTAATTTAATAAATTCTGACATTTTTTAATTTTGTTATGTTTGTGTGTATGACATTTTTCACAGTGATAGATCATTTTATACTTAGTAACAGTTTTATTTTTATCAAAATTTTTTTTGGTAAAATAACTTAATTTTTTATGGATTTTATGAGCCCAATTTATTGGAATATTGCATTTGTTCGTGCAATCTTCATAAATAGAGTTTTTTCTTTTTTCTTTTTGTACTATATGACACTGATCTCCGCCGTAAAGTAAGTTTAAATCTGTATTATTTTTATCATTGAATTTGACAAAATAATTATTATATATAGAATATGTAATTTTATCTAATTGTCCAATGGTGTATCTTTTTTTTTCGTATAGGATATCGTATATTTTACCAAAGCGTATCTCGTTTACTTTTTTCGAAAAGAATGGAATATTCTTTTAATATTTATATTTATTATATTTGATTTATTCATTTAATAAATTTTTGATTACCTTTTTTTGAAATTTTTCTCGGATCAATCGGTTAACAAAAAAACTTCTCTCAATAAATATGTCAGTTTTTGATTTTTGAACTTAAAATATATAATAGTAGTATTAAGAATGTATAATTTACAGTTATTTATTTGATGATATAATTTATTTTCGCGATTGTCTATTATATGAAAAGGGGGTCACATAAGATACACAGTAAAAAAAATTGAATTGACACTTAATCGACATTACTTTCTTGGTCACATTTTAAGTGACGCCCTTTGTCACATATCAAACAAGACAAAAAATTATTTAAATAAAATATTAAATTCTTTACCATTGTCCGTTTTTTCAGTTGCTCGTAATGAATAAGTATTATCTTTCTTGATAACTTATAATATATTTTTAGTTTATTTTTTTTGTTTAATAATATAATATTATATTTACTTGTATCATATTTCCTTAATAGTGTTTGAAAAGAAATACAATTTTTAAATTGAATAAATTTTTCTGTGAACATTTCAATTAAGTTTTCGGAAAGATTCATTTTGTTAGAATTTAAATTATCAATAAGTGAAACTAAGTATTCTTCCTGTTCATGGTTCAGTTGTATCTTTCTCATTTTTATAATATAATCTTTCAAATTAAAAATTTGTTTTTCCTCTCAAAAGGAATTTATTTATAAGACACTATCAGGTATCTCTTTCTACAAGGAAAGATAAAAATTTTAATTTTTCAAAATTAAACTACTTTTATTTTTAAATAATTTTGAAAAAACAAAAAAAAACTTTTTTTTATATAATATTATCAATTTATTGAATTTTAAATTGACAAGATTTTTTTCCATTTTATTATTTCTAAAAACAAATTGGTGATTAAATTTCAAATTTTATCTTAAGAAAAAATTTTTAAGAAAAAAAATAACCCAATTATAAATTTTTAAAAATTTAAAGAAAAAAATCGGCTGCAAAATAAAATTTTTTAAATTTCTGGAAAAGTCTTATTTTTTTTTTTTGATACCATTCTTTAAGATTATTGGTTGCATCGCATATTGGATTGATTTCAAAATATGAGTTTAATGATAAGCTTATAAATTTTTTATCATTAAATATCTTTATATTAGCATTTTTGATAGCTATTACATTTTCAGGTCGTACTTCTTGTTTAACAATCTCAGCCTTAATTAAATATTTAAAAAAATTTAAAGTAATTTAAATTTTAAAAATATTTACAAATTTATTCCAAAATGTAATTTTTGCTTTGTACTTTGATTTGTCTAAAATTACGATTTCGAACATTTTTTTTAGAATTCTTAAAGTAATTTGCTCATCAACAGCAGTAACAATTGCAAGAATATCAAATTTCTCAGTTGAATTTTTTTCTTTTGAAATTTTTTTAATTTCACTAAGTTTTAATGGATTAAAACTTCTGGTTGGTACATTGCATAAATTTTCAACTTGCTTAATTTTATTTATTTTAGAATAATTGTCGGCTAAGACTATTATTTTAAATTCATTTGTTGAAAATGTCTGGTCTAACAGGTTCGATTTCCTAACTAGGTTCATGGATTTCAATATAATCGTGCATATTATATTCAAAGTATATTTCATCCAAATCAATGAATTGTAAGACTACATTAGTTGATTGATCCTGCAGTATTATAGTAAATATGCAGGTTTTTTCATTATAACCTGTGTTGGATATGTAAGTGATGACTCCTCTTATGTAGTTACTTAAATACAAATTAGGGTCATTTAAAATTAAACAAAATGTACTTATTTTTAAGATTTCAAGTTTCAAGAATTAGATCATTGAAAGAGATATTTTTAAATTTTAAAACTAGACACTTTTACAGCAGTTTTTATTTTGAAGTCTAATTAAATCTTACTTCTTGTTATTTAAACCAAGTTCAGCGATCGTAATAAGTTTTTTTTTTACATCACAGTCTACAATTTCATTTTCATCTTCGCTTTCAGTGTCATCTTCATCGTTGAAATTTTCAAGAATAATCACATTATTCTTTTGACTTGTGTAATTAACGATAGAATTTGACTTATGGTCATTTTCTTGCGAAGCTTTTATTTAAGTTTTAATATTTTTTAAAATTCATTATTTGTTAAAATTAATTACTCATATTTATTGATTTTTCTTCGTCATTTGTTTCCTCTACGATTTTTTGGGCAAAGAATTTTCCATTTGATTTTATTTGGCTTTGCTTAGTTTTTGTCTCAATAGTTTCAGCTTCTTTTGGCTTTGATTTTGGCTGTAGATCATTATCAATGCTGTAAGTGGACAATGATGTAGTCAAATTATTTTTTCTTTTACTTTGCTTTAGGGCCATTATGTTCTTAATTAATTCAATATAATCAATCTAATGATATTAAAAAACTTTCTTTACTTTTACTAGAACATGCGGTTTTAATTCAGAATTTAAAATTTGAATCAATGCAAAATTTATCATGTATATATGTAAAAATATAAAGATTATTATAGATTGCAATATTTTTATTATATTTTAATATCAATTAGTATAATTTAGTTTCATCAAATAATTTATTTTAATTTATTAGTAATTTTTACAAAATTGTTAAAGTATAATAAAATGAATAGACTTTAATTTTAATCTATTTTGACATTTAATTATTTTATAATTATAAAAATTTTTGATATTTTAAATAATGTAAAAAATTATTATTTAAAACTCAATGAACGATAATAAATTTAAAAATTTTAAATCTAATAGATTTTTAAAAGTTACAAATTAAATATGAGTTCATTTTATCTTATTTATTTGTGTTAATAACTAATCAAATTAAATTTAATCAAAATTTTTAACTACTTCAATTAATGATAGTTAAATGTTTTATAAAATTTTTTAAAAAATTTTCTTGTTGAGATGACAAAAATATTAAAAAATTTTTTTTAAATTATGTAATATTCTCAATAGGTCAAATAGTGTATTATATTAAATATATTTCTTTTTTTATAATTACAATATTTGAAAAAGAAATTCTTGTATTTTTTTTGTTTTATTCTTGTTTAGATGACAAAGATCTTCAAAAATTGGGGTCGCTTTATTAATTTTAGTAATGTTTTAAATAGCTCAAAATTATAATATATATTGTGTCTTAATTTATAATTATAAAATATTTGAAAAAAAAAAATTTCTATTCTTCTTTTTATTTTACTATTGAAATCAATACGAAACACAAAGCCGTATTCCTTGCAGCTTATTGAATTTCAATTAAATGCAAAATTTTTATGGTTTAAATTACTGCATTAATATTGTATATTTGAAAAGATTTTCGAGGATAAATGCGACATTAAAATTTGAAATTTTTAATTATTCTTCTAACATAAAGTAGAATTCACCGTAAAATTTCTATTGCATCATAATGTTTTTCTGAATTTACAAATCATCACAAAAAATCGTTATTTATTTCAATTAATATAAGGAAAAGATGTTCAGGTAATTTTTTCAAAATTTCAAAAATAAATCCCGTTTTTATCAGTTAAAAAAAAGGTTTTCAAAGTTAAATTTGAATTTTCGAGTTAAAGTGTCACATAAGAATAGCATGGTACCGTTAAAAAAATTTTTAAAAAACATGTCCAAAAATGTATTTTATTTATCTCATGTTTTACTCGAAAAACAATTATATTTTACCATTGCTTCAAATATTTTACCAAAATTAAAATACTTGTCAACTTTTAATAATATTCTAATTTTAGAATAAAAATTAAAAGCCGTTGGAATAATATGTTTAACCTTATTTTTGTACTTTTGATCTTTTAAACATATTATGATTTGGCTACTACGGAGCCACTTTTCGTTATTTTTACCCTTTTCTATGAAAATCTTTGGTTTTTCAAAATAAAAATTGTTTTAGCGAATAAATAAGTAAAAATGAATGATTTACTGAAGCTTTATTAAAAAAACTTTATCAGTACTCTCCAAGACGTTTGTATTGAAGTCTTTTTTTTGTTAATTTGATATTTTCATTCGTCCCTGCAAATCTAGCGAACTTTCTAATTTAGCGAAGCATAATAGTAACGTAGCGTTCGTAAATAATAAAGTAAATGCTCGATTTTTATGACATGTCATTATTCCAAATATTGACATGTCGTTATGTATCGAACAGTGGTTGAAAAAATCGATCTATGACATGCCATAAAACCCGAAAATAGGCCTTTTTTCGAGAAATTGGTAACCATTTTTATGACATGTCACAAATATAGGAAAACAAGGGAAAAATGTATATTAAATTGGGCAATTAAATGTATATAAAAAAAAAAGAAAAATTAAGGGGCATAGTATAAATATTAAATTGGGCAGCAAAAAAAGATAAGAAAATTACTTACCTAAATTTTCTAAAATAAATAAAAAAAATAAAAATCAATTGGTATGAGATAAAATTTAAAAATTTTTTTTTATTCTTAAGAAAAGGAACGGTCATGTGAAAAACAGAATTTTAAAAAAAAGTGTGTGAAAATAAAAAATTAACAATCCTCTATGAGGGATTAATTTTTTTTAAAACGTTCACTGTTCAAATAATTGAATATTTAAACTTTTTTTATTTTTCGAAAAATATAAAACAAAAATTGATTTAATTTAAAAAAAAATCAAAGAAATAATAAACTAAGCGGATAAATTGATTAACGTTTTCCGAAATAATTGATCGATTGGGTAAGTTATTTTCTTTATTATATAATATTTATATTAAATTGGGCATATTTTCTATTTTTTCTATCTTTATTTCCTATTTTTCTGACATGTCATAATAATGGTTACCAATTTGTCGAAAAAAGGCCTTTTTCGGTTTTTATGACATGTCTTAGATCGATTTTTTCAACCACTGTTCGATACATAACGACATGTCATAAATATAGGGTATCCTATAATAATGACATGTCATAAAAATCGAACATTTACGTTAATAAGGATTTAAAGTCATTTGTTAATATGGCAATGTTAAGTTTAGAATCAAACATATCAGAATATAAATTTGATTAGAACATATTAATTTAGATAATTAAAGCGTTAACTTGTGCAAAACTTGCTTTACATTTTATTGGAATTTTATTTTTTTTGAAATTTTCATAAAATAAGAAGTTAAAGAAATAAAAAAAATGATATTTTGATATTTGATACAATACTTAACATACCCGTTAATATATTAAATGATTTTAACGATATATAAAGTTATATATTTGTTTCAGCCTTTTTGCAGACCTATATTTTTGGGTGTAGCTAATATGTCCTACTTAATTCCTTTAAATTCTATAATGTGATTCGGCTTGGCCTACTTTAAACGTAAACAATGGCTAATTTTATGGTCAGAATTCTAAAATTAAAGCAGAGACTAAAAATGATTTTGAAACATTGATACATTAATTATTTTTTTATTAAATCTCAAACGGAAGGATGCGAATAAGGTGACCGTTTTTAAGAAATCAGGATACTAAAAATTTTTGAATAAATAAATTTTTAAAACTTTATCATCAATTTTATAAAAATGAACTTAGCGCCTTTAATAAATTTTATTAATTTTTTTAAAACAGATTTGAGCAAAAAAGTGCCTTAAAGTTATATATAAATTGCTAATTAACTACTACTTCAAACAAAAATTTAATTCAAAGTGGAATTTAAGGTTAATTAATGTAAAATTATTTTAAACAAATTTAAGTTAACTAAAAATTGTTTAGATGTTTATCGATTAATTTTGTAACTTCGTAACGATGCTTATTAAGTGATTGTTTGGAATCACTAAATTTCGAGTAAAGTTTTATCTGACTCTATGTTTAACTTATAGTCACTTTAATTTTAAAAAAAGTCAAATAAAAATTTTGTTTTTTTATCTTTTGGAGTACCTAATTCAATTAGCTTGAATATAATTACATCAAAAAGAGGCAAAATTTTTAAATTTTCAATTCAATTTTGTTAAATGTTTTACAAATTCACATTTTTTTTTTCTTGTTGAGTAGACAAAATGTTCAAAATTTGGTGTAGATTTCCTAATTTATATAATATTTGATACAACTTATAATATCCAATAATTAAATATTACTTTTTTTTTATAAAATTTGAAAAAAAATTTATTTTAGACTTAGATCCTCAAAATTTGAGTTTCCATTTTAAATGTAGTATTTTCAATAGCTCCAATAAATATATATTCTGTTAAAGGCCAATGCACCATAAATTCGTATTTTCTATGTTATTAGGGTTTTTTTAACTCACTCACACTGATCATCATCGATCTTAACTACAAAACCCTATTTAATATAATACAAAATTGAAAAAATTAAATTTTGTATGGAAATTTTTAAAGAAATTATTTATTTATTAATTAATTTAAAGTATATTTGGTTTGATTTTTCGTCTTTTGTATTAAATTCATACCCAATCTTGATTTTAAAACATAAAAAGTGCGTTGATTTAAAATATTTTAAAAATAGAAATGTTTCATTTTAAAAAATTGCAATGTTTTGAATTAAAATTA
>NTPY01000752.1:522087-535901 GCA_002922825.1 Brachionus calyciflorus
TGTTTAAATAAAACTCCGTTTTTATAATTTAATATTAAAAATTTTTTCTATTCTGTCCGTGTCCGGATTTTAGTAAATACAGATCCGTGTCCGGATTTTAGGAGTTTTTCTATCGGTCCGTGTCCGGATTTTAGTGTGGCTGTTTTTTGGTCCGTGTCCGGGTTTTAGATAGGTAAAATTCCGTGTCCGGCTGTCCGTGTCCGTGTGTCCGTGTCCGGATTTTAGGGACAGCCATTTTTTTCTTTAAAAATTGTTTTTAAAAACTTTTTCAGGAAAAAAAATGTAGAAAAAAAATTTTCAGTAAAAAAATTATAAAAATTATGGTAAAAGCTATTTTTTTTTCAAAATATTCTTTTGAAATTTTTTTTAGTAATTAATTTTTTCCTTATAATTAATTAATTGAACCTTTTTTCTCAAATTTTTAAGTACAGCTTTTGGTACGCTTTTTAGTACGCTTTTCAGTACGGTTCGGGTACGGTACTGGTACGCTTTGGTACGGTACGGTTCGGTATGAATTCGGTTCGCCATTTTTTCATCAGCTGTGCTGTACAAAAAATCCAATCAAGTTTCTTTTTGGATTTATTTTAGAATTCTATAAATTTTAACATCTCTATAACAATCTTATATTTGAGGACATTAGCAAGACAAGAATCTTTATAATTTTTGAGACAAATTTTTTTAATGTAAAAGATCATTTTTTTCTCTTTATTTGCCAAATTTAGAATAAATTTTTACATGATTTTTTCCTAGGACATAGAAAAAAAAGTTTTTATTCAGAAAAAAAAGTCTTTATTTATTCATTGCTTTTTGAATGCTTAAAAATGAATACCGTAAATATTTTAAAGTTGCAATAAAAGCTCGAAAACTTGGCTTTAGTGCCACCATAAAGATTTTTTTTTAACTCGAAATCTATTGTAAACTGAAAAGACTGAGATTTTAAGGCTTAATGAGTCCTTAGGTTTCATTTTAATCATCCCAAACATGAATAGTTAATTTATTTTTGAGGCGCTAGAACCAAGTTTTCTGACTTTAAGAGCGACGTTAAAAAACAATTTACGGTAAAAAAAATTTAACAATAAAAAGATTGATTTCTTTGTAAAGAATAATATTTTTCAAGATACCACATTCGTAATGCTCGTTTAAAACAAAGACATATTTAAAGACAGATCCTTAAAGATTAGATTTGAAATTTAAAAAATAAGACCTGTATACTAAGAATTTTGAAAGTGTGTATTTAAAAAATATATTGCAAATTTCAAATCGAAAATATACTGCTTAAAAAAAGAATTGAAATTATAGCAACTATATATTTTTTTTTCTAAATTTTCAGTCCTAAAACTCTCTAATAAAAAGCTTTTAGCTCAATCAAAAACTAAAAGTGACTTTTTAAATTTGCTAAAATTAAGCTTGGAAGAAAAAAAAATTGTCTAAGTTTTAAAAAAAAAAAATAGTAATCATAATGCCAAGATATAGCCAAAAATCTGGTAAAGAAAATAAACCAGACAGACCCCCATCGCCTAATATATTTAACTATTTGGCAAATGAATCGGATAACAGTGATCTAATGGATTTTACTGAAGATGAAGATGAAATAGACAACAAAAAAGCCGACACCGATTATAGACCCTCAAAATACAAACGTAAATACACTCCTGGTGAATGCTCATCTAATAACGCAATGTCTGAAAATGTTAACATTTTAAATCGAATTGATTCAGACGAACCACTTATCAAAAAAAGACATGTCTTTACAGAAGAAAAAAATTTAGATTCTAAATATCTCACTGATCAAACATTTATACCATATCATAAAATATTCTATAAAAATATTCTAACCGACTTGGAAATAATTGGTCAGATTCATTTGAAACAAATTGATTTATATAAAAATTTTGACGTAGTTAAACTGAAGACTTATGGCAAAGGTAAACGAGAAAGTCCAGAAGAAACAATTGTCAGATTTCAAGAAAAAAGAACCCAATACAATGAAAATACACAAAGTGAAGTTCTTTTTCATGTCAGCGATCATCAAATGCATTTACATAAAATTGGTTTTAACACATCTGATCTAACCAATGACAACACTAATTTTAATTTTTTGGTTTACGAGAGTCTTAATGAATATTCATCTCAAATGGAAGATGGATTCTGTTATGCTAGCTCCTCAAATCCATCCAAACGTTACAAGAAACTATTAGAGTCTTATGACCGTGAACATTTCATTTTGATTACTAATCATTATTCGGTCGAACAAACAAATCAAAAAGCTGAGTATAACTTTTTTAAAGCAGAAAAAAACGAGTTGAATTCAACTATTTTAAGACTCTTATCAAATAAATACATTGGTTTAGTTTTGAATAAGATAGAAGACAAATCAAATTCATTAGTTTTAAATTTGAGCATTTTTCTTAATGAAAAATGTCGTCAAGACGAAATTATCGAGTCGAACCCATCGTTCACCTATCTTAATTCAAAAAGTGTTATGGATATACACTATCTAATGACACATTTTTATTTAAGTCGTATTAATTTACAAATAAATCACCGATCTTTTTTTGATAATAAACAATCGGATGAATGTTTTGATGTAATCAATAAAAATGCTGATGAGATAACTAACAGAAATGAGAATTTATTTGATTTAATTTACGAGTTGCATAAAAATAGTGGTGATTTTAATGAGCTTATCGGATGTAGTGATGATACAGTCATACAAAATTTAAGTAGTTTAAAACCTGATTTACGACCATATCAAATAAATGCTATTAAATGGATGCTTTTTAAAGAAAATTTTAATTTTAAAAAGACTCGAAGATTAGTTGATCAAGACACGAGTGAAATTCATCCATTATATGTTAAATTAAATAATGAAAAGGGCGATGTTATTTATTATCACAAATATTTTGGGGTTTTTACCAAAAAAGAGCCTTTGCGACTGAAATCTTTACCGGGTGGTATATTAGCGGATGAAATGGGTTTGGGAAAAACTCTTGAAATATTAACTTTAATTATGATCAATACAAGAAATGATAATTTTACTCACGAGTTTGTCTCTTGTAAAATTGAAAAATCTAGAAAAGATTTGAATAAAAATTCGTTTAGTTGTCTATGTGGTAATACACCTGAGTCGTTTCAAATCGACACGTATAAACGAAATAAACATGAAAAAGACAAAAGTATATATCAGTGTGTAGCTTGTTCTGTTTGGACACATATTGAATGTGTGAATTATAACGGAAAAAAAGATGAATTTTTGTGCCTGGAATGTTGTACTAAAGTACCACCGATAAAATCTGGTTGTACTCTAATAGTAACTCCATCGATCATTAGTCATCAATGGGCTGATGAAATAAAAAAACATGTCGATAAAAAACTAAAGGTAAGAAATTGTTTTGTTTTTTTCTTATTTAAATTAAAGCTTGAAATAAACTATAATGAAGCCAACTAATGCAAAAAGTTAAGTTTTAACGATTTAGACTAAACTATTTTAATTTTAAAAGCGTTTCATGGTAGGCTACCATTTTGAGAAGCTATTATCTCTTGCTAAACTCCAGTTTCTTTTTTTATACAAACTTTTAAAATAAAAAAAATTTTCTAGATTTTTTAAAAAAAGTTTCATCAAGTCTTTTTGGGGGTCTTAGTCCTTGGCTAATACTTTTTTTAAGAATTTAAAAATTAAAATGAGATTTGAAGCTTTTCACAACTTCTAATTCTTGATTGAGCTATAAACTCGTAAATGTTTAAGCAGTCGACTGTGATCTGCGGGTGAGGGTGAAAGTCAAACAAAAATCTGGGAAAGTCATACAAAAATTTTTTTCTGTTCGCTGACAGAGAAAGTCAAACAAAAAAGTCCATTTTCTGGGAAACTCATACAAAAAACACCAAAAACTGGGAATTTCAAACAAAACTAGGGTAAAGTCAAACAAAACAGGGGTAAAGTCAAACAAAAATTTTTTTCAACATTAATTTGGTCAAATTTAAGAAAAAAAAAATTTTTTTAATTTTTTTTGTTTTTTATACTCTATTTTAATACTAACACTTGTTCTCATTTTCGAAAACTCTTTTAAGAAAAATTTTTGGAAATGTAAAAATTGAAATTCTTTGGAGAAAGTCAAACAAAAAAACTTTAATTAATATTTTTTTTAATTTTCCCTATATTTTACTATTTAAAAGAATAAAATTTTTAAAAAAAATAATCTTAAAAAGGTTCTATTATTAATTAAAAAAAATTTTTTTTTCTTAAATTTGACCAAATTAATGTTGAAAAAAATTTTTGTTTGACTTTACCCCTGTTTTGTTTGACTTTACCCTAGTTTTGTTTGAAATTCCCAGTTTTTGGTGTTTTTTGTATGAGTTTCCCAGAAAATGGACTTTTTTGTTTGACTTTCTCTGTCAGCGAACAGAAAAAAATTTTTGTATGACTTTCCCAGATTTATGTTTGACTTTCTCAGATTTTTGTTTGACTTTACCCTTTACTCGTGATCTGCTTTTTCTTTGAGTTTTATCACTTTAACTTTAGATCGTTAAATCTCACAGATTAGTCAAAGAATTTCTGATAAATTTTCTAATAGACAAATAATAATTTTCAGGTCTAATTTCCTTTCCGATTTTCCACATTTTAGTGTCAAGACCAATTTAAATTCGTCTCAAAGTTAAGGGGAGACTTAAATTTTTTTTATTGCAAGTCCTTACTTTATTCTGAGTTTCTATTAGATTAATATAAAAGTGATTAAAAGTAAATTTTTTGTCTGAAATAAAGAAATAAAAAAAATTTTCGAAATGATCCAGTTTCTCACGATGAGACTAAACCAATCAAATAAAAAAATAACAAAGAGCTTAATTTTATGAATTCATTTATTTCTAGTTTTTAAAACGAATTAAATATTTAAGTTTTTAAAAAAAGTAATTTAATTAAATGTATTTTAAAGGTCCATGTGTATAAAGGAACGAGTGGAGGATTTATTCAACCCAAAGATTTAGCATCATTGGATATTTGCATAACAACATACGATGTCTTAAGCAATGAATTAGCTCATGTATTTGCTATTGAAAATCAAAGAAGTTTGAGAAAAGCTAAACGTTTTTCGAATATTCCAAGTCCGTTGATTTGTGTAGAATGGTGGAGAATATGTCTTGATGAGGCTCAAATGGTACATTCAACAAATTCACGTTGTGCCGAAATGGCAAATCGTTTAAAAGCAATAAATAGATGGTGTGTAACTGGAACTCCTATTGGTCGCTCTTTGGCTGATCTTCACGGTTTATTTGCGTTTATTCGAGAAGATCCATACTTGGATAAAAAATGGTTTAAATATTGTCTTTTTGAGACATTTCAAAGTGGAGATAAAATGCCAATGGCCAAAGCGGTTAGTAATGTTTTATGGAGAACAGCTAAGCGTTATGTTGAGGATCAAATTAATATACCTAAACAAACCGAGATTTGCTATTGGCTCGATTTCTCACCATTCGAAGCTCATTTGTATCAACGTGTCCTCGAAATTTTTAGACAAAATCGCAAAAATTCATTCATTAGTCAAGATTTATCAAATCAAATTTCAATTCAAGATATTAACAATAATACTGCTGAAGAAAAAGATAATGTTGATCATTTTTTCTCTAAATATTTAAATGGAAATATTCGATTGGACGAGGTTGAAAGAGCTGTTATAGATCAAGTAATTAATTTAAAGAAAAAAAGAGTTTGAAAAATTTAATTTTTTAAAAACAATTTTGAATAGCTATTGGCTCCATTGATTGATTTAAGATTAGCTTGTAGCCATCCACAATTGGTATTGAGAAAACGTACATTCATGGCACAAAATACAATGGCTAAAAAAAAAGAAAAGTAAGTTATTAAATGTTGTTGTCACTTTGAAAATTTCCAAAATTTTATTTTTTAAGATTGTTGACTATGGAAAAGTCTCTTCAAATTTTGATGAAAAAAACTCAAAACGAATGTGATAACATCTTTAGATCTTTGACAATGCATTCGAATGCTATTGCAGGCCTACATATTTTAAATAACGATGTAATTAAAACTTTTATCTCAAAAATTAATAATTTAAATTCAAATTTAATGAAATATCTCTTCACCAAAAACATGTTTCTCTTCGCCACAACACAAAAATGTTGTGTTAAAGAAAAAAAAATATTTTTCGATTTTTTTATAAATATCGAAAAAAATCTTTTCGCCACTATGATTTTATAATTAATTCATTTTTTACATTGAATACTTGTTTTTATACATGGATAATGGTTTGAAGTTGTAGTTTAATCCATTCCTAAATGGAGATTTTCGGATGAGTCTTTTTCGAGAATAAACGCCGAAAATGTTCCCTTAGTTATCTTCAATAATGGGCGAATCTTAAAAATTTTGGTCTATTCTGATTTTATTATGAGATTAAATTGTTTACTTGTATTGATGAAATATTTATTTTATTTTGAAATTTGTGCTTTAAAGTTTTAAATTTATGGTGAAGAGATTTTTTTATAAAAAATGTTGATTTTGTGACAAAAATTTAAAGATATAGGAAAGAGTGTTTATATTGTTTGTAGAAAATTTTTGTTTTTGGGGATGAGGGAGATCCAATTTAATTCTCTAAATGCTTAATGGTCTTGTCGGTTTAATTTAGCCGCTCTAAGGAAAAAAAATTGGCTTACTTTTCGGAAAGAAAAAAGAAATTTAACGCAATTGCTCGATTTTAACGACATTTTGTTAAAGTTGGGTATTCGGGTTTAACGACAGGGTCTTATAACATTATTTAGCGACATGTCGTTAAAATCGAGCAAATACGCTATTAAAAAATTGAATCTAACATTGTCACTCATCGACCCAACCATAATCATAGACTAATATTTAATATTATTGAAAAGTAGCCTGACAATTATCTTATCTTTAGCGTCAAGAAATCCCATTAACTTAATGGGAATAAATTTTAAAAAACACGCTTTTAACATCCTTTAAAATACTCAATATTTTATTTATAAGGTTCCCCAAGCAATCACAACATATCAACAAATTTTAGACTCCGAAAACGATTACAACTCAAATGTTAATTTAGATCTAATTCAAAAAGTACACACTTATCACAATTATATTGACGTACTCAAAATGGATTTGGATCGTCGTAAAAATGCTGAAAATTTGACTGAAGATGCCATAGAGAATATCCAATCTCAAATTGAACTTCTTAGGCGTAAACTTAAGGATTGCGAAAATTCTTATAAATTAGCTTTCGATGAAAAAAAGACCAAAGACGAGGCTCAATTTAACAAAACAAGAAAAGACATTGATAAAAAACATAACCTAAAATCACAAAAAGAATCCAAATACTTAGTAATTTTAATAGATTTTCTTGAGCAAATTAAATCTAACGAAGAATTTAATAATGATTTTTGGGATCAATTGAGCAAAGAATTTGCAATGAGTACATATTTTGAAAGAACAGATAGAGATGAGGACGATGAAGAAAGTAATATTGAATCGGAAGACGACGATGAACTCAATAACTTGGTTAAAACATCATATACGTTTTGTGGGCGTACAATAAAAACAATTAATGAGTTGGAACTAGTATTTACAAATGAATTTGACCAAGTAATAGATCGTCGTGATAAATTAATTGAACAAGTTGAGGATATTTCGGGCGAAATTGGCGATGATTTAGTGTCGAAATCGGCCGATTGTCATTTAAGACATGATCTCAATAATCATCGAATAACTAAAAAATCTCAAAAATGCAAAATATGTAAATTTGACCAAGCTCTAAACTCATATGCAAAGCATTTATTTTCGAATTCACTCGATACAATTAAAATTTTTAATCCAAGATCGAACAAAAATGAGTCGGATGAAGAATTCGAACAAGAAGATTTTCAATTAAATAGGATGACTAGTGATTTAGAAAAATTGATCAAATTAATTAATTGGTATTGCAAGTCGAAAAAAAATCTTGTGGAAAATTTCGAGCAATCGAAAGAATTGTTAGATTTTTACAATTCATTAAAAATCGAATTTCAACATTCGCGTCAATATTGGACGAGTCTAAATACTTTGATAAATTCAATGGATGAACTAGACATGGCTAAGACTAGGTTAAGACTACTTCAACCAGGCGAAAAATTAAATCAAAAATTTGACTATATAATTGAGCCATCAATGATAAATACCCATTTTATAAGACATCAAACAGAGCAAAGAGAAAATCGAATAGCTCTTGGGAAAAAACTAGGACAGTTAATTTACTTGCAGCAGTCATCAAAGACTTTTAATTTAGTCGATAATCAAGAGAATACAGAGCCTTGTCCAATTTGTCAATGTAATCTAGGATTCGAGGTAAGAGATAAAAATTTAAGATTCTTGGAATCTAAGTTTTAAATCTAAATTCTTTTTAAAGTGGTTCATTTTATCATGTGGTCACTTGTTCTGTAAAGAATGCTATGAAAAATTATTAAATAGCGAAAATTCTTTTGTCAATAATTCAAAACGATACGTTCGTTGTGCTTTGTGTAGAGAGAATTGCCCACATGAAGAATCACATTTAGTTAGTACTAAAAAAATAGAAGAACTAAGTCAAGTCGAGCCTGATTCTAAGCTTACCAATGTGGAACAGAAAAGTTTTTTAAATGAGTATAAAAACGTTAATCCTGAATCGATTCAACTTAAAAGCGTAAAAATTAAGGTACGTTTATTAAATAGATTTTATTTCAAATTTGAATAACATAAAAAAAAATTAATTTTTTTTTAAAGGGTGAATGCAATTCGGCTAAAGTAGAAGGTATAGTCAAATGTTTGGTTAAAATTTTAAAACAAGATCGATATTCAAAGTGCATAGTTTTTTCGGAGCAGTTAATTATGTTAGATTTGATCATAGACTTACTAAAAGACAATTCAATATCATTCGCTTACGTGAAAGATAATTACTCTTTACAGAAAAAAATAGACGAATTCAAAAAGAATTCTGATTGTAATGTTCTTTTAATGCCTTACTCATTTGGTGCTAATGGTTTGAACATTATTGAGGCAACTCATGTTTTGCTTGTTGAGCCAACATTAAATAAATCCCAAGAAGTTCAAGCAATCGGTCGAGTTCATCGTATTGGTCAAACAAGACCGACTTTTGTCTATAGATTTATGATTAAAAACTCTATTGAAGAGCATGTTTTCTCCATGTTTAAAGCCAACACGAGTTATAGCTCTAGTGAGAAAACAACTCCAAATTTTGATAAACCAATGTGCTCCAAATCACTTGCTCAATTTGATCAACAAAAAGAAAATAAAGTCACAACATTGACAGTTAATGACTTAAAGAAGCTATTTTTAAGTTTATAAATTTTCTTTAAAAAAGTTGTTCACTTTTTTTGTCTAGGATAAAATTACCTCTTTTCCTCTTTTTTTTTTAAATTAAATTTCTATTTAAACTAAAAATTGTATATACTTTTAATTTTTAGAAGTCTTTAACTTAAATTTGAAGTAGTATTATGTCAAATATTACTAAAAAGAGTTTAAATGTCCATTTTTTTGTCATTAGTGTGTGTGTTTAAATCCTGCGCAAGTCATTTTTTTTTTGTTATTTTCCAATTTTTTTTGTAACTGATTTGTTTAAAAACTTAGACGCTTTGATTAAAAAAAGATTCAAATAAAGAAAGAAATTAATTTTTTTTAATAATTTCTAATTGTTATTTTAAGCCGTAAAAAGATGTATTAAATTTAAATAAAGTTTTTTTTCGAAATTTGCATTATTCTTTTTTTTGTGTCCTCGATTATGCCTTATTTCTTTCTTTGTGCCTTAGAGTGATTAGTCAATTTTACGGATTTTCACACGTAAGGCTTATACTGTAAATTTAATTTTTTTTTTATAGGCATGTTCAGTAAACATTTTAAAAATACAGTAGACTCACTTTGTAGCTACTTTGAATAGAAATCTTGACTCGACTGGTGTAACTTACAATGATAGAATTTTGTTCCTTTCGAGCTTTTTTAACAGAACTAAAAATTTTTTGTTTGATAAGCTTAATTAAATTCAGCATTAAAGTATCTTTTTGAAATTAAACTTTTGAAACAACTAAATATTTTTTTGATTTTCCTATTTTTTAGAATTTTTATTAAAATTAACTTTTGTATAGATCGACGCAACGTTACTGTTTGAGTTCTAAAGAAGAGGAATATAATTTAAGTCACATAAAAAAAGTGGAAAGAAAAAAATAACAAAAAAATTGATTAAAATTAAAATCTCTTTTGATTTGAAAAGGAATAAAAGATACTGAATTTTGCCACGAATTTTTGCTTTTTTTTTATTTCAACCCAATCTCTCTAAACTGTTTTTAACATCAATTTCACATGTTCTATTTCTAGCTAATGACACTAACTGATTTTATCTTGATGAATGAGAAAACTATCGATTTTCAGATAGTATATTTTTTACTCTTAATCTAAAATTAAGCACTTCAAAAGAATAATTCTCCATTTATTTTTCGGACAAATATTTGGATCCTTCAATGTTCTCACCTTTTTACTAGTTGCTATTTACTATAATAACACTGAAGTGATTTAATTGGGAAAAACTAGATTCTTATTAAGTAAATTAAATATTATAAAAAAGTCTATGAAAAGATGTAAGAGGTTTATTTTTTAATTTTTAGAATATGGCATGCGTATGTGAATGTAATTTCACGCGTGTCTCATGTTTCTTAAACAGACTGGAAAACGTTTTCAATGAAAGTAAAGTAAGAGAAAAAGTTTCAAAATTTTTTAAGTAACATTTTAACATTTACATTAGAAACCACTTCAATATGCAACAAAAATAAATCATATATTTTTTTATTTTTCACTCAAGATAATTTATTAAAATAAAATAAGAATAAAATTTGCTGAAATGTTTCGAAATTTGAAAGGCACATTGTATACCTTTGCAAAACGAAACTCAGAGGGGTAATTTTTTTATAAGCGTCTTCCTAATTTTATTTAACCGAAGATCTCCTTCACTAATTTTTTGTTTTCTTTAGTATATTTTATGGGGTCGCCGGTACTGGTTTATTAACGGTATATGCAGTTAATAAGGACAATTTTTCACCAGACAAAAAGCCTCACCATGCCTTTTCCTTATTTTCATCATCATCATCAGACATTGATTTGAGTGATTGTCTTACAAATACAATTACCGATGAAAATGAATTAAGAGCGAATAGTAGCCAAATGAAGAATCGAATGGAGGCTTTTATTACTAATCTTCAAGGCAAAATAATTAAAAAACTACAGTCTTTTGAACCTGAAACAAAATTTAAAGTAGATAGATGGTTAAGAAAAGAAGTAGGACTTTTTAAATTAAAAAAGCATTTTAAGCTTTTTTAATTGTTTGTTAAGGGTGGTGGTGGTATTACTTGTATAATTGAAGATGGTCAAGTATTTGAGAGAGGTGCAGTTAATATTTCTGTTGTGTCTGGTATGCTTCCAAAAGCAGCTGTCAATGAAATGAGAGCAAGGTTTTATAAGCTTAACTTTCTTCTAATTGTTTTTTTTTAATATTTAATTTGAAAGAGGTAAGACCTCAATTCCAGCAGGTAAAGATTTACCTTTTTTTGCATGTGGTATAAGCTCAGTAATTCATCCGGTAATAATTTTGACCTTTTTGGTTATCATTTTTAGAATTAAGTTTTAATAAATAATTTTAAAGAGAAACCCATATGTTCCAACCGTTCATTTTAATTACAGATACTTTGAGCTTGAAGTTGCACCAAACAAATTTGAATGGTGGTTTGGAGGTGGTACTGACTTAACCCCATACTATTTAGATGAAAATGTATAAATAAGAAATTGGAGGTTAATGACTTTAGAAAAAGAATAAATTTTTATTTTTAAAGGACGTAAAACACTTTCATTCAGAATTGAAAAAAGCATGTGATAAAAATGACAAATCCTATTATCTTAAATTCAAAAAATGGTGTGACGAATATTTTGTTATCAGCCATAGAAATGAATGTCGTGGTGTCGGTGGAATATTTTTTGATGATTTAGATAAACCAGATCAAGATAAAGTTTTCGAATTTGTTAAATCGTGCGGAAATTCAGTCTTGCCAAGTTACATTCCATTAATTGAAAAAAACAAGGATAAAGGTTATGGCTACAAAGAAAGGCGAGTAGAAAAATTAATGAAAAAAAAAATTAAATTATTTTAAATTATTTTTTTCAGAGAGTGGCAATTGTTAAGAAGAGGTAGATATGTCGAATTTAATTTAGTCTATGATCGTGGTACCAAATTTGGTCTTTTGACACCCGGATCTAGAATCGAATCAATTTTAGTCTCGTTGCCGCAAACAGCTGTAATTTTTTTAAGTTTAACTTTGAACAAAACTTTCCTAATTTTTTTAAATATTAAATAGAAATGGACCTACAAACATGAGCCTGAAGTCGGAAGCGAAGAACATAAATTATTTCAAGTTTTGAAAAATCCAAAAGATTGGTTATAATCTAATCAATATTTAATCGGAAATTTGAGATAAATTTTAATTAGTTCGCTATTTTGAAACTTATTTTAAATAAAACAAAATTTAATTAATAACAAACATTTTTGTGTTTTTTTTTTTTTTAAATTTCTTGTGTATTTATCTTTGCGGAAACTATAGTAACTAATAAATAGATCAAAGATTGGCAATATGATCAGCAAAATTTTAAAATACTTCACCAACTTTTTATTTCAAATTTTTATAAAAAAAATTAAGGAAGCCTTTTTAGAAACAACTTAATTCTAAAGCTTTCAAGTTTTAATTTAATCCTTAAATTCATAAATTTACGATTTCTTTTCTACTAAAAATTCTATAAAATTTAAGGTTATTTAAGATTCCTAGTCTTGATTATAATTATTTAATACTATACTGCTTCAGAATTAAAGTCAAGTAATAAAAAGTTGAAATATCTCTTAAAAAAAGAAATTTAAAAATCAAAGTTTGATTATATATTGATTGTATATAAAGATAAATGTAAATTTGAAATGCTAACATAAAAAATTTTTTTTTAGTCACAAGAAAATTTAAAATTACCCAAGGGCCTTAGTTATGTAATAATGAAGAAAAAATGTCTTTAAAAAAATATTTTCCTAAAACTTTGCTTAAGGAATTTAATTTTGTTTTTGTTTAGAAAAATTTTTTAAGCTGATAATTTTTAAATAAAAACAATATCAAATGTGTCGTTAAGATTTGAAAAAGTGTTTATTTAACACGATTATTCTAAATCCAAAAGTTTATTTTTATTTTTGGATTTTTAATGGCTTTTAAAAGCTCTTTATTAAAGCAAATTATAAAATTACCACTGTAAAACTGTACTAGAGTCAAAATTTGATTTAAATTAAGTTAAAGGCTTAAATTTTTCATTGTAAAATTTTTTTTAACTTTTAGTTTAATGCAATAAACTAAAAGTTAAAAAAATTAAATGTAATCCCTTTCTTGAAAGTATTTCTCAAGCGAAAGCCTTAGAAGAAATTTAGTATTTTAGTTAATAAAAATAATAAAATCTTGTTTTTAATATGGGAATTCAGCTTGGTATATTTGTATTAATTTAATTTTTGTTGATAATTTTTCTTTGGTTTTAGTTTCATAGCAAAATTTTTGTTTAAAAAAAATCATGAGAAAAGCAATGAGAAAAAATGGTATAAAGCTTAGCTAAATTTTATTAATGCTGTTATTCTATCTTTTACCGGTAAGTTTCTTTAATATGTTTAACACTAGAAAGTCCAATTTTTTTTTATACCGTTAAAGTACGGAAGAGTTTTTTAAACCCGGACAAAAAACGAAATAATGACTGATTAAAAAATTTTTGTTTT
>NTPY01000752.1:536126-549846 GCA_002922825.1 Brachionus calyciflorus
ATCCGGGCGTTTATGTATATTTCTTTTATTTGCTAGGATGAACTGGAAATTTTAAATTAAATTTTATATCAAATTGAACATTTTTAAGAGACAGAAAAAAAGAATTTTTCTAAAATCTTAATTTATTGTAAGTTTATTGATGTTAAAAGAACGAAAAAGAGCTTTTTGAACCCACCGGACGTTCTAGTGTTAATTCGTAAGATTTTTGAAAGCCAAATAATGCTGTGTTCATTCATAAGATGATTAAATTTCGAAAATTTTTTTTTGAAAAATGGCACTCAAAAATTGCTTTATTTCGCTTTTTGTCATCTAAGAATTTCTCGACTACCTGCGAATTCGTCTGAATTCTCAGAAAACTTTGTGAATTAGAATTTCACCATCACCTTTCATGAAAGGTCAAGAGAGTTCGGTTTTAGACCTTAAGGATATTTTGAAGATTTTATCATAGTAAAAGTGTAAAATTTCTTTAATAAAACGTTAATTATTTTACTAAGTTTGACTATGCGATAGAATTAACAAAAGAATTAAGCTGTTTATAATCAAAGGGTCTTGAAAAATAATACTCAAATCAAAAATACCACCACTAAAGCCAATTGTGTCTTAGGTTGGACTAGAAAATCATTCAGAATATAATAAAACTATTAATAGTTTTATTATATTCTGAATGATAATAAAACTATTAATACTTCTTAAGCCGGTCCTTGTTAAGAATAGGCCATTATTGAGAATTATAAAAGGTATAGAGAATTCAACCTTAGAATTAGAGACGAAAATCAAATTTACAATTGAAATAGTTGTACAATTTTACAAATAGAATCGTAAACCTAAACAAGAAACAATTAAAGCAAAAAATCTTAATATTTAAATCAAAGATTTGGTTCTTTAGACGATTTTTAATCGAAACCGTAGTTATAGTATAACTACGGTTTCGATTAAACCGTAGTTATAGTATAACGAATCCGTAGTTAACCGAAACCGTAGTTATAGTATAACTACGGTTTCGATTAAAAATAAAAAAACATTTAAATAAGAAGTAGTAGTATTATAATAATACTAATTAGAACTGATGTAGTTATTATATGATTTTACAATAATACTACTACTTCTTATTTAAATGTTTTTTTATTTTGTAAAATCATATAATAACTACATCAGTTCTAATTTTTTGGTTCGCGAATCGATAAATTGTATAAGAACTCGAGTAATTTGGTTGTAAATTCTATAAATATCTATAAATATTCTATAATTAATTTAAATTCTACTAATAATTGAGAATCGAAACACTATAGTGTAAAAAATAAAAGCGAATAAGACACCATTTTTAGGTGCTACAACTAGACGTCATCTTGGAGAGTTTTCAAGACGCTTTTATTTAGTCATGTCTTAACAAAAAACGTCTAAAATTAAAAGTACCTAATTTAAAAGCGTCTAGTTTTAAATTTTTCATTACAAAATTTCGATTTTTTTTTAAAACAAGACACTTTTTTAGCCGTTTTTTAGTTAGACATCTTTTTCTTTAAAAACGACTTATTTTTTTGACGGCTAAAAAAAAGCGTCTAGTTTTTCCAAAAAATTGTTAAAAAATTTAATTTTTAGACGCTTTTAAAAAGTGTCTTAGTCGCTTTTATTTTTTACAGTGTAGATTGAATTTTATTTTTGACAAATTAATTATACTTAGAATAAAGTATTTCTAAATAATATAAAATTTAAATAATTATAAAATTTTAAATTTTCGCTTTTTTTCATTTTTTTTTATTTTAATATTTTAAATTTTTGAAAAATACGGTTCAACGAAAATACTATTTTTTCGAAAAAAAAATTTTTTTTTTAAATTTTAATTTAAAAAATTTACGGTAATTTTTACGGTACGGTTTTACGTGTAAAATAACACAGAATTAAATAATTTTACTTCAATTAACGTAATTTTAAGTAAATTTTAGTGAATTTCTGTCATCAAAATTGGTCATTATTTATTTCTTCGATAATCAATTATTTAAAAAACCATTAATTTTATTAAAATAATTTAAAAATTTTTTTAGAATTAAAAATATTCAAAATTGTTATTGACTACGAGCTAAATCATATAAAAAATTCAATTTAGCGTACTTGTCGAATTAATAATTTAAAATATAAAAGGTTAAAATAACCCTTTAAAAGTTGGATTCAATCAATTTTTTTGTTTTTAACTACAAAAAAAAAAGAAAATTTTGATTTTGTCATTTATTTTAAATATTAGCAAATAAATAATTTAATATTTTTTTCTTATTGAATATGAGCAAACTTCCGATAATTTCATCGCAAAATAATGCTTCAATCAACCATAAGCTAATCTACTTGACAAATAAAAATAATCATAAATTAAATGAAGAATCAACCAAAATGGTAATTTTGATTTTTTTCCAAAAAAAAAATTTCAAGTTTTATAATCTGCTATAAATTTTAAAATTTCAAATATTTGTTTGCTTCTCTAGGAAATTATTGCAACTAAATTATTTAAATTAGAGGATAAATCGTAACCTTTTTTTCTTAAAAAGAGAGTCTATCAATACTAATAAGTAAATGTGCTTATAAATTTAATGGTAATTTTTTTAAAATTCAATAGGCCCTTGTACCTTTTTGTAAACTCAATTAAACAATCAAATAACTAATTATTTATGATAAAATCACATAAAAAATCAAATTAAAAAGCTACCAGGTCTATTTGTTTTTGGCTAAAAAGTTTACAGAATTGTTTAATTTTTTCTCTATGGTATAGATGTTAGTTTATACTTGAGATATATATTTTATTCAGTAAATAATTCACTAGGCAACAAACGAGCAATGAAAAATTGTAATAATTTTTCTATTTTAAGGGAATTCAATATTATAAAAAAAAATATATGAATATTTGAAGTATTTTTTGTTAGCTTTGTTGTTCTTGTTGTTGCAACAACCAAAACAACTAAAACAACAACCTGAAATAAAAATTAGGATTAGAATTCTAAAGAATTAAATCATGTTATGTTGGTTGGAAATTAGAACTAAAAATCTCAATATCAGGGCGATTATGATTTGAAAAAAAAAGAGACATTTTTATTTGATTAAATTTTCAAATATTTAAAAATTAGAATTTTTTTTTCCGAAGAACAAATTAAATATTTGAAATTTCTTCTATTTAGATTTTTTTTCTTAATGAATTATAGTTGATAAGCTTTTGAAAATTATATCTGTGAAATTCAATCCAATGTTTGAAAATTTATAGTTTTTTGCTCGGTTTTGTTGTTGCTTAATTCAATTTTCCTTAAAAATAAGATTTAAAATTTGAAAAATAATAAAGAAAGGAATCTTTATTTTCTTTTTACATAATGCCGTCAAAAACTTTTCAGCCATTGCTTTTCGATTCATTTAAATATAAGATACCAGACACTACTTATATAGATCATTATGGCAAAAAGCATAAGCGAAAAGAATTTAATACTACTGTTTACAGAACATTTTCAGGAATTATAAATCAAAGGGAGCGTATGACCGTAATGACTCAACGGTCTAGACCTTTTAAAACATCAAGTTTTATACAAACATTTGATAAGTCTCAAAATAACAACTCGAATAATCCAAGTAGAAATGCTGTAAAACTTGAAGCGAAAACAAAAATAATTTTTTTTTTTAATAAAAATTTTCCTTTTATTATTTAAGGTTAACTTCGATAAAAAAGTTGTTGTCAAAGAAATAAGTAATCGAGGCTCTTCAGCCGGTTCAAGTTCTATAACAACAAGCAATTTGGATACAAATGAAAAAAATCATGTAAAATTAGTATCACCACCTCCGCCAACTCCACCTGCAAGCTGTAATTAAAAATAATTTACAAATTGTTTCTTAACTTTCGAATTTAGACTAAATGTTTAACAAATTGGCTTCCTTATTTTTTATTTTATAAATCCCTTTTTCTAAACTTATTTGAAAATTTCCAACTATAGTTGGAAATTTTTTAAGTTACAAAATTGCAACATTAAATGTATTTTCAGCGATGACAACATTTTTGATACCTCCTATGTAAGGATTTTGTAACATCAAAATGTCTCAAATTCTATACTTCAAAAGTAAAGAAAAGGTCTTTAAATTCATGCCTCTTTTGTAAGATTTTTCTAACATGAGAATGTAATTCAAAAATTTATCTTATTTATAGTTAGGTCAAGGAGTTTTAACTTTCAAATTTATGAAAGTGAAGGTCGTTTCAGATTAAAATTTTTGATACTATAAGACTTGATTTTTGGTGAGGGTCAAGTTTAAATTATTAAAAAAAAGATTTTTTTTTAAAAAAATTTATTCAAAATTAAAAATAAAAAATAAAAAAATAAAAATTACAAAAATAATTATTATAAAAAAACAAATCAAAAAAATTTAAAAAAATTGACAATCATTTTAAAATTTTTTTTCAGATTTGAACCGCTTTTTGAATTTAAATTGTTTCGATTGTTCTGATTGAATTTTTCTTGGTGACCTTAAAAATAAAAAGATAAGTTTATTATTTGTTTTTAAAAATTAATTTTTTTAAAAATAAACAAATTTTTAATTTTGCAAGACTTTTTATAGTAAAATATGTAAGACATTTTGAAATATTATTTTTTGTTATTTTTTTGTCACCCTGAAAGTAATAAAAAAGATACATATTACTTTAACGTATTTTTTCTGAGACATCTTTTTGTTTCAAATCAAAATGTATCATATTTCGTAGATTAAATGTATGAAATAATGGTCATTTTATTGAAAATAATACATTTAAAATACATAAATGTATTTTGAACAAAAAATTATAACATTTGTATAACATTTAAGGTTACAAAATACATTTTTTATTTACAGTGTAAACTCAATCAGTAATTTATAACAAAAAAAACAGATTCTTTTTCTTGAGAATGATTTGCCTTTTTAAAAGAGCAAATTTTAATTGCAAGCAAGACTTTAAAGTACAACATTAAACTGAAACAGAGTACTGATTTCACCCGCGGATTTTTTTAAAGAAAAGTAAATTTCATTAAAATTATATACAAAATTACTCTTACTAACTAATTGGTTTACGACTTTTCACTCAGATCGTTTTGTATTTTTTTTATATAGTAAAACGGTCTAATTCTAACATAAGTTAATTTGGTTAAATCTTTTAGCGGTGATGAGTTTCTCGTGATCTATAAACTTTTGTTATAAAGACCAACGTTTTTATTAAAGAGCTTTTCGTGCTCTTACTAAAAAAAGTTAAATTAATTTTTCGAAGTTTATGGTTTTCGAGAAATTCATTCAAAAAGGCTAATCAATAATTTTTTGTTTAAAAATAGGAATTTCGTGAAAAAGGGTAATATGGTGAGTTTTAGTCTAATTTGGTGTAAAAACGGGTTGATTTGGATCATTTCTGGGGGAATTATGTTAATCCGTCATAAAAAATATAGGTCACCAAGTTAGACCGTTTTACTATACAAATTAATTTCATCAAGGTATTGATGAATCAGGAGGAAATTTTATTTGAGCTTGCTTAAACTTTGACTTTAAAAAACAGAATGCCGCAAAGTAAAAGTCATGCTTTTTTAAAAAATTATTTAAGAAAGAAAAAGTCAAACTTTGAGTTGGCTTTTGTGACTTTTGACCAAGTCTTATATACTTATTTATTATAATCTCCAAAAAATGGTCAAAATTTTGTTTAAATTAAATAAAAAAGCATTTAAACAAGTTTTCGATGAATTCACCTTCACCTTTAATATTTCGTATTTATCAAGTTTTGGCCGAATAAGGTTTATGATTGGCGGCAACTTATTTGGGTCAAGCGACCATTTTGACTTTTTAACACTTAAAGGACCGGTGGTGTCAATTTGACACTTTTTCAAAATTTTAATAGCCATTTTTTCTTTAACTATCACTTATATTTAGATGTTTTTACATTCATTCTAAAACTTTAATAAGAGGCTTTTAAATTTATTACTTTTCATATTACAATCTTTCTTGGAACTTTGCTATATCTTATCAAATTTTTGGACAAAAAAAGCCGGTCTTTTGAGTGCTAATAATATAATTTCAGATTGATTTTTTCTTGATACTCTTTTACACTGAGACATTTTACTTAAAAAAAAAGAAAAAAAAACAAGTAATAACATTTCATTTGGCGAATTTTAGGAAATAATTTAGAAAGACGTTCTTTTATAATGATTATTGAATTAATTTATAATTTAAGCCCCAGCGAAATCATTAGTAGATGTTCCGATTGAGCGAATAGACAAAATAGTTGAAAAAATATCGAGTATAACTGATATTAACAAAGATTCCAAATCCGATTACCACTGGATGGTATTTAAGCAAGAAGAAACTCCGAGTCATATAATAGAGTCCAAAAAGCGTTTAGGTCAAATTAAAGAACCAAATGTGATACCCGGGCAAGCTAAAGAAAAGCAGGTTAAAATACCTGAAAAAGAAATAAACAATTTGAAAATTGAAGACAGAATCGAACCAGTTAAGGCAGTTAATAAACATTGGATTCAATGGGATAATCCGAAAACACCTGATAATATAGCAGAAATTAGACGAAGATTAGGAGATGATAGATATAGGAAAAATAACACATTATATAATGTCTCTCGATCGCAAACAATTTCAAGTTTTGATCGATCTAAACCTGATTCAAGTAAAGAAAATGAAACTAAAGAGTCAACTCAGGTCATAGCTTCTAATGAAGATTCTCAAAAGCAAGAAGTTTCTTTAATAGAAACAAAATTAGATGAGAATGGAGCTAAATATTATGTCTCATATGAACCCAAAACTGAATACGTACAAACAAGCTTTAAAACTAATCTTCCTTTTTATCAAATCGCAAAGACATTTAATTATTTTGACAAGGAAAATAATGAACTTGTTGAAAATTATTTTGACGCAACCGCTAATTATTTAAATAATGAAGCGATAAGTGAACCAAAAAATTACATTTTGCCATCAAATGAAAATGAACAAGCATCTAATGAAAAAAATACTCAAGATTCGAAATCGGTTCCTTTTCAAACTTGGCTAAAAACAGCAAATGAACAAGGTAAATTTTTGTTTGAATTTAAAATTTAATTATTTTTTTTTAATGCTTTAAATTTAGATCGCGAGGCAGTTCTTAAAATTTTAAGTGATATTGAAAGTGATAAGAGTAAAAGTAATCAAATGAATCAGTTGGAAACACGAGTAAGCAGTAGAGTTAGCAATAATCAGCAGATGAATAATTATGTAAAAATAAAGAGCAAAAATGTAACACAACATCCGCATCAACAACAAACTCAAATTTTGCTTAAAAAACGTCCCTCAACTTCAAATAGTGTTAGAAAACTTGGTGTTACTAGAAATAAATACAATGCACCTATTGATGAGAACTTAGAAAAAATTTTGCTTAAGCATACTTTATGGTCAAATGAAATTAATGGGTAAATTTAAAGGCTTTTTCAAATGTGCTTATAGTTTTTTTATTAACTTTATTTTCTTAGACCAGCAACTGTTCATTTTGGATACAATGTTTGATCGAATGATCGAAGGTAGCAACTTTTCAATTTTTTTTAATAATTAAGCGGTTTCTTTTATTTTTTGTTATTTAATCCAAAATTTTTTTTCGAAACTATAAACAAATTTAATATATATTCTTTGTTTAGTTAACCGCAAAAATAAATCATGAATGAACAGTAACCTTATAGAAAAAAAAACCTTGGTTCAATAAACCTTTTTAAAAAATAAAATTTAAATTAAATTACTTTTTTTTTTACTAAATTTCATAACATATTCTCATTTTCGAAATATTGTGTGATTATAACACACAAGTGTGTTTTATCAGCACATAAAAAAATCTAACAAACACACTATCGAAAACTGATGAAAACACAACATTAAAAATCACACAAAATATGTGTTTGTCTTATAAAACTCGTAACACACAATTTATGTGATTTTAGTTTTAGATTTGATTCTTCGCCGAGATTCAACTTTCACAAACAAATATTATTTAAAATGAAAAATCTGTTGTCATAATTTAGCTTTAAATTTAAAAATAAAAGACACATTGGGATATTTACCACAAAAATTTTATAGTTGGTTGTTTTTTTGGGCCATGTCGACTTTGTGCATAAAATTGTTCACTAAAAATATTGTTCACAAACTCTATGGAAATTAAAAAATTTTTATCTTTTGTGAACACAAAATTTATTGAATTATACTTTGTAACTAATTTAGTCTTTAACAGTAAATTATTAATTAAATAAGTCTAATTTTTATTTTCTTTTTTCTTTTCGACCTATAGTGACTTTTTACTTTTCAATAGTTAAACGCAAATACTTATTGTAATGAGATATTTTGTTTGCCAAGCACTTTTATTAGAACCAGTTTAGAGTAAGCTAATTAGAAATATTAACGACCCATAGGATAAATTCTTCTAATCGCCTGATTTTTTTTCTAAATAAGTGAAGAAGAACCATGCCATAATCAATTGATTCAAATTAAGAAATGAAAATAGTTAATTTCTTCTAGTATAAATAAAAAATAATTCTAATTTTTCTCAATTTTCAGTAAATGCGTTGCTTATTGTGTATATTTTTTAATTTTGGGTAAATTTGTATTTTTTTATAATTTTAAATACCAAGGATTTTTAATTCAAATATTTAAAATGAAAGTTTTTTAAAGAAAATTTAGTGAACACTTTAAATAAAATATGAACAATTTTTTATTTTTATTGTTCACCAATTTTGTGAACTTTTTTATTTATGATACCATTGTTCACAAAATTGGTGAAAAAGTTTTCACAAAGTCGACATGACCCGTTTTTTTAAATTTAAAATCACATGTTCATGTAAATGAAATTAAGTTCATTAAATGAAATCTTATTGAATTCTTGTTAGAAAAAATTTTTGAAGAACGTTAAGAAGTAGAATTCATGAGAATTTTCATTTGACGAGTTTAGTTCCTCAAGAACTATTTTATAACTTAAGTTAATTTACTTCAAAATTTTTAGTTATATGTTGCTTCGGATCATTTGATTAAGTATTTTTCTTCTCCTCGCTACGGATATGACTTTATTTCGTACCGATTGAGTTGTTCGATTTTTATAGTGGACCTAATCAATAATTTTATTAGTTTTGAATGTTATCTCTCAATAAAATCGCCAATTTCAAAATTCGAAATTAAAAGGATAAAAAAGTAATTTTTTTAAATTTATTATTTTGCCATAAATTTAATAACTTTAAGTATACTTTTCAAATAAATAACACTAAAAAAAGAGGATATCCTAAAAAGAGAATGCAAAATTATCTCTAAAGATTATGCAATTCTAAACATATTTTTTGAATCTTGAAGATTTCGATTTTAATCGGTAAATATTTAAAAACTCGAGTGTACTCAAATTGGTTAAGAAATGGGAACCGAAGCAGAATTACGAATTTGTTTTAAAGGAATTTTGAAAAAAAAAATTAAAGGAAACCGATTTTTAATTAAAAACTACGCATTTCGGCTTTTCTTTAATAAAATAATTTTCTTGAGAATCCCAAAAAGTAGATATATAAGAGTTTATATAATATCACTTGACTGAATAAACTCCATCTAATTTTGAAGATTCTATTTTTATTTCATATTTTTTTTCTATTTAATCTTGATATTAAAATTAACAAAACAATTTTGACAAAATTTATATTTCAAAGCTTTCAAGGATTAAAAATCGTTTTTAATTAATTTAGGCTTTTAGATTTTTTTTCTAATTTTGCTCTAGACAATAACCATAAAGATGGATAAAATATAATCTTTATGTGTCAAATAAAACGATGACTGATTATTGATTTTAAATAGATACAATTTTTTCTAAATAATTCGATTCTTTTTTAAAAATTTTGTAAATTAAAGGGAAAATGCTGTAAATTTAAGAACTTATTTCTTTAAAATAAATAAGTTTTTTTTATACATATGGGTAAATATCCTTTCTTACGAAAAACTAAGAAAGGATATTTATCAGATAAAGAAGATTAGACTTAAAGCCAAGTCTGAATCAAATTATTATATAATTACGAGGAGTAATTAGATTTCGAAAACACCGGAAATAAAACTAGGGCTTATGGTTTGGTGAACTTTAAAAGTAACTAAACTTGATATTGAGGTAAAAAAAATTATAAAATTTCAAAATTTACCTAATCATCATCTTAAAAATAAAGAAATATGAATAATAGATATTTTGGAAAAATTTTTTAAAATGTTGAAATTTCTTGGTTAAAAATATAAACCCAAGAAATCCCGGCTTTCAAGACGCCACGCAATTATTTACTCCAATTTTCGCAATAAAATTACTATGCAGTACATTTTTATCTTTAACCATTAAAATTTAAAAATTATTCAACAAATAGATGTAAATTACCATTTTTAAACAGTAAAATCACCGTGATATATTTTTCAAGCTTTTAAGTGACACAGGTTTTAATAATTTAAAAAAGAAAATATTTAATTTTTTTTTGCAATCATTTTGACTGACCCTCATAATCAAAATTAAGATTTAGGTATTGTCTAAGTTTATCTAAGGTTCTCTAGTTCAAATTATTATTACGACAACCAGGTTAGGCTGTTTTTTTTTCTTAAACTTCTGAAAAGTAAAGTTTTGCATTTTGGCAAAAAAACTAAAAAGGAAAAACTGTCAATTAGCGAATAATACAATTACAAAATTTTATTTTTTAAATATCTAGATAGATGAATGAAAAGCCTTTATCAGAATTTATGCCTTTCTGAACTCTCAGTTTTTTTTGTAAGTTTATTCTTATCAATCTATCATTAACTAGAGTTAAGTTTTTTTTGTTGATTTCTATTATAATATAAACTTGCAAATTTCAAATTTATTTAACCAAGATTCTAAGATTTTTATACAAGATTAAATAGGATTCCCTTAATAAAAGTTAAAAAGATCGGGCAGATGGTGTATTTTGAAAGTAATCAATATCAGGGTAATTAAGTTCCATCAATATCAGGGTAAAAAAATAAATAAAACTTTTCTAGGTGAGTTGTTTTTTAGCACAGCTATGAAATAAATCTTTTTTTTTTAAAGTTTTCTTAAAATATTTAATTATTAATCTTAAGAAATAAGCCTTGTTTAAATGCAATTTTCAAAATAATCTTTCGTCATGATTGTTGATTTCTTTTACAAAAATACTTAAAAAAGTTTGAGAGTTGTTAATTTGAAAGGAAATTCTTTTTTGTATTTAAACAATCTGGAAAAAAAACGAAAAGAAAATAAAACTTCAAGAATGTTTTTTATCAAAACTTCTTAGAATTTATTTAAATTAATTGGTAATAAAAGTTCATTACTTCTGGAATTCTATTTTATTTAATATTACAAAAAATTTTAAAGCTTTAAAAATTTAACAAGAAAAAGCAAGAATACAGCTTTTCGCAAATATACAGCTGTTGATCCAAATAAGATAAGATAAATTCCTGAAATTCTAATAATTTAGCTTATTTATGGTTGCGAAATGATTGATGTTCTCATTCGTTCGAATCGTAAACATTATTCAACAGTTCAACTCAAACTTTTTCTTTGTTCGTTAAACCGAACAAAGCTAAATTAGATTCTTGAAAAGCAGTTCAATTAATTTTTTTCAAAGAATTCAAGGAATAAACATTCTTTAATGATCGATGAATTGAGTAATATTTTACATTTAACAAAAAAAATAAATTTGAAATATCGTTTTTTAAATATTTTTTATTAAATTAAAAAAAGGGACTAAATTTATAGATTAGTCTCAAAAATTCTCAATTATAAGTAAGTTAAAAACTTTTTATTTGTTAACTTCCTAATCTAAACATAGGGCTTTGGTAGTTTTAATTAAAAAGCGTATAATTAAAATTTCAAATATTTGTCAAGAAAAAATAAAAGAAAGAAGAAAAATATTTTTATTATAATTATTCTAAATATTTATAAAAATTTATTAGGGAATATTGATTTTCTGACAAAATCTTTTGATTTATTTTTAAAAGAAAAATAAAATGATAATGGATTTTATATATATTTTTTCCTCTTTTGCATAAAGATTGTATATATGTGTCGCTTTTGAAAGAATTTTATCTTTTTAAATTACAGGACTTTTTGAGCAGTATTTTTGAGTTTATTCTCAAATTTCTCTCCAATTTTCGATACTAATAGTTTATTTAACTAAAATTCTAAAGATTACAAATTTATTACTTGATTTTTTGTCTATTTTTTTTTGTGTGGTGGTATATTATTCACTTGAAAGGATCAGCTTTCAACAATTTTTTTTAAATATTTCATTTTTTTTAAATTAAAAAGTTTTAAATAAATTCCATTGTCTAAAATTTTATTTATGGAATTTCTATTTTAAATTGTAAAGGATTATTTAAAACAAGTTCTAATGTTATTTTGTTTTATGGTAAAACAGGGTAATTATATTATAAGTTAATTGTGTGAATTTTCAAGATTTCTCTTTAAAAATAGGCGAATTATGTCGAAGTCGAATACCATTTAATAGATCTCTTGAATATTTCCTAGTCTGAAAATATTTCTAGCTTGAATTGCATTCAGTTAAATTAATATTATAACCAAATTAGCCTGGTCACCTTGTTAGACCGTATATACATTACTTTTTCAATGAAACCAAGAAAAAAGAAACGAGTTGAGAAATATCTTTTCGTTAAATTCTAATGAAGCTCTACTTCATTTTTTTTTCTTCTTTAAGATTTTTTTGATTAATTTATAATTTAACTCAACAAATGTCATATAGGAGTTATGTTCTAAAAAAATTAAATCAAATAAAATATAGAGTGTTTATTTAAAAAAATTAAGGTGTTAAAAACTTTACTTTGACTTTGGGACTCTTTCGATATTATTTTTTGAAAATTTCAAAATATAACCGTTTCCTCTTTAGCAGTCAAGTCATATAGTTTTCTAAAAGGCAAGTTTTCAACAAAAAAAAGAGACATTTTAGAGACGGATTATTACAAAAGAGCTAAAAAAAGCAGTGAAATTTTTTTTTTAAAATTTTTTTTGACTCTATAATGCCTCTTGTTTTTTTGAAAATTTGTATATATTTAATTATCTTTAAAAGTCTAAATATTTTAAATCTATTGAAACTATATACACTGTTATGGTATAAAAAGCGCTCTCATATGTACGATAAAACCTTGCGTATGGTACCAAGGCTTTACTTTTTTGCAATTATTAAAGAGTTCAACTTAACCTCGAAGTAAAAGTTAAAAATTATTTTTTAAGTCTCTTCTAATGCATTTTTTTTCAAGTTTACATACAGCCCCATGAGGCATTAAGAAAATTAAAAACTCACCCATGAGATTAATCATTTTTGCAGGCTTACTTAATTTTTTTTCTTTTCAATTTTTAGTTTAAAATTAATATTTAAATACCAACTTAACAATTTTTTTTTTTAAACTATTTTTAGATTATTTTTAATAATTTCATTTAAAATCACTAGCCGATTATCATGCAAATTGTCAATGATATTGACAATTTTAACTAATAGCCATTAGCCGCTTTCATTGATACCACGATTTAACTATAACTCATACTATTTTAGAGAGCGCATGTCCGAGTGGTGTAAGTCGAGTCCTTTGGAGCGTAAGGTCTAAGGTACAATTCTCACATAGTGATGAAATTTTCTAACATCGTAAGATGTTAAATGCAAAATTATAAAAAAAAGATTAATCGTAATCGACTTGCATATAAAACAAAAGCTAAGCGGAT
>NTPY01000752.1:549853-655129 GCA_002922825.1 Brachionus calyciflorus
CGCCACTAAATGGGACTGATTAGAGTTAATCAGGCTTGCGAGTCGTGGTGACTTAAAATAAGGGTTCCGAAAGGGGCATTGTAGCAAGTGTAGCGACCGGCTCTGTAAAAAGGAGTTTGCTACTATCGCTCGGTCGTGAGGAAAAGAAAAAAAAACATAAAAATGAATAATTCTTAACATTTGAGTATTTTACTTTTCGATTTTTAAGCAGAAAGTTGGCGGAAAATATTGAAAATCGGATTTTCTAAAACTTAAAGTTTATATCCCAAATTATTTGAAGAATTTTTCTTGTTATTGCGCATCAACCTTAATTTAAAACAATTTTAATTATTTCTCCTTTGCTTTTTTTTTGTTTAAATTTACAAAGATTTGTAAAATTTAAACTTTTTTTAGAAAATTTTAATTATTTCCCATTAAAAAACCGACAGAAAATTTCCATGGTTTTTTATTGTATATTTATTTTATGAAACATTTAAATCTTTTCATTAATCTAATAATGCAAAAAATGTGTTAAACTTTCCGGAAGTAATGTTTAACTTTCTTTAGAGCTACTTAACATATAGCTCCAGTTTTTTTTCCGATAATTCGTTGCTTTAAGAAAATTTTTACTGTAATCCTATTTTAAATCGAACTAATTATAAGACAACTCTGGTCATTTACAACTTCCATTAGTTCACAAATGTTAATGAAAGAAATTTTGGAAATTATTTGGACTCAAAATTAATCACCTATTTTTCGATAATATTTCTTTCTTTTAACTTGTATTTGAGATTAACCTGGTTAGTTTTCAGACTTATTAAGAATTGCCAAGATTTTTTTTCTATTTTAATTTTTTTAAATAAATTACGCAATTAAAAAATTTTGAAAATGTAACGATCATTTTTTAAAAAAATTTCTTAAAATGTGAGAATTTAAAAAATCAGTTTGAAAAAAAAAACAGCCAAATTTTTTCATGATTAATCATGAACTTTTATCGAGAAAAAATTGTATTGTATTGTTTATAAATTGCTTATTAAATGTTCGATAAAAGTATGTTTATGAACTTTCACGATTGAAAGTTGCAAATGACCAATGTAGTTTCATATAATGTCACATTTAAATATTTAATTTTTAATTTAGATAAGCCCTCGTCATTAAAAAAAAATGAACACTAAAATCAAGAGAAGGACTTTTAGAAAAGAAACCAGGAGTGTTTTTTAACTTTCTTTGATTTTATCTTTAATATCAAATTCAAAATCTACTTTCTTGAAGCTTGTTTAAAAGAAAAGAAAATTTAAAAAAACTTAGTTCTAAATTCTCTGGGTTGTTTAACAGTTTTTCTAAGTAATAATAAATAAATTTGTTTCTTATTTCTATTGAATGTGTTGAAACGTCGTTTGAGTGTGCCGAATTTTAGTCAAGCGATAATTTGCATAATAAGTGAAAATTTCTAAGGAATATGGGAAAAAAGGAATTAAAAATTTAAATACTATAAAATTTTTTTTTTTCTAGCAACGAGGTTTAATTGGTTTTTATTGAAATTTTTTTCTTTTTAATAAATACCTTTAAGTATGTTTAAATGCACGTAAGCATTAGTTAATTATCATTTAAATATTTTTTTAAAAATTTATTCTTATTAAAAGCTGTTTAAAAATTTTTATTTTAAAATTAAATTATAGTTTTACTTAATCGATATTTTACATGAACTAATTTTCCTCTAAGACTTTTCCATTAATTACCATGTCTAAATAGGCTGAAACCCTATTTTTCTTTTGATTTTTGCATGATATATTTTAGACAAAGATTTTTTTAATAGCTTATTTAAATTTAAAACAAATTTACAAAATTTAAACAAATACTAATGTACTAAAGAATATAATAGGCAGCATCAAAAAAATTGTGCTTGGAATTGAAATAGTCTAAAATTTAAGCAATGTCACGATTAATATATTTTTCTTTAAAAATAAAAAAAGGATTTAATGAATGCGAAATTTTAAGTAAATTAATTACTTTTTTATTGAATACTTCAGCTCAAAAAATTTTAATTTCAAGAAAAAATTTTTTTTTAATTTAACTTAGGACTTAAAAAAAATTTTCACTGCATTCAAATTAGATGTACTTAAATATAAAATCTAATTTACATAATTCATTATACTTAAAAATCATTTTAATCAATGAATTTAAAATAAAACGAAATTGACAAATTTATTTTAATCTAGATTTTAAAATTTTCAATTTCGTTTTTTTCAATTTTAAACAATGTTAAATATTAAAAATAAATTTGAACATTTTTTTTTAACTTGAAAGTAAAAAAGATAACTAAAAAAAGGTAATAGGATAAATTTGTGTCAAAAAGTTATTTTGAGTCAACTCTACTCGACATGAATCGATTTAATTTTCGATTTCAGTAACTTTCCTCAAACTGCACCAATAGTTTTTAACTAAAGTTGGTAAATTTCTCTTCAATTGAACGATTGTATTCATTTCCTCTTCCTATCAAGCTTCACGTATTAGATTTACACAAAAATCATATTGCTGAAAAATTTATTACTGGGGTGCAAGAGACTTGCGAATTTTCCAGATATTTTTGGCTTATTATTTTATACTAAAAATCAAAGCATTTAGTTTTAGGGGACGTATCTGAGTATTTTTGGCGTATAATTGGAATTTAAAATAAAATAAAAGGTGTCTAAAGAAAAATTTAGAGATACTCCAGGGTTTATTAGTTGAAAAAGTGATTTTTCGCAAATTTCAGAGTTTAAGGAAATCAAAAAACAAAAAGCTATCTAACAAATTTTTGGAGGTATTAACGAGCTTTATTGAAGATTTATTTTTGGATATATCACCGAGTGTGTGATTAAGTAAAAAATTAGGGGTGTGCTTTTTTCAGGCATCCTTATATTGGTTTAGAAAAATGATTAATTCTACAAATTAGATAATTTTTTCAATTAATTTTTAAACTTTTTTTTTATTAAATAGTACAATTGTAATTGGAAAAAAAAACTTACAAAATACAATTTTCAATCAGTTGAAAATGAGCTAAGGAAAATTTTTCTTAAGATCTTCAGCTACATATCACGTGATCAAGGAGTGCTAAGCACTACTAAGACGCGTGTCTAAATTTTCTTAATAGTACACGAGCTTTACATTTTTAATCCCTTAAAAAAAATAGCTGACAAATTTTCAATATCCCATTTTATTTGTAGACAATTTTAGTCGGTAAAATTTACTCATCTTTTTAAATTAACGAAACTTTATAAATATTTGTCAGTTAACACAAAAATAAGTTTATCTTTCAGAAATTAAATACAATTCTGACCATTCACAACAACCAAATGTTCATTAGACTTTCTAACAAGAAAAATAAGTTTTATCTTATAACTTCTTAAGATACTTGAAGCAAAGCTTTTAATATGCGAGTAACGAAACGTTAAAAAAGCCTAAACATCTAAAAAAAACTTTAGGGATTGTCTTTTAAGCTTTAATATGGTCTATGATTGGAAAACATGGTCCTAAAGGCTAAAAAAATGGCCCTTTAATGTAAAAATATTACCTTATTGTAATTTTGCCAAAATAAAATATAAATAAATTTGTACAGTTGATTTGGATGTTAAAATTTGAACTTAAATTGCGTAATTCACCGGAAAAAATAAGATAGAAGAAAAAATTTACACGAATAATTTAGGTTCTCAAAATAAAATTTAGATTTGCGCAAATAAAGCTTTCGTTTAATGAAAATATTTTTGTCTCATGTAAATTTGGAATAATATTCAATCGGATATATCTTGCGTAAGAAAAGTTTTAAAAATTTGATCATGAAAATGATTTCTGTTCACCAAATAAATTGTTTTTTTTTTCACGATTTTTTTTCAACAATTAATTTAAAGAAATATGTTCATATTTAAAGTTGACAACTTGATTAACAAAATGATCACAAAGTCGACATGGCCCAAAAAAAAAATTCTTGTTAGTTTATGGTGCCTCGACATTTTTATATTATTTGGTTTATTTTTATTCCGATTTTTGCTTCATAAATGGTTGTGTTTCAAATGGTTGTGGAGCTTACGCTGACGATACAAAAAATTTATCGGTAATAAAAGATTTCGAATCTATTGTTTAGCTACAAGGTGATATCGATTATGTCTGTAAATGGTCAAATGATTGGCCAACTCAATTAAACATAGAAAAATGTAAAGTTGTTCATTTTGGCCAGAACAATTTAGAATTCGACTATACGATGCACTCACAGTCATTAAGTAAATCTAATTGTGAAAAAGATCTAGGTATTTTTATTCAAAATGACTTAAAATGGGATACACAAGTTAAAAATGTAACATCTAAAGCAAATCGTATATTAGGACGTATTAGAAAGTCATTTAAATACCCAAATCGTGAAGTAATAAAGCTTCTTTACACCTCTCTAGTTCGTCCGCATTTAGAATATGCTGTCAGCTCATGGTGTCCGTTTCTTGAAAAAGATATAAAGGAAATAGAAAGGGTACAGCGTAGGGCTACTAAGCTGATACCTGAGCTACGAGACATTAATTATTCGCAGAGGCTATAAAAGCTTAATTTGACAGATTTAAAAACAAGAAGATTACGTGGTGATCTTATTCAAATGTTTAAGTTAGTGAACAAAATGGAGTTGGTCAATTTTAAAAAGGGTATTAACTACAACACAAACAACTTTGGTGATTCTAGAAAATATAACTTAAGAAGGCATAGCAAAACTTTAGTTCGTGAAAAAATTAGAAATTGTAACTCAAGATTTAACTTTTTCACTAATAGAATTGTGAACCATTGGAACCAGCTACCACAAGAAACCATAGAAGCAAAGAACTTAAACAGTTTTAAAGCCAAGCTTGACCAATGGTTTTTGAAACAAAATGAAGCGACTGCTATAGCTCATTAGAGCTCTGCTTGGGATCCGCCCAAGTTGCAGTTAACACTACTACTACTACTACTACTATAACTCTTCATAACTTCTTAATTTAAACGTTCTACTTTTGGTTTTTTTTTCTTTGCTTCTAAGCTCTTGCAATTATTTAAAGATTGTCTTTTTTGTTATGATCATTTGCGATCAGTATAAGATATTAGTATCTTTTTCTGAATAGTTTATTTGCTTAATAAAGTCCTAATCGATTTTTTTAACTAGACTATGACTAACAGCAAAATATAAACGTTCATAAACGTTGATTAAAACGAGAATTGTATATGATTTCCCAGAAATTCATGTTAAAATTTTTGCAAAAATAGGTTAAAAGTATTTTTGTATCTAGTTCTTTTTTGGAATGTGAGAAATTTTATAAATTTTGTCGAGAGTAAAATTTCTTCAAAAAAATTATTTTAAAGTTAAATTTTATTTAAACGATGTTTTAAAACTTTTCTTTCAAATTCGAACATTTTTTTGTTAATTGGTATGAATTTCAACAAGAAAATTACGCATTAAAGATTTTCAAGCTTAATATTATTAATAAATTTCTATTTGTTTGAGTTTTAAAAAATATGGATTAAGATTAAAGTTAAGTAGAAGCTCAGAATTTGCTTAATGCTTTTTAATAAAATATAAAATAATGAATCGATTTTTGTAAACACTGTTCTTATCGGAAAATTTTTATTTAATTTAATTAATTCTGACTCATAAATACAATGGGTTCAATCACAGGATCCTTTTCTTTTTCATGTTTAAAATATTTTTCGTTTCATTCTGTTTCTTTTTTTTATTATTATTTAATTTTTTATTTTACCTTAGTTGGAAAAAAAAAATTTAGATTGTCTTTAATTCAATTTTAGAAAAAAATCTAATTATTCAATTTAAAAAAAAATGCAAAAAAAAATAGGAACCTTATTTATAAAAGCTATTATTTATTTTTGTTTTCAAGAAAACCTTTATAGAATTTCTTTATTTTATTCTTAAATGTTCGATTCAATTTTAATAGGAAGTTTATGTAACAAAAGGGAAATGAGGCCTTATAATTAATTAGATGGAATTTTCATATTTTTTATTTTTCAAATTTAATTTTTGAAAAAATGTTAAGAGCTTTTTTTATTAAAGTATTAGTTGAATTTTCCTCTTTTTCTTCTTCTAGTTGCTTGAAAATATGATTAATGAAACCTTATCTTTAGTTTAGACTTTTTTTTATTTCGACTTAAGGAAGTGGAAAAAAAATCAATAAAAATCTAAACAAAAAATTTTTTTATTAGATAAGAATCAAAAATATATATTTTTTGTTTTTTCAATTTAGTGTATTCTTTCTGAATTGGAATAAAATTTCAAAAAAAAGTTTTAAATTTCATGGATTTATAGGCATATTTAAGTAAAAAAAACAAATATTTCAATTTTTTGTCATTCCATATTATTTTCTGGTCTTGGTGTAAACTCTTAATTCTAACATTTTATTCCATTAACAAAAAAAATCAAATTATCTCTATGAAAATTCGAATTAACTCAGCATGGATAGAATCTTATCATCGAACAAAAATGAATTTCTTTTTTAGAAAATAATTGTCTAAGCATTTTTAAACAAGTCGATAAGAAAATTTTTCTAATTAATAGTATGGAAAGTAGGGAGCTCTTTAAAACAAAGCATCTTGTCAAGCTAATTATATAATTTATATATTTATAGCGTTAATTGTTTTCCTCAAAAATAAATTTAAAAAAGCATTAAAAGAAATTATCATTTAGGAAGCATGTTTTTTTTTTTAAAAAGGGGTGGCATCCTGAGTGAATTTCTTCTGGAAAATATTTATGGTGTGTTATTTATTTATTTTTCCTCGAAAGTAAATTGTTATTAGATCAAGCTAGAAAAAAACTAATAGCATAATTCTTAAATAATATCGATTTTTAATACTTTTAATTTAAATGGTTTTTTTAATTTTTCGTTGTTGTTGTTCGATCATCATTACATAAAATGATTGGTATTAGGTTACATAATATTTTAAGCAATTTTAGTTTACCTATTTTCCAAGAATTTGTCAAAATTGTTTTTTTTTTTCTTTTTCTAGTTTTTATTTAATGCTATTCAATGCTTTGCTAATTTTTATATTTACTAATGTTCTAAGGCTATGTAATAGGATAAATATATTATGTATTTTTTTCTTGAATAAAAAATAATTTGAAATTTGTTTAAAAAAATTTCATTAAATTTATTATTTTTTTTGTTTAATTCAATAATAATTTGTTCGTAATTTTTTAATTTAATAAATAAAAAAAAATTTTTTGTCAAATTAATTTTATTATTAATGAGATCCATAAGTTAGAGCACTCTATATTAATTCAGAAAAATAAGTTTTCATTTTTCTTTTAATTCAAGCTTATATTAGCCTGCTTCTAAAAAGAAAAAAGGTTCCAGGAACACTTTTAATTTAATTGACTATTTCTGAATTTAGAGAGACAGGTCATCTGAAAGTTTTTTTAATTTTTAAAAATTTCTGAGTCATATCAAATTTTTATAATTTGCTTAAATTAAATAAAATATCATATGATAAGAGTGTAACGTGTTGAATTATGATTAATTTTTTACACCGAGAGAAAAGTAAGATGGAGTCTCTTTTTATTTGTCCAAAATATTATACCTAGAAAAATTATAAAAAAAAAGGAATAAAAAAGGAAAATTTTTCGGAGTAATTTTCCCTCCTAGAATATACTTCATGTGATTTAATTGTAAATATAATTATTTTAAGTAAAAAAATAAACTATATATTAAAGAGTGTCGACACCTTTTGTTTAGAATACACTAAGATGGGAGGCACCAGAATTAGTCGGCAGTAGTATCGAAAAGGTTGAAGTTAGGGATATTATTATAATTACTTCAAAAGTAAAGTCTGAACAAGAGTAAGTTGCTTATCAAAATCTCAATTGGAATTAAGGATATAGTGAAGAAATTTGTAATAAGAATTTTTAAGATTAAAAACTGAAATTAAAAGAATTCATAGACAATAATGGAATTATTTCTGAAAGCTTAGGATAACTGAAATATAGTTTCGAAGAAATAAGATTAGTTTAAATATTTTTTAATTTTTAATGTCTTAAATTTGGTTTATTTTCACTTAAAAAATGAATTATTAGATTTTTTCAGGTGAAATTTTATAACTCTAACATATTCTTTACTTTGAGACACCAGATCCATCTCTTAAGCCGAATATTTTAATTTTTTGTTTATTTAAAGTAAATTTTCAATAATTTAGGGTACGGTAAATTTTAGCTTTTTGTAAAATTATCAATCAACGGCTTTACTCGAAATTAAGAATAATCCGGATTAAACTTTTTTTTCTTCTTATTGAAGAAATAGAAGTACCTATTCTTAATACAAATAATTTTTTAATTGATTTCGAATTACCGTATTCCCTTGCTTTGAGATGCAGCACTAAAACCCGAAAATTCGGTTTAAGCGCCTGCGCTTAGTACCATGCTCCCCATGTTAAAATTAACCTAAATTTTGACGCCTGCACTAAAAATGAATTTTCAAGTTTAAGCACTGCAACAAAATCAGTTTTTTAGAAAAGAAGCCGGGTCAATCGCAAGTATAAAAGAGATATATTTGATTTATTTTTTGTATTAAATTTAATTTTTGGGAGCATGGTACTAAGCGCAGGCGCTTAAACCGAATTTTCGGGTTTTAGTGCTGCATCACAAAGCAAGGGAATACGATATGAAATAAAATTTTGTTCTTTTATTTGAGTCATTTTTTAGAAAAAAAATAACTCGATTAGAAGAATTATTTTTATGTGCCGGGATATTCTTAATTTCGAGTAATTACGGTTATATTAATGTACTCTTATGTTAACTATAAATAGAAATTTGGTTTAATATCAAGGTAAAATTTTGTATGTCATAATAAAAATTTCAATATTAAATTATTATTTTTTTTGGTGGTAATAAATAAACCGATGAAGAAATTTTTTTAAAGAATCTAAATAGTAAAAAAAATTACTATAGATTTAAAAAAAAGTAATAAGAATTTTGAAAATCATAGGATTTTTTATTATCTTCAGCATTTTTAGAAATCACGTTGATAAGTTAATCTCCCAAATAAAAACGATACAAGATAAGTCATTTTTATTAAGTCATGCTTAGAAAATAAAAAATATCTTAAATAAAAGAAACTTATTTTGGCTTTTTTGATACCATACGTAAGAATTAAGATTTTTGTTCTTTTCGCTAGACCTCTGTTTTGTTTAAAAACGGCTTATTATGGGAGAAACTATTTTATCAACAATTAATTTACCAACTGTACATTTGATCAAAAATTAATTTTTCAATTAAAGACCGAAATAAAAATTTGTTAACAGTACAAAAAATTAATAATATAATTTATTCGTAACGGGTACTTTTTCCCCGGTCTAAATTTTGGTGGAAAAAGTAACCTTAATTTAAATAAAATTTTATCTAAATTTAATTGACCTCCATTCGGAAATATACTGTAAAATATTCAGAAAATGGATAATCTTGGTGATTTTAGCCTAGATAATTATTTAATGGTATTGTTTTCATGGAGATGATCCTTCTTTGAGGCATCCGTTTTATTTACCAAGCTTATTTTTAAACGTTTATACAACATTTTTCCGAATTTTTCGAAAAAGGAATTCAAATTAATTCGATTAAAGTATATTTTTAGTGATTTTTTTATTTGGGTGATGCTTTTTATGACAAGAGTGACGAACGGAACCCGGACCATTCGATCAAAAAAGTTCAATAATTGATTCATATTCCGACTCCTTCTGCTAACCATCAGCCTTAATTTTTTAGTGATTATTAAATAGGTGTTCAAGTAATTATTTATAAATTCCAAATAAGCTGATCTTGAAGAAGCAGGATTATTGATGACATTTTGATTTCTAAAAAGTTATATAGATCCAACTAATTAATTAAGTTTATTAATTTCTTCTTTTGTATGCTTCTAAATATTATAAATTTTGTAAATATGTACATAGCATAGGACTTAAAAGAAGGCTAAAGCCGTTTGGGAAAGTCCAAGGGTTTCCTAAATCTATTTTTTAAAATAAAAATAAAAAAAAAGTTTATTTTAGTTTGAAAAAAAAGTTGACAATTTGTACAGTTAAAGAAAAAAAAATGTTGAATTTTTTTACTGTTAATAAATAAATTATTGATAAATTATACTTGGCCGCTTATTATAAAAGGATTTTAATAAAACTTTCAAGCTTTGTCTAAAAATTAAAAGAAAAAATTTTTAAGGCTTAAGTTATTAAATTCAAAATTTTTAGTCATATTTATTTGTTTCAGGTTAAAAAATTAAAAAAAAATGATTGCCAAAAATCTGATAAACAAAAATAAAATTGATAGAGAAAATTGAAAAATCTTATTCAAAGAACGGTGTTATTAAGTTTTTATTTACCTTTTAACCCGGTGCTTACATTAGATCTACATGTCGTTACATGAAAAAATTTATTTTTGTTCTGTTAAATTAACGCTATTGGTAATCTCACACAGTTATTGCCCTTCACAACAGAAAGACAAGTGCGGTTAAGAGTATCAAGAAGACTCGGAAGTCATATTCTTTATAAATTTAATTTATGGAAAGGTAGCTTTTAAAAAAAATATTTCTGGAATAATCATATTTAGTTTCTATAGGTATATAAAATCCAATCTAAAAATGAATTTAAAGTAAACAAAATATTCGATAAAAATAAGAATTTAAAATTTTAAAAATTGAATATGTTTTAAAGGATCACGCCACTCATTCTAAATTTATAAGCCTTGATTTAAAAATATCAACACACATAAAAATATCAATCAAACTTTTAGACGATCAATTCAAAATCAAAAATATCAGCTCATTTTTTTTTCTAAAGCCTAATGGTAAAAGCTTTATCAGTACAATTATTTTTTCTTAAATATGATTCCTGATTATGAACCTTATGACTTTATTTCGATAAAAATATTCCGAAAATATTTTCAGTTGTAGAGTTAACCATGCTTTAAAAAATTTGGTTTGTATTTTGAACAATTTGATTTATAATAACCAAAATAAAGATTACTAATGTTTCAGAGAAACTAAATTTTGAATGAAAAATTACTAAAAATAAGGTTTTTTTTTAGAAAAATAGTTTTCTAAAAATCGATGTTTCGCTAAATATTATCATTATTTATTTAAATTTTTATTCAGAAAATTCTCGTTATCATTTATCAATTGAGGAATAAAATTTTAAAAATACTAATATTAATGACTTGGGGTTGAAATCGACTAATTATAAGTGCATGAAAAAACGAGATTTGGCTTTTTGTAGAGGTATTAAAAAATTTTTCAAAATGACGCGTTAAATATCAAAAATACTAATTTAGAACTTCACTAAATTTTAAAAATAGGATAAAAAATTGATATTTTCAAAACGGAAAATTCCGTTTATGACGCAGAACTAAAAAGCAAATATTACAAAATTTTTTAAAACAATTTTTTATTGTAAAAAATATAAATTTTAATTTTAGGCGCCGTCATATAAACTAATTTTCCGGTTTTTGGCTACATAAAATTAAAATTTTTAGGTTTCCTTTTTTGCATAATTTTTTACGACCATGACTTTCAAGGTTCGAAAAAGGAAACTTAAAAATTGCAATATTATGTTGCCGACAAACCGTAAACTTAGTTCATGCTGTCGCATTAAAAAGTTGTATGATTAATAAAAAATGTTGTTTTTGTTAAGAAAAGGTTGAAGATGCGAAGGAATCATGTGCAATCTTTGGAAAAATTTTTAATTTAAGGGAAAGGAATTGAATTAAAAATTTGTCCTTTGACATTCATAAGTAACATAATTTATTACAAGATCTTAGTCGAGTACACTCGAAATAAAAAATGTTGAAAATTAGAATTTACAACCTTAGTATTCCCAAGGTTGGAGAGGGTTTGTATAAGCAAAGAAATAAACAAAAACCAACCTTAAAGTAGGCAATAATTAAAAAAATTTACAACCTATTTTGCTAACAGTGTACTCAATCTTGATATCTTTCTAAAGTCTTTCTTAAGAGATTATTTATTTAAATTTTAAGTTAAATTAAAAATTAAACCACTTATTTAATTAATTATTTAATATATGATATTGTTCAATGTTGTCCATCAAAACTACTCCTATTCTCATTTGAATTTGAAATATAAATTCAACTAAAAATTCTATCTCTCAAACCAGACTGTATAGATTGAAATCTAAATCAAAAATTAAATATAAATTTTTATATTTTAGAAAAAATTAATAAAAACAAACAAAATTCTCGTTCATTAGTATCATTTTCATTTATTATAATTGCATTGAAATAATTTTTTTTTAAATAAAATATTTTAAATTATTTTTCCTTTTTTTTTAAGAAAATTTATTTAAAAAATTCAATAAAAATTTTTAAAATTATTCATTTAATTAGGATTTTAAATGATTCTTTAATATTTATTCATTAATTTCACATCATCATCATCATGATCAATGATTACAACTCAAAAGAAAGAAAGCACTTTGTTTTAGTTTGCTTTATCTCATTTTTTTTGTTAACCTTTAAGGTTATATGAATATAACACATGTTCCCAATTCAAGATAAATTGTTTCAAAACATTTTTTTTGTATCATTTAGAAAAATAAAAAAAAAGATACTTTAATAGAATTTCAAGCATAGAAACTCAAAAAAATAAAAGAAAATGTTTTTTTTTTTTAATAAAAAAAAATCAAATATTTTTTAAATATTAAATTTCAAGCGAATATTAGAATTATTCATTTAAAATATTAAAATTAAAAAAAAGTTAAACCTTTTTTTTTTGTTGCAAACAAAAATAAAATGGACGAATCGAGCGATTCCAAAGCAGAAACACTTAATCATCACTATTTTAAAGATTACATGGAAAAGTTTAAAAAACTATTTAATCGTTCAAGTCTTCTTCAATTCGGATTTATATCAATCCTCGTAGCCATTCTATTTCTTAATATAATAACCCTAATATTTAATTATTTTCCATTAATAATTGTCTACATAAACAATCTCATTCGATTAGTCATGACAATATTTAGTATTTTTTCATTTTATACATGGTTAAATCTAATTTATGGAAACAAATGTAAACTCAGTGATAAAAAAATTTTCATAATTTTTTCAATATGTTTTTTAAGCGAATTCTTAATACAATTTTTGACTTTTGAATGCGACAAAGTCTTAAATAGAACGAATAATCTATTGACAAATTTACAAAATGTTATTGTTATCACCCTAATTTGCACATTAATAAGTTATTATTTGAATTATGATTTGAATCGTGAGAACATAATTTATATAGGTCTAATATGCTCAACTAGATTTTATGGCTCAGTTTATCTATCTGAAATTCTACCAAATACAATATGTTCCTATTTTACTTATATATGTGCATTGGGTGGCGTTTTATTTTCGCATTTTATTAATAGTATTTCAATGATAAACGAAAATTTAAACTTATGCAACATTTCGATTAGTTTTACAAATCAATTCGATAAAAAATCGCGTCTGTCGCAAAATGGTTGCTTAAAACGAAGCTCATTTGAATTAAATGAGAAAAAATTTCTATTAAGTAAATTAAATAATTCAGATAGTTCCAATTTTGAGAATAATATATCTGATACAAGTATTAATGAGAATTTGTTAAAGTCTAATCGTAATCGGCGCAAATTGTCTAATTCATCATTGTTAAACAAGCGACGAACGTCTTTACCTACAAGTATTCCATTAAAATCAGAAAAGGTAAGAAAAAGTTTTTTATAAAAACAAAAACATGGTAAAATATGGGAAAAGACATATTTTCTTAAAAAGGGATGAGAAAAGTAAAAGCACAATTTGAAATATTTTTGAAATAAAAAATAGCGATTAAAGCATTATAAGTTTAATATTAAATTTACCTTGAAATAAAATTGTTGTTTATTTGGGGTGAAGATTGAATAAACATAAATAAAGATTAAAAAACATAAATAATATCAATGGCACATTAATGCAAAATGTATCAATGAAAAAGAGAAAGTTCACATAAAATATTTTTGTCAAAAACGTCAGTTACACATAAGCAACGTTTTGAAAAACGCTATAAGATAAAAATTTTAAAAGATCACGGAGTTTGGTCATGGAAGATAACCAAACCCCGTGAACATAAGATCATAAAGTTAGTGGTCATATGTTCGTAAAATGAGTTTCAAATTTTTATTATATAAACATTTTTTTCCCGAAATTCTTCGATTCTCCATTTTAAAATTTTTAGTTTAATTTGAAATATCGTTTACAAAGAATATTACCGTAAAACCTTGCTTATAAACGACTAAAAATTGCTTCTTTAAAAAGCAACATCGTACTCAAGAAAAATTAATTTAATATCTTTTTATGAAATTCCTGATAGAGCTTAGTGGGGTTATAAAAAATTAAAATTTTTCTTGTTTCCATTCGTCCTATAAAAAGGGATTTAAGCGGGTATTCCTGAGCAAAGTTTTACGGTAGTCATTTTGGGCAGTGATTTTAAGTTTTTTTAGAGTAAAAGACTTATTTAAAATATATTTATTTATTTATTTATTTATTATTATTTAATTATTAATTATTTTATTATTTATTTAAAATATATATAAACATTGAAAGATTAAAAAATATTTTTTTATTCAAAACAGGAAAGTTCAAAATATTCGCAAAGTCTTTTAATAAATGAAGTTGAACGAATAATAGATGATGTTTTAAGAAAAGATGAACAAGTGACCGAAGAAATTTATACAAAAAGCTTAGAAAAAATAAAAAGTTTGATCAGTCGTTCAAATATTTTTTTCAGATTGTCTGATCAAAAAAAGCAAGCTTTAGAATTCAATAAAAGCTCCAATAAGCAATCGAATAGTAAAAATCAAAATGCTAAACTAATAACAAATTATAAATATTACAACGAATTACCAATAAACAAATATGATTACTATGTAAATATGACAGAATCTAATTCATTCTCAGCTGACGAAGATGATGAAAACAAATTTAATCAGTCGACTGAACTTAAACAATTTAAGAATAAATCTAGGAGAAGTCTACCAGTACCATGTCCTAGACGCAGTTCTGGTTTTACTTGTTCAACAACGACATCAGCAACCGGTCTTCCAATCGATTTACCGCCTTCTCGACAGAGAAGTCTTAGTCTAAAATGTTGTGCTAACAATTGTAAGTTAAAATTTTAAATTAAAAAAAAATAAAAAAAAAACGGAAAATTGTTAATTAAGCTTCATAACTCCGTCTATTCAAACATTCTATTTGTGTTTTTTTTACTTTTCGATTTAACTCAAATTTTTTTTGGGAAATTTGGTTCTTTGCTGGCCATTTTTCTACTCGAACTTCCCTTTTTTTATTTTGATTTTGTTACGAAGATAAGTTTATCGTAAAGTTGGGTTAATAATTGCCAAATCAAACCCGAAATTGACCATTTAATTACATGTAATTGTAACCGAAAAATGGATGTTTTTTTGTCCTATTACAGTTACATGTTTGCGCAATTATAAAGTTAAATTACAATCCAGAACTAAGTTAACAAGTTTCGAAGCCGCTCTTAAACCGCGTCGAAACCAGGTTTTAAAGCGGCTTAAGCCGCTCCGGAGCCGGGCTTAAGTCGGAAAAAGTGGCTCAAAGACTTCGGCTAATGCCGCTTCAAAACTTGGCTTAAGAACCGTTTAAGCCGACTTAAGCCGCTCCGAAACTTTGGCTTAAGCCGGGTGTTAACTTAATTCAGAATTGTATTGTATTTAAAGTTAAGTTATTAAAAAAGAAAAATTGATTAAAAAAAGTTAAATTCTTACCGAAAAAACAACGAAACGAAATTTTTTTCAAAATTTTTTCGCTTTCGTACTCAGACAGTACCCGTAAGCAATTTTTTTTTGAATGATTTTGAGATCGACGAAATTTGTAAAGTAATAAGTTTTTATTTTATGATATAAAACATTAATCAATAATTTCTAAAGTTAATTTGAAAAAAAAATTAAATTTAAATTTTTCTGCTTTTATTAGTTTCTTAGCACTTTTGTTTTGTTTCGTGATCATATATTGGTCACCTTTTTCTATGTCGACATAATTGTCACCATTTATATTCACCAAATTATCAAAGTGAAATCGGTCTTATATTTCATCATTTAAGGTGAGAGACCAATAAATCGATTTAACAAAAGAATTAAGGATGTTAACGGTTTATCAAAGAATTTTCATATTTATCTCAATTTAAGAAAAAAACGTTAGAGCGGTGGTCCATTTAATTTAAAAACAAATTTGATTTAATAATTCAATTTTAATTTAATTTTAAGGTGAAAAGTTTTTGACAAATAATTCCACAAAGTCTGAAGAAATAACAAGAGAACATTACCAAGCACAATCGGTTAATTTTATAAAAAATACAACTGATGATGATTCGAGCTATGACAATAAAAGAATTTTCGATGAGGACGAGGATAATATTACATCAAGTGTCATTAATAATTCCTGTCAAAATAAAACATCTGATTACGAGAGTGGCGAATCACCAACAAATAGTGACTATAATAGTGATACAGATAAACTAAATTTAAAAGTAATTAACAGTTTTGGCAGCATGATTGAAAATTCAGTTAATTCATATAAATTTCTAAAGGATCCTTCCGATACTATTTCCTATCATCATGTTATATGTAACAAAAAATTAGATCAAATTAAAGAAGAATATAATCAATCATCAAATAATATAAACAATAATTTAAATAATGTAAAAAGAGACTCGTCCAATGATGACAATTTATTATGGCAAGCAGAAGACCTGAAAGATCTAGAACTTCTAAATTATTTACATGATTGGAGTTTTCCAATATTTCAATTTTATGAAAAATCTAATCACAATGTTATAAGCCAAGTAATTTTTTAATTTTATTTTTTAAAAAAGAATGAAAATAAATACAAGAAAGGATTTAACGATTTTAAAATAAGCCTTTTTTAGAAGATACTTCTAACCTTGAAGTCTTAGCTGTAAATTCTGTATTTCGATTCCTTGATAATTCTATTCGGTTATAAATAACTTGAAATTGCTAAAATATAATATCTCTGGGATTTATCAAGTGAATTAATTTTGTTTTTTATTACTTAGATGGCTTATAAAATATTCGATGAAGTTGGTTTGTTTAAATCATTTGACATTCCAATAACACCTTTTATTCAATATTTTACAGCACTGGAAAGAGGATACATTGATTTACCCTGTAAATATCTCATCTAAAATTTTCAATATTAAAAAAAAATTTAATTAAAAAAATTGTAGATCACAATAAGGTACACGCAGCTGATGTCCTGCATGCTTGTTATTATTTGACTACTCAAGCTGTGCCTGGTTTGATTCAAATAAATGATAGTGTAAAAGTTTGCAATGAACGTATTCCATTAAATCCATACCAGTATTCTTTAAAATTTAGTCTCACTAACAATGAGACTTATGGATGTACGGGGGCGAATTTTACACCCTTGGAACTCCTAGCTCTTTATTGTTCAGCTGCAATGCATGATTATGAACATCCTGGGCGTAATAACCAATTTCTAGTCTCTATAAATTCACCTTTGGTAAATTTTTTAAAAAATTTTTATCCTCGTAAATGTTTATTTTTAATTTTAATCAAAGGCGCTTTTATACAATGATCGTTCTGTACTTGAAAATCATCATGCCTCTTCATCATGGCTTTTGCTTAAATCGGATCCTAAATTTAACTTTTTAACTGGTCTGGACGCAGCTGAATGGAAAAAATTTCGTTTTTTAATTTTAGAAAATATTCTTGCGACCGATTTGAGCAAGCATTTTAGCATTATTGCAGAATTTAATCAAAAAGTAAAATTTAGTACAATCTTTAATTCATTTGAGAAATTCTTAATTTTTTTTTTATGTAAATTTAAGGCTAATATCGATCCAAAACGAATTGGAATATTACATAAATCAGCCATTCCTTATGACTTTGACAATGGAATAGATTGGACAAGTGAAGCAGATCGTTTATTGTGTAGTAAAATGATATTAAAATTAGCAGATATAAATGCACCACTAAAAGATAGAGATTTACATGTTCAATGGACTCACCGAATTGTTCAAGAATTTTATTTACAAGTATTTGAACATTAGAGAAAAAAAAATTTTCTAATTAAATTCTAATAAATCTTAAAAAAGGGAGATGAAGAGTTAAGTCTAGGAATGGCTATAAGTCCGTTTATGGATCGACGAAAGCCTCAAATAGCTAAATTGCAAGAGAATTTTATACACAATTTAGTAGCTTCTTTATGTACCCCATTTACCCATGCTGGACTTTTACCGGGATTTTTAATTGAAGATACAGAAAGCACTGGTATTTTTTTTTTGAAAATGAAAAATTGAAAAGAAATTAAAATAATTTTTTTGTCAAGATGAATCAGATGGTGACTGTTCTTCGTCAATAAGGACAATAACTAAGCACAAGCCAAAAATATTTTATAGTGAATTGCTAAGCAATATTAAATTAAATTACGACATGTGGCGAGAAATAGTCAAACAAGAACAATTGGCAATCAGTAAATAAGAGAATTTCCTATGCAATAGATTGAAAGTTATTGTCTTTTGTTTTATTATTAAATTTTTCCCAATTGAAAAAAATCAACTCAGGTTAATAATTCTTTTTTTTTGGCTATAAAAAAATGGTTTTCAAAAAAATTTTTAAAAATTTGTCGACATCGAATAATTAAGCTGTCGAAACTAAGAAGAACAAGCTCAAGTTTTATTAAAAAAAAAAAATAATTAAAAAATTTTAGGAAATTTAATTTTAAAAATTTTTATTTATTAATTAATTTAATTTTGAATAAGAATTTTTGGCTCTCAAAAATTAATAATTTTTTAAATTTCTTATTTTTAAATATTTTAATTTTTATTTAAAAAAAAAAAGTAAAATTTTATTTTTTGTATAATGATTTTTTTTAAATTTATTTCGCCGAATTCAATTTAAATTTTTTTTTTTCAATTCTAAATTTCTAATAAAATAATGAAGTAAAAATTTTAAATATGTCATTTTAAAAAAATCATTGTTAAACTTTAAAAATTTTCTCTTATCATTTGAGATTCAAATATTGAATATTTCTTACAAAAAAATTACTGACTTCTGAAAAAAATAAGAAAATTTAAATTTATGAGTTGGTTTCTTATCAAAAGAGTATTTTTCTAAATTTTTGTTGTGACATTTAAATCATTCGAAAACCTCGTGGTCTCTCTAATTCGCTGAATTTTTTTTTTATTATGATTTATTCTTAAAAATCCTATCTTTTGAGAAAAAAAATGAGTTTTACTAAATAATCAATCGATTTTATAACTTTGCTTCGATTCAAATAAATTCAACTCGTGAATTTTACTAAAATGTTATTTTTATTCCACCTTAAATTGAGATGAATTTTCTAGTATAAAATTAACATCTCATTTTAAGTATAGTTTTACTTTATTTTGATCATCTTCAAATGATCTAAACTATCAATATTTAATATTGAAATATTCATCTATAGACAATGAATAAAAAGTATGAAAAAAATAAAATTGGTCGTAGTTTTTCAAAAAAAAATAGATACTCTTAGCTAAAAAGACTTTACTTTTTGTACTTTTCCAAATATAAAAATATCTATAAAAATAAAATTTTGATTAAAGCATACTAACCTTAGAGTTAGGATAGTTTTAATAGAATGTAAATACAGTCGAACCTTGGTCTAACGAAAGAGTCGGTTCCGAAAAACACCTTTTCGTTATATCTAAACAATATTCTAATTTTCAAGCAAGGTTCGACTTTCAAAACAGGTTTCGTTATAATAAGTAAGTTATTAGGGTTTACGTTAGGGGAAATGAGAAGGTTAACTTACAAAAATATTTTTTGATAATCAAATAAAATGAAAAAGTATAAAAAGTACATTCTTTTTCAGGGAAATGGGAATAAATAACTTCTATATCTTTTCGTAAGCTGCCTTAGTCATTTTAAAAAAGGATATTGTTTATTTTTATAAAATTCATTGTCGAAATATTTTTTTTTATAAATCAAAATATCTATTTTATTTAATTCCTAATACGATTTTTGTATGATTAATTTGAAAAAATGTTTTTAAAATTTCAAAAGCTACAGTTGACGGCTTTTATTTTGATTAGAATAAATCTTTTAGACTCTGAAAAAAACGCCATATTATCCACCTAATTACGCTAAAATTTGCAGTTTTAAGAAAAGTTTTTCAAATTTTAGAAATTATTTTTAAAAATCAAATTAAAAAAAATATGGGATAAAAAAAGAATAAATTTTTTTTAATTTTTGATATAAAATCATTAAAAAACTACCAAAGATCTTTTAAATGATTTATACAATACAGGTCTTTCACATGTTTCCAAAATGAACGTTCATGTCTCTTTTCCTCATCTTTTTAGAAGATTTTTCTATTCAATTAATAGTCCAAATCTAAAAATGCATCATAATTCTTAAATTCCATTAGTAGTAAGTTCATTAATCATATTAATCACTCTTAAAAAAAACTCTATGAAGGCTATGAAAGCATAAAAACTTGAATCTTTTCTTTATTCCTAAAAAACATCTCATGTTATTAAAAAATAAATTCGATTAAATAGGCAATCTGATCTTTTAATTTTGTTTTTGATAAATAATTCTCAAAAAATGAACGTCATTTAATGATCATGAACGTTCATTTTGGGAACACGTGAAAGACCAGTATTGTACATTTTTGCTAAAATTTTTATTTGATATTGATAACTTTTGAGAATTGGCAGCTCGAGAAGAAGTTATAACTGAATGGAATTGAATTAAAATAAATTATTTTGTTTAACAATTTTAAAATATGTATGAAATTCTTGTCATTTTAAGATAATAGAATATAAAATTTTTACTGGGAATTCAATGGATATCATTTTAGAAAAACCGCATTTAAAGGTTTCTTTTTTTTATAAATCAAATTTTGGACGAATTAATTTGTCTTTTGACTAAATTTGTTTATTTTAAGAAATTTTTTAATATAAATTAAGCAATAGAGTTAATCAATCAAGCAATAGATAAGAGTTTTGAAAGTTACATCGAAATTTTTCATATTTGTTAAATAAATTTTTAAAAATTTTCTGATTGATAAATATCTCGCGCAAAAATTTTAGTGATGTACTTTTTTTTGTTGATTTTAATCAAATTAAAATTCATAAATTCGATAAGAAGCTTGTTTAAAATAATTCTTTAAGTGATTTGAGAGGATACTTTGTTGAAGATATGAATTACTGAAAAATGATTATTGTATTAAAGTTTATTTTAAAAAAATATACAATGGTTTTTACCACAATGTACCGTAAACTTCAGGAAATAGTTACATGCACCAAAACCTAAATTTTTGGTTTGTATCCAATTTTTTGATCAGCTGAATAAAAATTCAAAATAATGGGTACAAACCGAAAATTCAGGTTTGGTAACGTCTTTTGTAACTTTTGATCGTAATTTTAATCCCTTTTAATTTTTCAAAACTTAAGTTATTTGTGCCTTAGCTAAGCTTCCTGTAAAATTTGAAATTTAGAAAATAAGCTATGTTTTTATTATCCTGGTCATTCATATGTTCCGAAAATGAATATTCATGAACATTAATGAACGTTCAGGGCTATTCTTATTCGTATGAATTCTTTTGAACGTTCATTTTGATTCATAAATTTTCATTTTCGTTCAAAAGTTATTTTTATTTTTTCATTTATCTTCATAATTTTTCATGAATTTATGAAAAAAAAATTCATGAATTTTTATAAACATTCATGAAATTCCATTAAAAAAAAGAAAATTCAGAATTATTCATGAACAATAATGAATTGAATAAATTTAAAGAGAAATGAATATTCATTTTTGGAACATGTGAATGACCAGGATAGTATAAGAACCATTAAATAACTTGGACAATCCACGTGAGTCTCATAAAAATTTTTATTTCAAATACTTTTGAGAGATCACATACTTACACCATCGCCTGAAATGACTTAACTTTAACATCTAAAGTTTCGCAATTGACACCAGCGGATATCGGACTTTGCTCAAACATCAACGATTCATCCGACTGAGCTATTCTCACGTAGAAATTCCCGCAATCTTGTCACCAGTTGTTACACCCTACAATAAACTCCATGTTATTTACTCAATTACTAAATTTTATGGATTTGACCTAGGAGGTGACTTTAACATTTTATCAAACAATTATGTATAAAGCAAAAAGAGTTCTTGAGAAATTTATGCAATCAAATTGAAAAATTTCACCAAGTCAATCTACTCGCCATCAATATTATTTTCAATAGAATTTTTACTTTAATCACAAGTAGATTAAGTCAATTTTTTTTTTAAATATACATGTATATGGTCCCAGGATGGTACATGAGAATAAAAAATTAGAAAAGAAAAAAAAATACTAAAAAATTCAAAAAATAAATATTAATAATTTTTTGAAATTTAATAATATATTTTTTGGTGAATATCGACTTTTTTGAGGTTTTATACAAAATAATAAAAAACTGAATTTCGTTTTTGAATTAATAAATAAAATTAAATTAACAATTGCAACTACAAGACTTGAAATACGAAGAAAGAAAAAAAATAATAATTTTTTCTTTTTCTCTCGAGCGCATTATTTGAAGCAAATGAAGAAAATTAACTCGATAAAAAAAAAATAATGCATAAATTATTATTATTAATTTTTTTGATAAAATTTCTAAAAGAATAAAAAAAAATTTAAATAAAAGAAAGACCTGAATTCTTCTATGAAGCTATGTTTCATATATTAAAAAAAAATTATATATTTTTTATGTTTTTTTTTTGTGTTGTGTTCTTCTATGTGTGCTAGTTAGCTTTAGCTAAATTTTGCTTCATAAGTTTCTCTATATTTTGTTTTTCTATTGAAATATTTTTTATGCTTTTTTTTCTATTTCTCTCTTTCTCTTAATATTTGTTTCGTTTGTTGCAATATTAATATTTTTGCCTGTTCTGTAAGATGTATTCGAATTTTTTTTTTAATTTTTTTTTATTTTACGATTTTTTTATGAAATAGCGTCGTTATTCTTCTGCTTATTTTTTTTTTTAATGTGAAAATGTTTTCAATTTCAATTCTATTAGGTTTTTTAAGAAAGTAAGAAAAATAAAATTTAAATTTTTATTTATTTTTGTTTCGATGATTATAAAATCGAATAAAAAAGAGAAAAAGAAAAAAACTTAACTTAAATACACAAAAATAGAAGAAAAAAAAGAAAGAAAAAAAGAGAAACATGAATTTCAAGCTAAGTGGGATTTTTAATTTTTTTTTTTGAAAATTCTTAAGAATTTAATTAATTAAGAATAAATAAAAAAAAAGAAAGAAAGTACAGTTTTTATTTGTAACTTTTTTATTTGAAATTTAGCGCGTAAAGTTTTTCAACTTAAAAAAAAGAAGATAAATTTTTAAATTCTTGAATTATCATTCTTATTTTTTGACAGCTCAAATCCAATTAGTTTTGTTTTACTTTTTTTTTATCTTTTTAAAAAGCATATGATCCTGATTCGATAAATGAATAATTTTGAAATATTTTAATCTAGGAATAAGTAAATTGTTTTTTTTTTTTTAATTTTTTTCGAACATTTTTATTTTTTTTTATTCGATGTTCAGTAAAGATTCACTGACTTTTTACAACTTACTCTAAAGTAATTTAAAATTCTTTCTTGTTTTATGATGAAGACAAAAAAGTTTTTGAAACAAAAAAAGAGAAAAAAATTAAACGAGTTATTTCATTGCTAAGTCTCTTGTTTTCTACTTTACTTCTAGCTATTAGAATAAAAAATAAATTCATTCGACTTTATTTGCTAGCTGAAGCAAAAAACTACATGAGATATAATCGTTAAAAAAAATTATCAAAAAATTTTGTTAAAAGTACATAAATTTTTATAGAATAATATTTGAACTAGTTGTAAAATTTTATCAAATGTTAAAAGGTTTAAAGTTAGATTTCTAAAATGTTTTCAAGTTCATTTAAAATCTTATTGGTCTAAGAATAATTTAAAATCGACATCAATGTGGGTCAATTTTGACTCACGTAAAAATAGTTTATTTTAAATAGTTGAAATTCCTTATTTAAAAATTGACAGAACCAGGAGTTAGTTCTTAATCTTATTAATTATTTTTGACCACCATTTCACTCAAGACAATTTAAAAATTAGTTTTTTCATTTAGTCATAAACAGGGTCTGTTTTTGTATGCAATAACATATATTTGCATATTTAATCAAAAATGCGTATGTTGCATTTTCCCATACACTAACAATATGTTTTTACATATTATTGCATTTATTTGTATATAAATGCATTTTATTCTTGCATAATATTGCATATTCTATAATTGGTTATAATTTGCAATGAGATTTTTTTTGAACACATCTTTAATGGCCGAAGAAATTAAATTAGATTAGAAATTAAATATAAAAATTTGATAGAATTGTTATTTTTTAAGAGAATTGTTGAGTCTGCTAACATAGTGTTAATAGTATGATAAAATCAATTCTCTTAGACTTTCGAATATATTAGGGAGCCTTAACGAGTCAAGATTTCAACCTTTTTTTAAAAATTAAATTTCCTGGAAGTAATAACTCCTTTTTGATAATTCCTATTTGCTATTCATATTTTTTGATTTCACACTAAAATGGCTAGATAAAAAATTTATTGAAATCTGTCGTGGAAAATATTCTACGACTATAGTCTTATTTCATTTTTTTTTATCTAAAAATTTTTATATTCGTTTACGACTAATTTTTAGCAGCAAATTTTTTTTTTGAAAACTTTTCGCTGAACAAAATCTTTTTTTACAGATGAGGCGGTCTATTTTAAGCTTTTAAATATTTTTTTAAAAACTTATCCTACAATTTTAAATTGCTAAATTAACTTTGAGAAAATTTGAAACTAAAAAATAGAGAATAAGCACAGTAATTTAATTAAAATAAAAAAGAAAGATCAAGTAAGAGGAAAGTTGAATTAAAGAAAAAAAATTAGCTAACTAAAATTAAAAAAAAATATGTTTATTCAACGGAAATTATTTCAAAACAAGTTTCGAAACAATTAACAATTTAATATTTTGACTTAAACTCGAATTTATCTAAATTTTAAACTCGCATATTTTTGCATTTAATTGCATATTTTCACATATTTTTATGATTTTAAATTGCATTATTTTTCAAATTAAATTGCATATCAAGTCGCATATAAGACCCGCTGAACTTGCATATAAAAACAGACCCTGGTCATAAATGACTCACTTTTGTTGTTTTTTATTGATTTGAATCGAACAGGTTATTTCTTGATTTAAGTAAGGGAGTTTTATTTAAATAATAAAGAATCGAACATTTTTTAAAGGAAAATTTTTTGACATGTTTCGAAACATCTCTTGAGCATCAAATAGGGAGTGTTTAAAAGCAGCTCAAGAGCAAAAAAAATAATCTAAAACATATTATTCTTTAAAAATATATTATAATGAAATATATTTAAGAGCGAAACACAGGTCTTATTGCTCTTGAACAGTTTCAAAAAATCTGAGCTTTTGTAAAATCTTAACGTTTAGAGTTGTTTAATTGTTAATAAGAAAACATGATCGGATTTTTCTAAATTTTCTGCTTAATCAAAAAAATTCAATATAAAGTAAAAAATTGATTTGCAGAGAAATTTCAATTCAAAAATAATCCTCAATATTTAATTGTGCATTTTTTTAAAATTAAATTGAAAATGTTGAATTGATACTGCACTGCTCCCGAATCAACGTCGTACCTGTACTCGTACTCCATTTATTTTTGCTGGAGTACGGGTACGGGTACGACTTAAATTCGGAAGCAGTGCAGTATAAAATTTTATTTTGTCTAAAAGATACCACAGATCGTTTTTTTTCATATAATAAGTATAGTTTAATACTCTAAAGAATTTTAAATTCGGTAGAATAATTTTTTTTTAACACAGACTTGTTTCATCTATTATGTTTTTGATTCTAATAATTTCATCAAGAAAAGTTTCTAAAATCTAAACAAATTGAGGTAAAAGCAGCATGCCTTGTCTAGGCTTAAATATATTATACCGTATTTCCTTATTTTTATGCAACTAAAAAAACCTTACTCAAAAAAATGTATTAAAGAAAATTTTGTATATATTCCGAGAAAAATACAAATACTGATTTCCAGTCTATTAAATTTATCGAACATGCGCGTCACATGTTCTATTTAAAAAGGAACTAACTGAATTAATCTAGATGAATTAGAAAATTATCAATTTTTTTATGTTTAAATTTTTTTTTCATTAAAATTAAATTGACAAATTTACAATTTATTTTTTACTATTTCTATTTCTCAAATCCTTTGCTTCTTTAAGTTTGTTATTTGACTAGATTTATTTATAGAAAAATAAATTTTTTATCCTATTTTAAATGAGCTAAATCATATGTATTTTAACAGACGTTTAAATTTTTTAAATATTTCGCCTTGTACCATGACTGAATTTCGGTAAAATCAACTAAAAAAAGGCTTAAGCTTCAAAATTAAAAAAAAATCGTACAAAAGCCAAACTAAACTTAATCCAAAAATTTTGTAGGTCTCTAACTTTCAGCGATTTTTTTAATACAAAAGAATTTACTCGTTAAAAAGAAATAAGTCCACTCATTCGATTCTATTGGAAATAAGCGATTTCACGTGAAATTTAGCGAAAATGATCGAACTACTTTTCGAACTTACTTAAAGAGTGAATTAACTATGGTCTTTAAAACATTAGACGGGTCTTTAATTATCAATGAATTAGGATATACGAAAACTTTTCTAATTTTCAAGAAAAAATCTTCATGTTCACTTAACTAAAAAGATGAACATATCCAAAATCAAAAAAATTTCCATTCTGAGTTTAAAACTTTTAATTGATATGTTCAAAAAATACTTTTGGATACAAGGTTAATGACTATTGATCTCTAATTAAATAGCTTTGAAAATTCTTATTATTTTAAAGAAAAAAAAATTTAAATAGCTAAATATGCGAGATCTTAGTATCGTAAAAATTAGACAAATTTCTAAGAAATTTTATTTTTTATTAACTTCTATTTTTTTAAACTTAAATTGACTCAAATTTAACTAGGTAGAAAAAAGTAGAAAATAAACATAAAATAAACGCAATTTATAACTTAATTAAAAATTTTAATGTAAATTAAATTCGAATATTAAACTACACTTAGGTAATTTTTGATAAATTTTAAAAACTGGTTACTTTTGGTGTTTTATTTAAAATTTTAAAAACCATTCCCAGGCTATGAGGTAACAAGACTTTTTAAATTAAGAGTTAGATTGGGTGAAGCTTTTCTAGAAACATGTTTAAATTTTAATCTAAAGGAAAGGTGCTAAAGCAAATTATTGTAAAGAATACATGTGGATTTTTCAGATAAACCTATAATCGAAAAAAAAGCGTGTTAATGTATCGAATTTTGTAAGCTAATAAAATTCTCAAATGAAACTAATGAACCAAAAAAAATTCGAATTTCTAGGATTAAAAAAAAATTCGCTTTTTTAGGAATTTAAATCGTATTGATAGTAAAAAAAAAATATATTAAACCAATAATGGGACACTAGATTAGAAACGTTTTGAAATTTGAAGATTTTTGATTTATTTCCTTTTTAGATATTCATATAAAAAATAAAGAAAAAAAAATATACATATAGACCAAATATATTTAATACTAAGTAGAAAGTTTTGATAAAATAATTGAACCTTGAGTTTAAGTCTAAGCTTTTTTAAATATGTCTTATAAATAAAACGTGATTTTGATAAATATTCACTTGAATAATTTAAAACATAGGGCACAAACAAGACTTTAATTTTATTTACTTTTTTTTAATGTCTCATGTTTAAAATTTGGCTTTTAAAGAAGAAGTTTTTTATCATAAAAAACTTCTTTTTGAAATTTAAAATTTCATGATTTTCGATTGATAGGCGTATCTTTGAGTCATCATGTAGTTTACAATAAATTGTAAGGTAGTTATTTTTTTAAAGAAAAGTTTAAAAACTGCTTCTTATCTAATGATTATAATCATTTTATTTTTAAAATATCTAAGCTTTTTCAGACTTATTTTTGTTTGAAATTTTTTAATTTTTTATATACAATTTTTAAAAATTTAATCAAAAAATTATTATCGAAAATTTTTATCACGTGTAAATATTGTTTAAGGTAAATATTACTTTTTTATTTTCATTTTTAATCGAGCTTATCTTAAAGAGATTTAGAGTAAAAAAAGAAATTAAAAATATGTTCATGTTACCTAAGTTAAAATAAAAAGGAAATGGTACGAAATTTAAAATCATCTTTATTTGGTTTGAATCTTCGATATTTAAGATTTTGAAAAATGCTTAACTTGCATCGAAAAAAAAAACCTTACAGTTCAGTTAAACTTTAATTTTATGGCAATACAGAAAAATTTACCATTAAATTCAACATCTATTTAAAAAAGAGAAAAACCTACCAAAGGTTATCTGAAAAATGTTTAACTTAATAATTTTGTATTTGCTCTCCATAATTGCGACAATTTTTTTTAGTTTAAAATTACCCATTTTTTAATTATTAAATTGTAATTTAAAAAAAAACAGATTGAACTATGCTAAAAAAAACACTACACTGCCTTTCTAGTAGACCAAAAACTTTTTTTTAATTTCATTAAATTATTTTTTGAACGCTCCAAGTTAAAATGACTATTTTTTTTTAACAAAGCAATATACCTAAGTCTACATAAATAGTCAAGGCACATTTTTCGATACTAAAAAATTTTTTGATTAAGATTTTAGTTATTTTTTTAAGTATATTTATTTAACATTTCACCCAGATCAAAAACCTTGGTTAAAATTTGCTGTTCTAATAATTCAAAAATATTTAGAAAAATTATTTTGAAATGAAGAGAAAACATTGCTTTACAAAAGTAGATTTATTTTGAAAATTTTTTTCATAATTATTTAAATACAAATTCACAAAAAATTAACTCTCAAAGAAGTGGTTTTTTTTGTCGAAACTCTGTTTAAAAATTTCATTATTTCCAAGAAAGATTGTAACTCAAAAGACATTAGATTTAATTATCAAAGCTATGACATAATTTTAAAAAGCATGTTATCATAAGAAATCAGTAAAACCTTTCTAATAGCCCCATGTGCTTTATAAAAATTAACTGGGAGAATGGTTAAAAAAAAGCTTTATTAAAAAAATAAAATTATTTAATAATCCAGGGATTGATTTTAAAATTAATTTAAAAATGAATGAGATTTTAAAAGATTAATCAGTTTATTTTGATAAAAAAAAATTATTTTTTTTTTAAGTTTTCTAATTCTTCGTGAAAACTTGAAAAAAATAAACTATGTTTGCAAATTTTTTTTTCTAATTATTGGTTAACAAATTAAAAATTTGTTTATCGATGCCATTCTTCATTATTTCGGTTAGTGTTAAATTCACTGTACCAAAATTTGTCAAAATTTTAGATATTTGTTCAATATATTGAGTTAGTGCTGGTTAGGCGGTTAGCCAAAATTGGTAAGGTAAAAAAAAATTAAAAATTAGATATGATTCTATAGATTTAACAAAAAAAATTTTTTTAAATAACCAAAATTTTGGTTAACCAATTTTCGATAACCAAAATTGACAGACTTGGTCGGCCAAACGTTTGGCTAACCAACATCACTAATATTGAGCTATTTCAATTGCGAGCTTTTAATTTATACAATGCGAAAATATTTTCTGGTTATTTTTAGAACATTCTTAAACAGTGACCAATAAAATTTTTCTTAATTCTTCAAGGATTGGTTTCTGCTTTATTTTTTTCGCATCATGATTAATTCGAAATGAAGGCTTCATCTTAAGTGTGCGAAAAATGTATCAGGGTTATACTCGAGTTTATAAGGTAAAGGATTTCATGCGAAAAAAGTAAAGCTCCAGGGCTATAAGCTAAGACTTTACGGTATATTTTGAAGATTATTTTTTATAAAATTCAATGCCAACTTCAAAAGATATTATAATTTGATTATTTTTATTCAGAGAATTTTCAGAATTGTCAATTAATTTAGAAATCAAATTTCAAGATACTAAAAACTAATAATTTAAGACAATATATAGAATCAAATAAGAAAATTCATGAGAAAAATTAATTAGAAAGTTTTATATTAATTCAAAATATTTTTAAGAGTAAACGAATATTAGTCAACACTTTTACCTTACTGTGTGAACAAAATGAAAAATTCAAATGTTTTTAAATTTTAAATAATAGAGTGAATTTTTAAAGTTTGTTGATATTTTATCCTAGGGTTCAGAGAATTAATTTTTTTCCTCATTTTTTCTATGATGTTAAAAAGACCTCGTTTGTCAAAATTAAAACAAATCAACTAATGTCCGTAAATTTGTCTCATTTTAACTCGAAAAAATAAAAATTATAATTTTCGTATAAATTATTCGAGTTCAAAATCTCAAAGCAAAGAATAAGAAAAATAATAATCAAGAATAAAAAATTTATAATTTTTTTTTTATGAGTGATCATATTCTCCAACACAACAACTAATATAAAACAACAACAAAACCCACATACACTCAGCACAAATACACACATACATACGAACTCACATCATTTCTTCCATCATCATATATTTAGAAAAAATTATAATTTCTACTTCGATCTTAGTCGTTTTTTCTTCTTCTTCTTCTCTTTCTCTCGCTATGTTCTTTCTCTATAATATATTTTTTTCGTAGTAGAAATCAGTTCAATGTGAATATATTTTCTTTCGTAAAAAAATAAAAACGAACGAACAGCTAAATAGATAAATATCCTTACTGTCCATCATTCTCAAAATTATAATAATATTTGCTCCATAATGTTTAGATTATTTTTTTTGTTATTGTGAAAATTTCTAAAAAAATTTTGACAATTTAATAAAAAATTATTTCTTTTTATTAATCAAAGATAAAAAAAAAAGTTAACAAATAAAGAAACGAAACCATGCGTTTTTTATTAATTTAATTATTATAAATAAACAGAAAATATATTTACGTTTTTTTTGTGTTTGGGTAATTATTTTTTTTTTTTTGACATGTTTTTAAAAAATTCTAAAATATTATGGAAGTACAATCGACTCAAAATTTAAGTAATAATTTAAATTTAAAACCATCGTCTTCATACGTATCATCTTCATCGTCAAGCACTAATTTACCTATACAACAATCATTACCACCAACGCCACCATCGGCATCTATGATACAAAATAAAATAGAATCTCTACAAACATCGGCTCTACCGACAGCCTCACCACTTAACGAACAATTTAATTATAATTATCATTATAATCCAATGTATCATCAATACAACCAATTTGCACAGACTCAATCGGCGCCGCCACCACCACCGCCGCCAACATCAACACAACCAGGCGGTTATCCTAATTATAATTACTTTTATCAACCGAACGGTCAAATACCAGCCGCTGCGCCGAAAAATCCAGCCTACTTTTATAATCAACAATTCAATCCAAATGATCAAAATAATGCTTATTTAAATGGACAATATAATAATCCAAATACACAACAATCAAATACATCCTTAAATGATTTAATTAAACATAACAATTTAAATAATAATAGTCCTGGTAAAATGGACACGCCGTCTAAACAAAAAAAGTCCAAAACAAAAAACGATGTAAGATTAAAAAAAAAACGAATTTGAATGAAGTTAAGATTTTAATTTTTTTTTAAATTAGAAAACTTTGAATGGTACTAGTAATGGTAATGAAGATATTATAAAAAAGGACAAAAGTCCGAGTAAAAAAAACGACAAACAAAAATCACCTTTAGTCAAACGTAAACCAACAAATTCTAAAACTAAAAAGAAGGACGATAAGGAATTAAACAATAATCAAAATACAAATGAAAATGTTAGTATTCAAATTTATTTTTTCTAAATTATTTTTTTCTAAAGATACTTTTGATTCTTATTGAAACGACAAAGAACCACAAAACAGTGAATATTTTTTTAAATTTGAAAAATTTTTTTGGTTCCTTTGATTCTTTAATACTTGAAATAAAATTGACTTGACTTTATGAGATTGGATTAAGCACTTTAATTTAATTGGCATTTAATATGTCGGTGATAGTTCGAGTCGTTGGATGGCGGATCTGGAACTTTGAATTTTATTAGCGAACCTAGCTGATTCACTCCTGTCACAAAAAAGTTTCATCCAAAAAAAAAATTTCATTTTGAATTTTGATTTTTTTATTGATGTCTGAAAGAATTGATTCGAATTCAATCTAATATCCGCGATTTAATAATTATCATGTTCATTTTTTTTTTAACTGAGCATTTTAAGACTTTTTTTAGACCTTTTTGCATATGCTTTACTTTGGCCTAAACTGATCGCATCTTAAATCTTCGTTATTAACTCAATTTAAAATAAGGGCTTGTTTTAAGCGGCTTGAATATTAAGTCAATAATAAATTTAATTTTTTAAAATTTATTCTTGAGCAATTAAGCAGCAAATTGAAACTTTTCTCAAAAAACACTGTTCTTTTTAAATTTAAAAATTTTTTGGATTTTCATACACTTGCTTATTTTTTTTTTTAGATAAAAAAATTGATTGTAAAAAAGCGTTTAAACACCAAAAATAAACAGAATCATCTGTTTTTTTTTTTGCCAAGATGACCTTTACTTATTTCTAGTATTTATGAAATTTAATAAAAATAAAAAAAAAGGAATTTCAAAATTAATCATTTGTAGGTATCATATTCGAAAATTTTGACATTCTCTTTTATTGCTAAAAAAAAACAAAAAAAAATATTTTAAAAATTAAATAAAAGATTTCTTAATTAAAAATTATTGTTGACTTGTTCGAGAAAGAATATTTTGCTGGAAGCCTTAAGTATTAACGAGAACTAATTTACTGCAATACCTTGACATTTGTTGTATTTCGTTAAAACTCCTTTTTTTCGATTAGTTGTTCTAAACTGCGTCAACAAAGACTTTATTTTTCACAGCTTGGATTTTTTAGTTTTTGAAATTTATTAAAGAAAAATTGAAAAAAATATAATTCGTCCTTAAAACCAGTTGTCAACCTTTATATTTTGACTATAACTTGAATAGGTAAATGTTATAAATTCCATTTCAAAATTATTAATTTATTCGTGTTTGGCGTAACATTGTATACACCTACGAGATAAATTGACGGCTTGTTTAAGAAAATTTATCACGCAGCTGCTTCGAAACTTTTCGAGAACAATATTTTAGAGCTGTTTAGAACGATGTTCTAAAGAAATCTCTACTTGATCCATAAACTGTTGAATGTTTTGGAGCTGCTTAAACCACTTCTAGACATTTGTTCAAAAAAATGTGAACATCTATTTATTTTTTCATAAAAAATAAATAAATTTTTCTGGCAAAATAAAATTTAAAAATTATTTATTTAACAGTTTTTTTTTCCCTCTAAATTTGTAAAGGCATCACCGAATAAAAACGATAAAAATTCTAAGTCAACAAAAAAGAAACCTGGTAAGAAAAAGACAGAAATAGAAGAGAAAGAATCAAGTGATGAGAGTGACGATGATGAAAATGACGACAGTGAGGATGATCACGATGAAGATGATGATGACGATGAAGACGGTGACGAATCGAATGAAGAAGAAGAAGAACAAATAAAAACACCAAAAACAAAATCGCCAAAAAAACCGAATAAAACAACACCGAAACGTCAAATAAGCACAAGTATATCATCTTCATCATCATCTACTCTGTCCGATGAAAATTCAAGTGAAAAAATTTCCAAACTAAGCGAAGAAAACACTAATGAAGACTCAACATCATCATCAAACGGATCATTAAAATCCAAAAATTCCCAATCATCGTCCTTATCGTTTAACATAAATAACATTTTGTCTAAACCACAAGCTAATCCCGAGACACAAATGTTACCACCGCCATCACCGTCAAACGGTTCCACATCATCATCTACAAATTCAAATAATTTATTAAAACATCCACCAAACGTTCCATCGCCATCTAATTCAACATCATCGGCCTCTTCATCACCAGCTCAAACAGCCAATTTTCACAAGCCCAATCTAAACTCAAACATGCAATATCAAATGTGGAAAAATCAATCTCAAAATAATCAAATGTATCCGCATCATCAACATCAACCAATGCCGCCCATGTTTCCACCACCCAATGATCCAAACTTTTACGCCTATCATCAACAAATGCTTACGAAAACAATGTCACCATCGCCAATGGATCAAGAACGACCACCATCGACAAAAACACCACAAATTAACGAGTATCCAAATCCACAAAAACTACAACAAACACCAACGACACCACAAAATTTAAATCTAAACAACAATCAAACACCGCGCTCACCCGTTGTAAATTTAAACAATAGTCAAATGGCTATGTCCTCACAGCACGGTTTTACTACTGATAATAGTAACATGTCTTTCACACAGGATCACGACGATGAAAATAGCATGATGAGTGATGAGATGTCAAGTCCTAAAAATAACAATAGTCATCAATCACATGGCGGTCATTCGGCAAAGTCGTTGGCTCACAATGCCGAGGTCTTAGCTAAATTAATTGAAATTGGTAAAGAGACTAATGATGATACACCAGAGAGAAAAGATTTTGTACAAAAATTACAAAAAATCTGGGAGGATAATTCAATAGTTTGTCGTAGTTTGCCCACAGTCAATAAACACTTATTAGATTTGTATAAATTTTATTGTTTGGTTAAAGCACGTGGCGGTTTTAGTGATGTAAATAAGCAGAAATTATGGAAGGATATAAGTAGCTGTTTGGATATGGGTAATACGGCGCCAATAGCTCTTATTCTTAAGCGTAAATATGCCAGCATTGGTCTTGTACATTATGAATGTAAATATGATTTAAATGGAGCTGATCCATTGCCGCTAATAGCTGATATTGAAAAGTCAACATCCAAATCGAAAAAACAAACGGAACAAAATACTTTAACTTCAAGTAATTCCAATAGTAATTTGTCCAATGCGTCTAATATGACACCAGCAAAAAAAACTAAAAAATCAAATGGTAAAGACAAAAAAGATAAAAATTCTACTGATACACCACCACCGCCACCGTTACCACCATCAAATACAAATAATACACAAACTGCATCGCCATCAATACAATTTCCAAATCAACCACCTAATAATCAAGCAATGATGCCACCACAAGTCGTTAACAATCCACAAATGAATCCACATTTTCCACAAAATGATTTCAATCAACAAACACATAATCAACAAATTATGAATCATGGATATCCTCAAATGAATCCACAACAACAACAACAACAACAACAACAGTATTACGGTCAACCAAGACCACCATATCCGCCTTATCAATATCCTGGACAACAAAATATGATGAGGTATCCAATGCCTGTACAACAACAACAGCAGCAGCAACCACAGCAACCGCAACAGCCTACTGTTCAACCGCCTAGTCAAAATCCAGCTCAAGTATCAAATAATCAAATGATGCCACCACCTCCGATTCAACAACATCCTCAAATGCCCTATCCAATGCAGCAACCATTTAATAATCAAATGAATCCGGCTCAAATGAATCAACCAATGATGCCGTATGGTCCTCAAGTACCTGGTCAACAGCAGCCGCCTTATCCTCAACCTACTGCTCAACCTGGTCAGCATCCTCAAATGGTGCCACAACCTCAAATGGTACAACAACAAGCACCAATACCTCAAATGAATCCTAATTTACAGAGACCAATTCAGGAACAAAGTATGTCACCTGCACCACCACCACAACAACAACAACAACCTCCTCCACAAACACCAAATCAACAAGCACAAGCACCTCCACCGCCACCGCCTCAATCACAACCAAATAGTATATTAAGTTCAAAATTATCGAATCCATCATCTAGTCCATCACCGCTTATGAGTTTAAACCAAATGAGTCAAAATTTAGGACCGACTAATTTACAACCTCCTCCTCCACCTCAACCACCAGTATCGCAGCCCATTTCGCAACCACAACCTGTGCAACAACCTAATCAACAACAAATGCCATCTGGTCCAACTATGAATCAAATGCCGCCTCATTTACAACAACAAATGAGAGGTAATATGCAACCACATCCCCATCCGGCTAATCCTCAACAATTTCCAGGTCATTTACCACAACATCTAGCTCATCATCATCATCATCCTCCATCTAGTCATTTACCACCAACCCAACCACAGCCTCAATCTTCACAACATTTACAACAACAATATCATCCTCAAATGAGCCAAAATATCCCACCTCAGACTCAACCTCAACCACATATGCCACCCATCCAACCGCAACCATCACAGCAACAACCACAACATCCTATGCTACAACAAAAACCACCACATATGCTAATGCAACAACAGCAACAACAACAACCACAACTACCGAATCAATTGATTCAACAACAAATTCAAAATAATCAAATAATTCAACAAGCTCAACAACGAATAAAAGAAACTCAATTTCCACCTGAAAGTGTCGAGGCAACAATACCAAACGAGAGTAAAAAGAGAAAAATATGTGCCAAAGATATTGGACCATGTGATCCATGGAAACTTTATATGAGCTTAAAAAGTGGTCTGTTGGCTGAGAGTACATGGGCTCTGGATGCACTTAACATACTTCTCTATGACGATCAAACCATATCATATTTTCATTTGAGTCATTTTCCAGGTCTAGTCAACACACTACTCGAATATTTTCTAAAATGTTTAAAAATTTTATTCAATGAATTCACAGACTTGGAAATTGTTCACTATCCATTCCAGAATAAAATAAACAAAGAGAATGAATATTCGGAATCGGATGATGAACAACAACAACAACAACAAAACGATGTGAAAAAAATCGATTGTAAAAAACTAAACGGTTTTCACATAGACTCTTTGATATCGGATAAGAAATCGAAAAAAGCCGATAGTCAAATTCTCAAAGTTAACTTTGGTGATAAAGACATACGCAATCGATTTAATCATTATTATTCGAATAAGAATAATAAAGTAGTTAAGTTTAACGATTCTAGGGCCAATTGTGAATGGGTCGAGTATAATCAAGACCTCTTAGATAAATTTAATTGTAATGTAAATAATAATACTATTAATAATAATAATACAAAAAAACGTAAGCTTAGAAAATCTAAATCGTCCAATTTGGACAATTTTATTCAAACTAATTTCAATTCAAATCACGAATGGGATGATTTGGAAAAGAAATTATTTTTTGGTGATTTTTATTCACATTTCCAAAACGATGACAATAAAATGCACCAACAAAAATTCAAGCTTGAAATGAAAACAAATAATACTAATAAAATTATACAACCAAATGACGATCCAAATTATGAGTTTGTAAAACGACACCAAAATCATTTACCGAGTGAAAATAATTTAAATAAAAAATTAGACGATCAAATTGTCGAGGACGAGGATAAACTATTTAAAATAGTAAGTCAACGAAATCAAGAATTAATGAATCGATGTTCAATAATATCGACCATTATTCGCAATTTATCATTTGTGCCTGGTAATGATGTGGAATTGTGTAAATCTACATTATTAATAGACATTTTATCTCGGTTACTTATACTAAAACATGAACATTCTTTAAATGATCAAATTATAGATCAAAGCGATGATGATAATGATGATGAGGACATTACAGGCTATGACTATTTAAATGATCCAATAGATTGTATTAAATTTTGTAAAGAAAAAAATTTAATTTATAAAAAAAGAGAGACTAGTGTATCGGATAAAAATGTATGGTGGTGGGAGTGTATTCAATTATTAAGAGAAAATACTCTTGTTTCTTTGGCTAATATATCAGGTGCTTTAAATTTGAATAATTTAGACGAGAATATAATTGAAATATATTCACATGGTCTCATACATTGGGTTATATGCAAGTCCAATGAAGCATTGGATCCATTGAGTACGACAAGTGAGACCAATATGTTATCACCTCAACGACTTTCGATCGAAATTTTATCCAAATTGAGTATAAATGACATAAATATAGATTTAATATGCGCAAATATGATCAAAATGAGACCTTTTTTGGACTCGTTTGTTCATGTTTTGTGCAATGAATATTTGACTAAAAGAGATGAACAGACCCTTAGGGAATTTAGTATAGTCTTATTATCAGCTTTGGCTAAATCGGGTCAATTCACCTCGAGGTCAATAGCCAAATATACCTCTTCCTTTTTGTCATTTATTGAAGATTTTGAAGAAATAGCGCGGAGATTTCAACTACTTAATCCCAACCATTTACACTATCATCCAAATTTTATACAATCAAGTCATAATCAAAATCAAAATAATCCTAATTTAAGACTACTCAATGAAGATATAAGTAATATAAATGAGGAGAATTTAGGCACAACTATAGACATGCTAAGGCGGTGTGCGAATACCATAGCGTGTTTGTCTGTATATAGCGAGAATGGACCGTTTATTTTGAAATACGAAAATCGTATACTAGATTTAGTAACGTCACAATTTGTTGATTTTAAAGTGGCTCAAATTTTATCGGAAGTTTTATTTAATTGTTCAAAGTGTAATTAAAACAGTAAAACAGTAGAATTGAAATAAACAAAAACGACAACAACACACAAAAGTAAAAACAACAAAACATGAGGGGTTTCTTATCGGCATAAAAGGGCCAAATACACATAAATAAAAGAGAAAAAAACAAACCGATCTAATCCGTAAATAAAGTTATTATATAAAACTACCTTAAAAAGGTGTCTTTTTGTTTGTAAGTTTGAAAAGTTAAATTTTAAAATTAATAAAAAAAAACAGGAAAAAATTCTTTGCTACCCTTATACAAAAGCTTACCTATTACTACTACTACTATTAAAAAAACACGTTTTTTTTTTGAAAATTTATGTTTTTTGTTCAATACAAAATAAAAAAAACTTGTTCAATATTAATTGTATTAAAATTTAAAAATTTAAATTTTTATAAATGTATTTTTTTTTTTTTCTTAACTATTTTTTTTGTCTATTTCTCTTTTCATTTCTTGATTTTTTTTTCATTCTCAGTAGTATTTTAAATTTTTTTTTCTTTATTTTTTTTTTTTGGTCAAACATTTGATTTATAAATATAAATATAAAACGATTTTTTTTTTATTTTTTATGAAAAAAAAAATAAAGCTTTTATTAAAAGAAAATTTCTAATTTTTTTAATACCATTCTATCTTGCTGCATCGAGATCCATTAAACATTAAAGATTTTTCGGTGGAAGATACTTCCGAATGTATCCCTGTATTATGAATCGATTGACTAACCCTACAGCCGATTCGATTTACTGTTTTGAAAAATTGACTAAAATCGATTTTAAAAAATCCTGAATCGATTATAATCGCCTAGAAATCGAAATTTAAAAACTAACCAAATATTTTCTGTATTAATTTTTTAATACAAATCGATTTATCATCGATTTTTCTCTAATCGATTCACAACAGTAAAAACGTGTCTATTTATAAAGCGTAGATATTGTTTCGTTTTAGCTTTATTGCGAGCTTTACTTTTTAATAAATGACAGATAGATAATATTTAATATCAAGCCGTTCAACTTTAAAACTAACATAAAAAAAATGAAAGTCGTTGTATTAATTTCAATAATATTTTTCCTTTTGGTTAATTTATCTACCAGCAAGTCAATAAAATTAGATAGCACAAATGTAGCCTCTCGCGCATGTTGTGGTTGTCCCTCAAATGATAGAGGTCCAAGTTGTTTTATATGCTGCCCTTCTGGAACCATCTCATATTGTCCATGTAACCCATATTATTACCCAACATGCGAATGCCTCTGATTTAATTATACTTTAGCCAATTTAAATTTATAGAACACATTTTTTTTGTTTTTCTCTTCAAAAGTGTAAAGACAAATATACTAGCATCAATTAATAATTACATAAAATTTGAATTTTTTTTTCAAATTTTAAAATAAATTTGTAAAATATATAAAAAATTTTTTATTTATTTTTTTACAATTTCGGATCTTTTCAATATATTTAACTTTGATATATAATTTTTTTTGTTTTCGAGAATGGCAAACGATAAAGACAAGGTGAAATTAATGTATCAAGAAGGTGAAACAGTTTTATGTTATCATGGCCCATTACTTTATGAAGCTAAATGTACAAAGACCGAGATTAGAAACAAGGTTCCGCATTATTTGATCCATTACAGTGGATGGAATAAAAGCTGGGATGAATGGGTCACTTGTCCTCGTGTTCTAAAATATAATGAAGAAAATCTTAAAAAACAACAAGAGCTTTTAGCAACTCATGGGTAGATCTAAATATATTAAAAATTAAAGTATTAAAATTAAATTTGAATGTTTATCAATTAAATAGAACTAGTAAAATAGCTTCCAAGATAAAGTCAGGTTCTAGAAAACATGTAAATAGTATGCTTGAAAGAAATGCTGATTTAGAAAGAGCTAGTCAAGAAGACAAAGGTTATTAGTCTTTATTTACTTGAATTCTTTCATTTATTTGATTGTATTTTCATTACGATTTTTAAAGATAACAAAAAGAAAAAACAAAAAACTGAAGATACTAATGAGCTTGTATGCCAAAATTTATTTATTTTTTTTAATTTTTCAATATTAAAGAAATCATCGAATTTAAGGTTGAGAGTTATCAAGTTAAAAACGAGGTTCAAATAAGGATCACAGATGAATTAAAGCAGTTGCTTATTGAAGATTATAAAAATATAGCTCATAATAATAAAGTAAAATAAAATTTATGTGTTTTTTTAAGTTGATTTATTATTTTCTTTAAAAAAAGTTATTATTACTTCCTTCGTCAAATACAATACAAAATATTCTTGAGGAATATTCAAAATATAAACTGGAAAAAAAATTCGATAAGTAAAATACTCAATTTGATTTGGAATTGAAACAAAGTCTAGTTTTATTTTTAATTTTGAATAGAAATATTATAACAGAAATAGTCGAAGGAATTAAGGACTATTTTAATGCGGCCATTTCATGTCGGTTATTGTACAGTAATGAAAAATCTCAATATAATGAAATTATGAAAGATTCAAATAAAAAACCGAGTGAAATATATGGTAGTATTCACTTATTAAGACTTTTAGGTAAATGGAAAGAATATAAATTTTAACTCAAAATATTTAAACAAAATTTTTTTTCGAAGCGAAAATCGGCGAACTTTTATCTTATACATATTGGGAAGAATTATGTATAAAACAGTTAGTTCTTCATATTGAGGACATAATATGGTAAGTTATTTTGATTGCCAACAAAAAAATTTAAAATAGTTTTGTTAAAAAAAATGTCTGTAAAAAAGGTATTTGAACGAAAATAAATCAAGTTTGTTTAGTCCTAAAGCTTATATTAGTCAAAATCAAAAATAAAAATCTCAAAAATTATTGATTGTTGTTTTTTTAAATATTTTTTATTTTGTATTTAATTTTTGAAAATAAATTTTGAAAAATATTAAATCAAATTTTATCCTTTAAAACTTATATAAACGATTGATATTAATGTAGAATGTTGTGGCTCTCTCATATTTTGATATATTTTCATTAAATCTAACACTGTTATTTATGAAAATATAGTATAAAAAATCAGCTTAAAATAAATTGTGCCTAAAAAATCGGCTATCTTTTCATTCGATTTTTACATTAAGAAGTATTTCAGAGAACTTGGATGATATTATGCCAATCTTAGAATAGTTTGAATATTATCAACATAATTAGATTAAAAAAATACGAAACCTTAAGTGATGACAGTTTGACAGATTTCAATCAAACGGAAGACTGAAATTTGTATAATAAACAATTGGTTTTTAAAGGGTATAAATACCCGTAGTTTTTCTTATTTTATTTTTATCTTTTAACTTAGCTTTAATAAACTTTTAAATACAAAAATACCTTTCAATTCCAATTCCAATCCCAATCCTCAACAATTGGTAGCAGCGATCAAGATCAACCAAAATGGCTGATACAAAGCAAGAAGCAACGGAACAAACAGCAGGGCAAAATGATGATAAAATTCAACCAGCTGGTTCCAAAAGCGTCCCACAGCAATCAAGTGCTAGTGAATCTCAAAAAAGTGCGTCAAAAAGAGAACTCAACAAGTTAAAAAAGGACCAACTTGTTGACTTGGCATTTAGTCTGAACAAAACAGTGTCGGATATAAGAAATGCAAGTGCCTCGGTTATTGACAAAACCTCAAAAGCAACCCCTTCAGACCCTTTGTCAGGTGAATTAATTAAAAAGATGAACAACATAGCGAAAATTCTGGCAAATGAGCTAATATATGATCACGATTTTGAAGATGAGATACCGAAAGACATACATGGTCAATATGATTCAATTCGGGCATATAGGAGGCCAGAAAACAAATTTGACTCTTGTCAGCCTATTTTCGGAGAAAAAGACAGAAACGAAAATTTAATGATTGGTATAAACTCAAATAAAGCTTATAAAGGTGGACGATCATTCAAAAAACACACAAGTTCTAATTTTTCATTGAGAAAAAGGAAAAATAATAAAGATGGACCTAAAAGTGGTATTAAATGCTTCAAATGTAATAAAATGGGTCACAAAGCTAAAAATTGTCGTGTGAAACAAGACAACAATGTCTTTAAGAAAGATACATATGAAAATAATAGTCAGAAGTACAAGGGTAAAACAGTACCTGTATGTAAGGCAAGCAGCGACTCCATTTTGAGCATTGTAAAATTCGTAAATGGGACTCGAGTAAAGTTGGCTCTCGACAGTGGAATTGTCGAGTTTATTATATCAAATAAAATCTGAAATTTATATAATAAACAAATATTTTTTAAAGGGTATAAATACCCATAGTTTCTTATTCTATTTTTAACTTTTTACTTAGTTTTAATAAACTTTTAAAAACAAAAACACCTTTCAATTCCAATCTCAATCCTCAATAAGTTGTTTTTTTTCTATTGGGTTTTGATTTTTACTTAGGTAAAATTCGATCTTTTAAAAAAAAATTTTTTAGCGCATTTTTCGAACCCATAAATCTAATTTTTATTATAATTTTATTAAAAACCCTTAATGCTATACCCAAATTTTATATAATTTGTTTTTGCTAAAGCAAGCAGTGCTTTTAAAAATTCAACATTAAATCTTAAAGTAAACATTGTAAGCAATAATGTCATTAAAAAAAATAAATAAAATAAAGATTTATTTTTGAAAAATAAAAAGGATCTTAAATCCAACCGATAAAATCTAGTTTTTTAATCCTGAAATGGAATAATATTTAACAAAAAATTTCTTAAAATTTAAATTTTTGATCAAAACAAATTTTTTTTTAAAGTAAAGTTTAACAATATTTTTTTGTGAAAAAATATAACAGGCAACAAAAAAGCAATGGCGGCACCAGCCTTTACTGAATATTACGAAAATATTCCATACGATGAAAAATATATATTTTTTAATCGATTTAAAGAAAAATATCGAATAAACGAATTATCAAGAATTAAACTAAAAACTCAACACGAGATACTCTTTAATATGGATAAAGCTAAAGACACTTTAATCACAAACCTATGTATGAATGAAAGCTTTTTGGAAAATGATCGCTTTTCCAAAGAAAGTTTCCGCAAGGTTTATAGTTTGTTAAAAAGTAATAAGCATGATAAGAATCAAATGGCTAGATTAATATTTTTAATTCATTTAAGTAAATCCAACGTAGATTACTTGACATTCAGTCTATTTTCAAAATTTTTCGACTCTATCGAATTAATAGACTCGTTCGATGATATTTTTAAAAATAATGGCTTAAGTTTTTTATTCGATTATTTCGAAGAATTAAAGACAAATCGTTTCATACAAAATCATATTGCTCAAATATTAAGAGAAATTTTTGGAAAGAATATAAAATTAAATTTTTTAAGAAATTTGAAAATTTCATTTTTTAATTGTTCAGTAGAAAAATTGCGTGGTTTTGCTGGTATTAATCGAATTTATGTTGGTTTACGGCCTTTTCATACCATGATTAATGAGCTAAGAAATAATCTTAGAAAAGACGAAATAAAACTAATTATTAAATTGGAATTTTTGAGAGTTTTTGTAAATCTAACAACACATGCTTTATTAAGATCTTTGAAAAATGATCTTAACTATTGGAATCCAAAAAATTTCAACAAATTCACAAATAGAAATAAAACTTTTAGACTCGAACTCGGTTATGTAGCCGAGGAAAAAATATTCGAAGCTAGAATAAATTGGTTGCAATCAGGTTTGAATGAAAATTTGAATGTTGAAAAATGGTACGAATTTTATGAAAAAGTGATTGTTAATCAAGAATTTCATAGTCATTTGAAATTAAATCAAGATGGTATTATTAGAAAAATGAATCAAAATTTTATTATGGGTATTGATTTTTCGTAATTTTTCAAGTTTTTTTTTAAACCAATAAAATTTTCTTAACTTAAAATTTACTAACATTTAAACTTTTATTTGATTTAAAAAAATTTGATTTAATCTGTACCGAAATTTAAAGATTAATTCAAATTTTAATGAAAGAGAATTTGCGGTAAATGAATAGGAACTAAGGCTAAATATAACTCAAAAATAAAAAATAAAGCCACTTTAAATTTTAGATATTTTTTAAAAAAATTTTTACGCTATTATAATTAAATTTTTGTATCTTCAAAATTAAATTCTTCTCTAATGTTGAAAAATACTCAAAAAGTTTAAAGTTTATAAACTTCAATTAAGTAGCAACCCTAATAAAAATTACATACCGTAAAACCTTGTTAATAAGCGCCCCCCCTAGACCCCCCTTTTTTCAGAAGAACAGTCATCAGAAAAATTTTAATTTTGTGATATTTTTATAGATCACACTCTATCAGGAATGTCATAATAATAAATTAAATTAATTTGTTTAGAGTACGATTTTTCCTTTCATAAACAAGGTTTTACGGTATACCCCAACATTTCCTTCTGGTAATAAAATTTAATTCTGGTAATGGTGTTTTTCGGTTCTTAAAATTCAGTCAAAATGTAGACTTTAAACGTATCAATAGCTATAATTAGATCAGAAGGCGATGTTTCTTAGCAATAAGAAAAGACTTAAAAGTGCAGAATGAAAAGCAAAATTAACTATGTCGTTGATAATTAGCTTCAGACAGTAATCAATTGTAAATATCTGATTAAAATTAGATGTAAATTTTAAAAATGCTTAAATTAAATTTTTTAAAGCTTAAATTTTTTTAAAAGATATTATCATAAGTTGTAGTTTGTATTTGGTAAGAATCGATAGTTTTCACATTCCTCAAGATCTATTCAGTTAGTATCATTTGCAAGAAGTAGAATATGTGATACGTATGCTCAAAACAGTTTACAGAGACTCAATGCTCTAATGAATGTGTAATGTCTAACTTAAATATTGACTATAAGCCATTTTTATTTTTGATAATTTTCAATTCTAAGATGTATACGGGTACGGACAAAAGTGAGAGTTCGCGGTTAATATGGAAATTTGATAAGAGCCAGTGGATCATAATATTTGCAGATTTTTGTTCATTTATCAAAACATAATAAAATTTTTTTATTGACTAAAAATTTTATTATAACAAAAAATTTTAAAATAGTAATTTCTATAAAATTTTAATTTTTTTCTGTAAAACATTTAAATACCATTTAAACATTAAACTTAAAATTAAAATAATAGAATTTGTATATTTAAACTTAAGGATAGTTTTAAACAATTTATGGGAGACTCTAATCTATTTTTAAAAAAATTAAGAGCTGTTTCTTTTTTTTTTGTCATGGTGGTAGTAATTAAAAAAAGTTTTAAAAACATTCTCAAGATATTCAAAAACATGTCTAAACGAGACCTAAATTTTGAAGCTTATCGCAAATCGATACAAAGTTTGGAAAATTTTAAAAAACCGACTGCTGTAGTTATATTCGGTGCATCTGTAATTTAATTATTTTCTAAAAAAAATTTTTTTCTAAATATTCTATAAGTAAAATTTTAAGGGAGATTTAGCGAAAAAAGAAATATACCCAAATCTTTTTTGGTTGTACAAAGATTCATATATTACTGGAAATTACAATGAGGAACCGAAATTTAAAGAACTAGATTCTAAAATAAATGAATTAATGGTTGATCCTAATCAAAATATTCAAGATTGTAATCGTGTATTTTATTTAGCAGTACCACCTAAAGTTTATCCGAATATATCGGAAATGGTTGGAAAAAATTGTAGAGCAAAAGAGTACCAAACAATTTTTTCTTTTTCTTTAAAAATTTTTTATTTTCATTTTTTATTTTTAAGACCATTTTTAACGCATTTAGTTGCTGAAAAACCATTCGGAAAAGATTTAGAAACTTCGAATGAGCTATCAAAAAGTATAAGCAGATATTTCAAAGAAGAAGAAATATTTCGTATAGATCACTATCTTGGCAAAGAAATGGTTCAATCTCTAATTGCGTTAAGATTTGCCAATCAAATATTTAGAAGAGTTTGGAACAGAGATTCGATTGAATCTGTTTTCATTAATTTCAAAGAGAATTTTGGCACAAAAGGTAGAGCAGGTTATTTTGATGAATATGGAATTATTCGAGATGTTATTCAGAATCATTTGCTTCAAGTTCTTACTTTGATTGCCATGGAGCAACCACTATCGGAATCTGCAGATGATATCAGAGACGAAAAAGTAATCCAAAAATAGTAAATTTTCTTTGAGGTCTTAAAATTAATCATTTTCTGATTTAAAAATTATTTTAGAATCTAAACGAATTTTCAAAATTGAATGAATTTGTACTTTTTATTTAATTTTATTAAATTTAAATAAAAATTTTTTTTTAAAGGTAAAAGTTTTAAAAAGCATCAAGGCAATTAAACTTGACGATGTAGTTCTTGGTCAATATGCTAAAAACGAAAATGGTACGCCTGAACAACAAAAAGGTTACATAGACGATGAAGGTGTTGATAAAGATTCATTAACAGCAACATATGCTATCATTATTTTGCATATAAACAATGAAAGATGGGATGGAGTACCTTTTATAATTAGCGCTGGCAAGGCTTTGGATGAAACAATATCCGAAGTACGAATTCAATTCAATCAAGTGCCCGCTAATATTTTTAAGAATTATTGTCGAAGAAATGAGCTGGTTATAAGAATTCAGCCAAATGAAGCTGTTTATCTAAAAATGTTGACTAAACGTCCAGGAATGGATTTTGTAGTTGAAGAAACAGACTTGGATTTAACTTATGCTGAAAAATACAAAGTTGTTAATTTTTTTAATATTTTAAAAATTTTTATTTCATTTTGTTTCAATATTTGTTAAAGGGACTTTATGTGCCTAAAGCATATGAACGACTTTTCATGAATATTATTTATGGTAGCCAGATAAGCTTTGTAAGAAGCGATGAACTTACTGAAGCATGGAGGATATTTACTCCTGTTTTACATGAAATTGAAGAAAAAAAAATCAAACCAATATATTACCAATTTGGGAGGTTAAGCTTTTTTATATAATTTTCAATTAACTTTTTACTTAAGTTTATTTTTTAAAGTAATTCAATACCGGAAGCAGAAAACTTAATTATGACTAAAGGAAAATACAGCTTTGAAAGATTTTGTAGACTTTAAATAAATAATTTTTACCTTTTTAAGAAGGCACTTTATCTGTTTTTATCAAATATGCCTCGAATAAATGAATTATATTTTTGCTCATGCTTTGTTTTTTTTAAATTCACTAAAATCATATATTAATAAAGTCTTTTTAAAATAAGAACTAGTTATAGATAACTTTTCTGATTTGTTAGACTCATGAAAAAAAGTATTAATGCCATTTTAGATTCATACTTTAGAAATGAGTTGAAGAAACAGTAAAATAAGATCCGTGATAGTATAGTGGTGAGTATCCCCGCCTGTCACGCGGGAGACCGGGGTTCAATTCCCCGTCACGGAGTTTTTTTTTTAATTAATAAAATTTCAATCAAAATAAATTTTTTTTAAAATTATTTTCCCCCTTTTTTTAATTAAATTTCTAAAGTTCCAGATCGAAATTATTGATTTTCTTAAAATTTACCAATTTGAAAAATAAATTGAAAAAAATCTTCCCGTGCCGGGAATTGAACCCGGGCCTTGGCGGTGAGAGCGCCAAATCCTAACCACTAGACCACGCGGGATCTATTCTTACTGCAATTTATTTCTTCTTTTAAAAATTATAACTTATTTCTTATAAATTAGAAAAATTTTTATAAAAGCAGTAATTTATTGCAGTTAAAAGCTTTTATTTGTTTAGTTATAACTAAATAAAATTCATTAACTTCTCTATTTGAATTTAGATAGTTTTCTCTAAAAAAAAAGATTTAGAAACTAAATTTTGGGGCGATGTAAACATCACATATCACGTCGTAGTAAAATGGTTAGGATGCAAAGTTAGTAACACATAGGTTTAGCGTAATTTCTCGTGACTTGGTTTATTTTAGATAACTTTCAAGGTTGTTTGAAGGAAGTATAAGGAACTTTCTTAAATGAATTTACTTAAAAATACCTTAAAACTTATCCTAATTTATTAGCTAATTATTAAAGTCTTACGAAAAAAAAATGAAAAATTATTGTTTATTTATGCCTATCCATTTATTCGTTTTAATTTAAAATTTTTGTTGATAATTATTGAAAAAAAAAATATTTTAGAGTTTAATAGTTAAAAAAAAAACTCCGTGACGGGGAATTGAACCCCGGTCTCCCGCGTGACAGGCGGGGATACTCACCACTATACTATCACGGATCTTATTTTACTGTTTCCTCAAAGTAATTATAAGGCTGATATTTGATAATAAATAATATACAGCTTTTAATCTTATTTAGATTTTTGGGTTTTTATCTTTAAAAAAATATGAGACAAAACCCATATTTTTCATAAAATATTCTTGACAAAACCTTGTAAATAGTTTCTCTTTAACTTAAACTTTCTGAATTTTTTTCGAACGAAAAATAATACTCTAGAATAAAATTAAACCCACTTGAGAGTTAATTCTACTGTTTGAGTCTTATCCTCTAAATTTTTGAGCTTAAAAGATTTTGTCATTTTTCTTCCAGAAGGTGGTTTAAAAAATTAGGGCTGAGTATCGAAATGAATCTGACTTTTCGATAAAAACTCAGGGTTTATCGAAATTGCTAATGCGATATGGCAAAAAATAATTATCGTCTTTATTATTCCGATCGAAAATTTTGCCAAATATGCATGTCCGAATTTTGATTTATCGATCTTTGTGTTTAGAAAAAATTTTAACCGAATCTTAAATTCGAACATTTTGTTCGAAATAGTAGATCGACTAAAAAATAAAATCTAATTGAAAATTACAAGCGTAAAATTTATTTTTTAAGTCAAAATATTGAAAGACCAAAAGAAATCATGATTTTTATTCTTCTTTATCACAAAAAAGAATCTTTCTTGACTTTATTTTGAATATTTACACTGTTGATTTTATACCAAGACCTTTTTTTTTTGGTATTTTCCAAAAGTAACAAAAAAAATTGATGGTTAAAAAAGCTAAATTGTTGATTATTAATTGAGAATTTATTGAAATTTATTTAAATATTTGTCTAAATTACAATTTTTCTGAAAAAAAAGTCTTTAAAATTCTAACACCACAATCTAATTAAAATTCACATGAATTCCTGTCAAAAACGAAATTCAGATTTCTCCAAAAATAAGCTAAAATAGATATCAATGAGCATAAAATTTAATTTTTTTTCACCAGATTTTACCATAATTATCGTAAAAAACAGTTTATTATGCACAATTTTTGAAAATTAACTTTTATAGGCTATCGCAATTTCACGGAATTTTACAGAACTTTGCTAAAATCTTTGTATCAAACCACTACTGCATTTCAGAATATTCAAGTTTAATAAAAATAATCATACGAGCTCAAACCTAATTTATAAGATCCTTAAATGACTGTTCTTAATAAATATTAGTGTTCTTTTTTTTAAACATATTAGAAATTCAAATTTTATCGATAAAATTATTCGAATAAAATATTCGATAATTTAGTTAGATAAACAAAAAATCAAATATTTTATCTGGTAAAAATTATCATTTAGCTTATTCGAACATTTTATCTGAATACGATAATTTTCGACATGTAACGAAAACATTTCGGATCGAATGCTAAAAGTTCGATATTTTTTTTTGCTTTTCGAACCAAAAATTTCCGATCGATATCGATAAGGCACTTTTCGATTACCAACCCTATTAAAAATCTTGGAGATATATCTGGTCTAAGGGTTTTAAGATCTTTTTTTATCTGTTATTTTTCTGTAAGCAATCTAAAAATTAAAATAGATTCAGGCCTGTCAACAGCGTAGATGGCTCATCAAAACAAAGTTACTCTTAGTCGGTTTAACCTCCCAAAATTCTGATATATTGACCATAAATATTTTTTTGGAAACTCACTTATTTCAAAGATTCGTTAATATCGAAAAGTCTCAAAAAGACTTTAAACGGCTTTAAACCATTTTACATTTATATTGATCCACAGCTGATATATACGTCCCTCATTAACGATAACTCCGAAAAAAACAATATTTATGAATATTCATATAAACTTTTTTTATTTGTTTGAACTCTATTTACTGACCACATAGATTTGAACAGAAAGAATTTTTTATTTTCGAAAAATATGAACGACCAACATGGTTCTTTGATATTTTTTTAAGTACTTCAATTTCAAGTTTATAAGATATCACAAAAGTTTACTTATGAATGTGAATTGTAATGAATTATTAAACAGCTCTTTCTAAAATAATGTTTTGGTTATTTAGATTACTTTTTACATGCCTTTATACTCAAGACATTAAATGATACACCTTGTGTACTCTTAAGCAAATTTATTTCAAATTTCAAGCAAAATATTTTTATTTTTTTGTATCTTGCAAGTTTTTATTATTTTTTGAAAAAAGCAAAAAAAAAGAAAAGATTAGAAATAAATGGTAATTATTCTAATCAATTCATCAGCGAAAAATTCACTTCAGTATCAATCAACTACCCTTTTAAAAATATTTTTTTTTACATTTCCCTCTATTTATCAACAAAATGTCGACTAAGTTTAGAAAAAAAATTTATTGAGATAAAGAAAAAAAATTTCAAGAAAAAAAATATTTTCCATAACATACACGTGGAATTTTTTAAATGGTTTGAAAAAAATTGAATAATTAATTTAAAATAAAAAAATTATTTTAAAAAAATTTCCTCAAGATTCAAGCAAAGCAATTCAAAAAAATTTTATTTATTTTAGATATCTTTATAATAATGTTTAAGACCACCCGACTGAAAGTGATCTTAAGTATATTTCTAGCATGTTTTATTCAAAACTCATACCAATCAGACTCAATAAAGGAAAAGCATATTTCAGCTATTGTTTCAGCTAAATGGACAGAAACACCATTCCTTTTAGAAACCGGGTATATTTATTAATCATTTATAAATTAACCCATTCATTTTAAGTTATAATAAATAATTTTTTTTTTAAAGTGAATTTATATTCCGTAACTATCCAGATGTTTTTTGGAAATTTGCTAAAGATGTGTCTACTGAAACAAACCATTTTTCATCAGTTGATTCATGTAAAACTTAAATTAATTTTAAAAAAAGTTTTTACTAAATTTTTTAAAAATAGTTAATAACCAAACATACTTTGAAGAATTGTTGAAGAAAGCAGCTGAATATATTTCGCCTATGCAATTCGATCTTTTAAAATTATCTTTATCCATTAGAACATTTTCACCAGCTATTGAAATGACTCGTAAAGTAAAACTTTATAAAATAAATTTTTTGCTAAACTTTAGTAATTGAAAATTTTTTTTAGCTTGCTGAAGATGCTTTAAAGTTAACTAATCAGGATTGTTTTACATTTGTTGATATACATGGACAAGTTACCTGTAATGTTGAAGAAATTCTGACACTTATCGAATCAGCTAATATGGAGTAATTATCTTTACTTTTACATCGTTTAATTTTTATTTACTACTACAAGACAGGTTCACTATTGAACTGTTGTTAAAACTAACTATTGTTAAGACTTATTAGATTCACAATCCAGAGCTACCGTATTTCCTCAAATACAAGGTCGAGTCGCTATCTTTTGAAGACCTTCTATTTGAATTTTTTTTAGTCCTAAAAAATGACTAAAATAAAAGAACAAAAACCTTTTATTTGAATCTTTTATAAATCAATTTTGTTGCAAATTTTATTTATTATAAAATTATGAGAATTTAAAATTTTAAGTAAAACAATCTTTTAATCGAGACACTTTTTGAATAGAAAAAAACTCGAATAAAAGGTTTTTTTTGCGTTAAATAAAAGCCTCGCGCTTATATTTGAGTGAGCTTTTATTTGAGGAAATACGGTAATAGACAAATAATCATAAATATTGTACCGTATTACCTCAAATAGAGGGTCAGGTCGGTCTTTTTTTTCAAATTCTTTTATTCGAAGGTTTTTCGATGAGATAATATGACTCGAATGAGAAAAAAAAATACATACCGTATTTCCTTAAATACAAGCTCACTCAAATAAAAGCGCGAGGCTTTTATTTGAGGCGAAAAAAACCTTTTATTCTAGTTTTTTTCTATTCAAAAAGTGTCTCGATTAAAAGATTGTTTTATTTTAAATTTTAGATTCCCATAACTTAATAACTGATAAAATTATCAACATCATTAATTTTTTTCTTTCTGTAAAGGAATCAAATAAAAGATTTTTGTTCTATTATTTAAGTCATTTTTTAAGACCAAAAAAATTTCAAATATAAGGTCTTCAAAAGATAGCGACTCGATCTTATATTTGAGGAAATACGGTAATTTTTTTCGAAATTGACTTCTATTTGAATCAATTTTTTGTGTTGTTTGCCTCAAATACAAGATCCGCTCTTCTATTTGCGGGCGCTTCTATTTGAGGTAATACGGTAAATAAGACAATCTTTAATCGAGACATTTTTTGAATGGAAAAAAACTCGAATAAAAGGTTTTCTTTGCTTCATATAAAAGCCTCGCGCTTTTATTTGAATGAGCTTGTATTTGAGGAAATACGGTAATCTTTACCTTCGAAAACATTAATCTCATAAAAATTTTTGTTATCTTAAGCTCTAGTAAGACTTTCAAGGTTTCAAAATAATTAAAGAATTTGAAAAGTTAAGATGAACTTTTGAAACTTTTACACAATGTAAACTTTTTGTCATTTATTTCTTGCTCAAAAAAGTTAAAGTTAAAAATCTATCTGTATTTCTAAAAACAGGCAAAACGATCGTTAGGACCGTCGATTTTTTTAAAAAAAGGACATATCTAAAAATTGTTCGTAATTGTTTTTAGTTAAAAAAATTTAGCTAACATCTAGGTCCACCATTGTAGAGCATCCTTCAAATTTGCGCCTATTTCAAATAACCTTTTTATTTTCTCTTTATATTAAGATTTTCAAAAATTTTTGAATATTCTTTTTATGATAAGCTCAAATATCGCTCGTTTTAATATAATAATATATTTTTATAATTTTTTTTTAAAGTAAAAAGCCATTTACCTATCAATTCGATAAGCATTTTGATTTCAAAGTAAAACAAAAACAATTAGAACAAGTCTCAGTTGTTTTGTATGCTCAAATAGGTACGCAAGATTTCCTAAAATTTCATGAAAGAATAATTGAATTAGCTTCTAAAAATTCTAAATACGCTATTGATTACATATTAAGAAATAATTATCTGCCATCAAAAGACGACTCAGAAAAAGTGGCTTTGTCTGGTTATGGTGTTGAATTAGATATTAAAAGTACTGAGTACAAAGCTAAAGATGATACGAAAGTAAATGCTCAGGAGTCTGAAAATATTAAAAAAACATCGAATGACGACGAAGAAATTCAAGGATTTTTATTTAATAAATTAAAGACATCTAATCCACATTTAACAGAGAGATTAGAAGAATACCGAAAGTATTTAATTGAGAGTACTCAAGAATTAGCTCCACTCAAAGCTTGGCAAATGCAAGATTTAAGTATTCAAGCAGCTCAACGAATAATTGACTCTGAACCTACTGAAGCTCTTAGTTTACTCGAAGATTTATCTCAAAATTATCCAATCAGAGCACGTCCACTAAGTAAAATTCAAGTTAGAAAAGATTTAAGAAAATCATTGAAAAAAATAAGCTCAACATTTGAGTCAACATTAAATCTAGAACCAGGCTCAGGTGGTCTTTATTTAAACGGTTTAGACATGAGTCTAGATACTGTTGATATTTTTTCATTGAGTTCAGTTTTGAAAAAAGAGGCGAAATTACTTGAAAGTCTAAGTCAAACAGGCTTAAATGTAGACCAAGTTAAAGATTTAATTTATTTGGATATAAGTTCAAAGGCGACTGATTATGGTGTTGATTTGAGAGACTCGTCAATTCAGTGGTTAAACGATTTAGAAAAGGATAAAAAGTATTCTTATTGGTCAAGAAATGTACATGATATTCTAAGACCTACTTATCCTGGAATGTTAAGATCAATAGCTAAAAATTTTTTTAATTTGGTATTTGTCATAGATCCGGCCAAAGACGCATCTAAATCCTTACTCAAAACAGCTGAGTCTTTTTATGTTAATGACATACCAATTCGAATTGGTTTTGTTTTTGTAACTAATAAAAATGATGACGGTAATAGTGATCCAAGTGTTGCTTTGTTTAGAGCTCATAATTACATAAAAGAAAAATCAAATCCAATTAAAGCATTGGCTTTTATAACAGACGTTTATGCCAAAAGTCCAAAAGGCCAAGACTTAACAAGTGATTTAGTAATTAAAGAATTTAAGAGACGTTTTCCTAAGGAAAAAAATGTCGAGGATATTTTTGGACCCGATTCGGACTATGACGAAGGTCGTAAATTAACAATGGAGTATTTTAACAAAATAGGACTCAAATCAATTCCTAAAGTATTCATCAATGGTTTTCCATTAAGCGATACTGAAATAGAACAAGATGCTTTTGAAGAATCAGTTATAACTAAAATAATGCATTTAACATCCGAAATTCAAATGCCTGTTTATAAGGGTGAAATAAATGATCGAACAAATATTATGGATTGGTTGATGTCTAAAGATGTTATAATGCCTAGATTAAATCCAAGAGTATTGTCACAGGATAGGGAATATCTAACAATTAATGAGCTTAGTGACAAACATAAAAATTATGTCAAAAATTTAAAATATTTGACAGAGAGTGATAAAAATGATATGCATTTATTGACATTGTGGTTGGTTTGTGATCCAGATACTGAACGTGGTAGACAATTGTTATACGATGCGATTAATTATCATGAATCGAGTAAAATGAGCACTAAATTGGCATTCATATTAGTCAAAACAACTGATGATTCTACACAAAATTCTGATCTAATTAAAAAGGTTATAGACTATTCGGTCAATAATCTCAATCCAAGACAAGCTTATAAACTTATTAAACAAGTTATTCGAGAAAAAAATTTCAATGATTTAAAATCTGGTAAAAAGACTCTTGATCAAATTGAAATTAAGGTAAATTATAAGTTAATTTTATAAATTTAAAGTTTTTTAGATAAAAAATATCTTTTTTCTAAGAAAGTGAATGAAATATAAATTTTAAGAGGGTGTATTAAATCCAAAATCGAACGTAGTAGAAAAAAGTGTGAAAAATTTAGGATTTCTTATTCTAGTTATCCTAAAATTTCTTTTGGAAATTTAAGTTTCTGTAAATCTAACAATTTCAAGTCTCTATATCTCGACTTTTTCTATTAGACTTTAACAAGATAAATAAAAGATACTTTAATTTTAACTAACTTAATTAATTAAAAGTGATTATGAACACTAGGTCCTATGCATGCAGAATTTATTTGAATAAAAAACAGAAATAACAACGAGATCGAGTCTAACCTAAACACATAAACTACACTATTATGTAATTACACGCTAAATTATTTACCGAAATGTCACGATAGAATCTTGTACAGTGAATTCTCGATTATCGAGACTCGTTTGGGAAACAAAAAAACGAGTCTCGATAATTTTGTCTCTTTAATCAATTTTCGAGACTTTGTGATATTTAGAAAAAAGTCTCGAAAAAATGAAAATTTCATTTTAGAAATTTAACAAAAAAATATTTTAGCTTAAAAATTGAAAATTGAAGACTTAATTTCGAAGATTAAATTCTCTCGGATTTTCGAATTTTATTTTTATAATATGAAAAGTCCTTTCCTCGTTTTAATTAATTATTTTTACAATTGATTTTAACAGAAATCAAAATTTAACGGAAACAGATTTATTGTTATGTCCTTTTTTTGTAGGAAAATAACATGTAATTAAAAATTAAGTATGAAAATAAAAAAGAAATTTTGAAAAAAAGAAAAGTATAAGATGGTTGATAGAATAATTGATAAATTAATTCATAATATAGTTGCTTAAATAATAAAAAAAAATAAAGTCTCGAAAAAAAAGTAAAATTTACATTGATTTGTATCAATTTAACTAAGAAAAAAGTCTCGATAATAAAAAAATTATCGAGACTCTAGTCTCTATAATCGAATTTTTTTTAAATGTAAAAGGTTTAGAAAAATTCGGGAAACAAAAATTTGCAAAAAAAGTCTCGAATCTCGATAATCGAGAATTCACTGTACATTCTATAAGACCCTGTCGTTAAACACGAATACTCTTTTCAATTATTAAAGTAACTAGTAGGACCCGTTGCTTCGCTGCCGGTTTTCATAAAAAAATTAAAACTGAAAAAAATTCACAGAGTGGGTGGCTTGAAATGAAAAAAAAAATCTTAAAATCTCCAAATTTTGTTTTAAAATTTAGCTGTTTAAGCATTTTTCACTTCAAATTATTAGCATTTTCATTCTTTTTAATTTTTCAAATCGATATTGTGAAATCAATAAAGAACTGTGCAAGATTTCAATGGAAAAATGTTCTAAAATTAATTAAAAATTAGTTTGTTCTTTTGATCAACTGCAAAAAGACATTTTCTTACCTGAATGCTATTTTTTTAAAAGCTTTTGTAATTTTTTAAGATAAGATAAATTATAAAAATTTAACTCAATATTAAAAAATTTGAGTTAAAGTTAATTATCTATTAAGAAAGATTAAAGTTTAGCCTGGTAGAACTTGGTCACGCTTAGCAAGTATTTACTTATTTACATAATATTTTGTTTTGTTTGGGGGTAAAATGACAACGCTTTTATCTAACCGATCGGAAAGTAGAAAGAAAATGTGTGAATCACACGGAAATGAATTAGACATTATAATTTTTTTAAAGAAATTTTATTCGCAGGAAAAATGAGCCAATTATAAGATTGAATAAAAATTAGAATGATTAATACATTTGTTAATTGGAAAGAGTATACTTTTTGTGCTTTAAGTGGTAAGCATTGGCAAGAGTAATAAAAAAATTACGCCATGTTTATGAACCATCTTTTGAGTTTAATTTCAATTATAACTAAAGGATCAAAAAAGTAATTTTCTCAATAGAAGAAAGACTTTTTCTAGAAATCCTGCATTCGCAATTAGTAAATAAGTTCTTGGTAATTTTTGATAGCTCAGTTGGTATCGTCATGATCGTCCAAGAAAAAGGTCGAAAGTTCCGAAAGTATCTCTTGGTGTTAAATTGTTAAATTGAGTAAAGGCCATACTTAGCTTTTCGGCATCGAAACGCTATTTTAAATTACTTTTATTTTAAATTTACTTTTAAAAATTTGGAGATTTACAATAAATAAAATAGTAATTTTTAGTTGTAGAATTTAAAACTTTTTCTTTCTAATCACCAATTTACTGAGAAAAAAACAGATCAAATATAAAAATAGAAAAATGGCTTATTAATTTAATATTAGATTTTTTTTATCAATTTTTTATTTTGAGACTTTTTATGAAAATTTAGAAGATTAATCGGACTCTTTTGAATTATATAATTTTAGTATTAATAACTCTGATTTCTTGCTTTTTTATTAGTAGAGAAAATTGGTTAATTAATTGATTGATTATTTAATTGATTATCTAATTTTATTTTTTTTATTTATTTATTTATTTCTGACCCTGACATTTAAAAATTTTTCCTTGACCGCGATATCTCGTAAAAAAGAAAAATATTAAATATTAAGATAAACACTGTTAAATTATTTGATAATAAAAAGAGTTAGTTGTAATTTTAGACTTTCACATACTTCAGAATGACGTTGCTTTCATGAACTTTACTTAGAATTACAATTTTATAAGAGTGTTTTATCTTTTCTCAAAAGACTTAATATTAGAAGCACTAACTTACAGTACAAATCAAAACTATTTGAGCGCATTTTGTTCCACGAATCTTCTTTTCCTTTCCTTTAAAAGAGAAAAGGCAGAAAAGATTAAGATTTGAGAAAGAGGAAAGAAAACAAATCTTACATTTTAGTTGTTTTAATTTTGGTAAATAACAACTAAAAATTAATCAAAGCGTAATAAAAAAAAGTTATATTATCTTTAAAAGGGCAAAATAAGTCATTAAGCCTAATTTACGAATAAACATATTCGAATCGACTTGCGTTATTTTCTAACTTAAATGCGGATATTTTTTTTGAGTTTTTTAAATATTTTAGTAATAACTTATTTTAATTTAAAAAAAGGATATCAAGTTCGAAAATGAATTATATTCAAATATTAATTCTCATGATTTGACAAAAACATTAGATTCAAATAGAGACTTTTTAACCGAAGCAACTCCTTTTAAAGAATCAAGTAACATTGGTCTATTCGCTAACGGATGGGTAAATTTAATTTTTTTTGTTTAAATAATTTTAAATTCAAATTATTGTATTTATTTTTTAGATATTAGGACCTTTCGATGATGAAGAAGTTTTTATTGATAGTGACTTTAATCTATTGGAAAATTTTATAAAAAAAATTGGTTTAAAACAAATTGAAAATTTGATACATAAATGGGGAACAAGCTCTCTTGGAAAAGAGTACTTTTAATTTTAAGATTTAATTTTTTTTATATTAATTCAACTTTTCTTCTAAAGAATTGATGAAAAAATCTTGAAAATTCACTCAACTATTGGCAAATACGGTTCTACTGAAAAGAGAACTAAATTACCAGATTTTTCAACTGGGTAATCTACTTAAAAATTATTGATTCTCGATATCAAATTATTATTAACTCTTTTTTTTTAAATTAAGTATGGTTAATGTTAAACCAAGAAAAGAAAATGAACCATTTTATGACATAGTATTGATAATTGATCCATTAACTCGAAATGCCCAAAAAGTTTCGACTATTCTAAAAGCTCTAGTTAAAGTAACTAATGTTAATCTAATGATTTATTTCAACTGCAAAGAAAAATTATCAGCTCCACCACTAAAAAGGTAATTATTTTTGTTTCTAAAAAATTTAAGAGAGTTAAATTAATCTTAAAAATATTTATTTTACCGTGTAATTGAAAATATTAAGTAAGATCGTTCTAGCCTATAAAACTCTTACAAAATTCGGGTTTATGCTTTAAGTAAATTTATTAAAGAATCCTTGTTTTTTTATTTTAGTTACTGCTATAGCTTTTTAGGACTCTCCTTGGGAGCTTCTTAGGTCGCAGTTTTAAACTACTACTTAAACTACTATTTTTATTTCTGGTTTTCTAAGAAAACAAATATTTACAAGCATTTTTCTTTCAATTGTACCTTTCTAATGAAAAAAAAATATTTATTGAATTTTCTATCATTTAATTTTTTTTAAATTTTAGCTTTTTCCGCTATGTTCTTGAGAGTGAAATAAAATATAGCGATGCTAAATTAGCAAAACCATTCGCCTATTTTCATAATATGCCACAATCACCAATATTAACAATGAATATTCATGCGCCTGAAAGTTGGATGGTCGAAGCAGTGCGCTCACCATATGATTTAGACAATATCATTCTAAAAGAGATAGAAAGTGATGGCGCAAATGGCGAATTTGAATTGGAATATTTGATCATAGAAGGTCATGCTTTTGATGTTCTTAGTGGTCAATCGCCACGTGGCTTACAATTTATTCTCGGCACAGAATCCCAACCAGCATTGCACGATACAATTGTCATGGCCAATTTAGGTTATTTCCAATTGAAAGCATCACCTGGTATTTGGTTATTACAACTCCGTGAAGGCCGCTCTAAAGACATTTACGAAATAGTAAGTCATGAAAATACAGACTCCGAGACTAAACGAGCTCCAGTCATTAAAATAGTAATCGATAGTTTTGAACCACGTGTTATTCGCGTTAAGGTGTCTAAAAAAGCCGATAAAATAAACGAAAATTTACTTGACGAAAAAGACCAAGGAAAAGAAGGATCTATATGGGATAGTATAAACAGTTTTGTCGGTGGTTCATCAGATGAGGGCAAAGAAAAAAAAGAAAATATTCTAAATATTTTTTCAGTAGCCTCAGGTCATATGTACGAACGTTTACTTAGAATTATGATGTTAACAGTATTAAAAAATACTCAGGCTAAAGTTAAATTTTGGTTTTTGAAAAATTATTTATCACCTCAATTTACTAAATTTTTGCCATACTACGCCAAAGAATACGGTTTTGAGTATGAATTAGTACAATATAAATGGCCTAGATGGTTACATAGAGAGTCAGAAAAACAAAGAACTATTTGGGGTTATAAAATTTTGTTTCTCGATGTACTTTTCCCGTTGAATGTAGAGAAAATTATTTATGTTGATGCCGATCAAATAGTCAAAGCCGATTTAACTGAATTGAGAGATTTAGACTTGAAAGGAGCGCCATATGGTTATACACCATTTTGTGATTCCCGAAAGGAAATGGATGGTTATAGATTTTGGAAAAGTGGTTATTGGCAAATGCATTTAGGACATAGAAAATATCACATTAGTGCTTTGTATGTAGTTGATTTGAAAAAATTTAGAAAAATAGCTGCTGGTGATAGATTAAGAGGTCAATATCAAGGTCTTAGTCAAGATCCTAATAGTTTGTCAAATTTAGATCAAGATTTACCAAATAATATGATTCATCAAGTTAACATTTTCTCATTGCCGCAAGAGTGGCTTTATTGTGATACTTGGTGTAGTTCGGATACTTTAAGTAAAGCAAAAACAATCGATTTATGTAATAATCCAGAGACCAAAGAGCCTAAACTACAAGCAGCTGTTAGAATTGTACCAGAATGGAAAGATTATGATAATGAAATAAATAAGAAATTAATGCAAAAATGGCAAGATGAATTAAAATCGAATGCAACTAGAATTAGCGAGGAAACAAGTCATAAACAGCCAAAATTCGAAAAAGAAGATTTGTAATTCCAAGTTGTTTCAATTCCTTTTTTTAAGGTACTTTTTTTCTTTTTGCATAAGTTAATCATTCTGTTAATGTATAGGTTTTTTTTTAATTGGTGGCTCAAAAAAAACTCGTTTAGTTATAAAATTTAATTCTTTTTTATTTTATTTTTAAATCGTAGATTTACTAAATTTATAATAAATACTTAAATTAATAGTTTTTAATTGCTTCTTCTAAATCAATTAAAAGCAGTAACTCGCTTTTTAAATAAAAATATATTCAGCCTTATGAAATATTAATTTCGTCGCGTCCTACTAAAAAAATGACTTCTTTTTTAAAAATTTAATTTCCTTGATTTATCGACTTTCCAAACTACGATATGCCATAAGTGTATTTAGTTTTACTGCATTTTTCGCGAAATTAACGAGATACCCGTACCAAATGGGTACGGTACGGGTCCGGTATGGTCGCTGAACTAAAAAAATTTTTTTGAAAAATAAAAAAATTTTTTTTTTTTGGGTACAATACGGGTACAGGAACGTTATGGGTTTGCTACGGTATGCCGTTATTTCGCAGGAAATGCAGTATAAACTTGAAAATTACGTTAATTTAAATAGGTTAAGCATTGCTTTTTTTCCGTTGAAATAATTTTAATAAATTTTTAACAAGATATTTTTGTTTATCCTTCATAAGAAGATATCATTGATTAGAAACCGAAATTTAAAAAAATCCTAGCCATAAAAAGAATTGATTTTATATTGCTATCAGTGAAAAAAACTGGACACATTTTTAGAAAGCTCTTAAAATTCTGTATAAGGCCATTTGTATGAAATTGAGGAATAGTTAGGAATTAGGTTTTTTAATTGGTTAAAATGTTTAATTTTTGAAAAAAACAGAGAAAAAATTAGCTTAATTTTTTGAAATTTTAGAAAATTTGATTTAATATCAAAGTTTTCGAAAGGACATTTAATTTCCAAATTTTCAAAAAGAAGTATTATTATTTAGTAACATATTATAAATTGTTTAAGGAAACAATCAATAGAATATTAGATATGACCAAGTTATTTTGGTTTACTTTTCTTTATTTTATAATTTAAATAACTTTAGATTTAAAATTTAAATAAAAAATGGTTAAAAAAGTCAGAAAATTTAACTATAACAAAGATTTGAAAAAAAAATGGAAAAAAACTAAAGCAAAAGAAAATCCAGTTGTCAAAACTGAGCATTTAAAGGACTTTTGGAATTCTAAGAAATCAATAAAAGCCAATTATGCCGAAATGGGTTTATGTTCTGATCCAAATTTTACTCTTGGTATACCAAAAACAAAAAATATATTGAATCCAGAGTTCATGGAGATTGAAAAAGTAGATTTTGTTTTAGACTGTAAAATTATGTTGATTTTTTTAAAAATTTTTTGTTGTTAGGCAAAACAATTGGATCAAGCTTTGAATGAATCAAAAAAGGAGACACCAGCTTTAAAAAAATTAATAGCTGAAGCTAATCGACCAGTTGAAAAAGTCTACAATTTGAATGAAAATGACATTTTGTATGTTTATTTTACATAATTTATCAATTTAAAAAGAAAAAATTAATTATAATCTATCTTTATAGGTATTGCATTTATATGATGGAAAAATATTCTGAAGATTATGCCAAAATGGCAAAAGATTATAAAAATTACTATCAAGATACACCAGCTCAAATAAGAAAAAAAATTAATTTGTTTAAACAAATGAAAGGTCCATATCAAAAATATTTAAGTGATAAAAAAGCTGGAGTTGATTTTTTGGATAAACTTGATGAAAAATATTAGAAAATAAAATAAAAATTTCAAAAAAATTATTCTCTGAGTTTTAATTCTTTTAATTAATCAATTGAATCGATTATCATAACCTCGAAAGAAAAAGACCTTTATATTTTTATTTAATCTTTAAAGACGATAAAAAAATAATTCAGATGAATTTTAAATTTTCTTGAATTTTGTTCAAAATTGGAGAAAAAAAATAAATTTTTCTCAAATGACACTATAGTGTCACATACGATATATTTATAGTCGTTCGAATAAAAAATTAACTTTCTTCCATAATTAATGCATACTATTTCGTACTAAATTTTATTTGCTATGCAAAAAAGATTTAAAAAATTTTTAAAAACATTGATAAAGATTGAGAAAGTATGATTCTTTTTTTTGCCAGAATTTAGGAATTTTTGTTGACCCTAAAGAAGTCGATTTATTTGTGTCACACAGCGTAATTAAATATTTTTGTTTAATTTTATTGCTGAATTTCAAATTGAAAATTTTACACACAATTTTACATTCCCGCTTGTTAAAATTAAGTTAATATAATGAATGCATGAAGCCCAGTTTCCGAATGTTTGAGCTCATTTATTATTGGGTTCTATGATTCATTGAAAATCGACCAAAAGAATCAACTCAAAGGAAAATTTTCCTCTGACCTAAAAGGAAACTTGCCAAAATGGCACGTTTTGCTGAAGAAATTAAACCTATATACTTAAAGGTATAACTCACTAATCTTCGAAAAAATTTTAATAAATATAATTACGAATATTAACCTAATTTCAATTAAAATCAAAGAGGTATTAACTTTTAAAATAAAAATATGCAATTTTTTTCCTCTTAACCAGGTTGTCTAATATTATAAAAACTTTGTTTTGAGAAAATAAAAAAATTTTGTGAGTCTATGATCTCCTTGAATTTCATGAGATTTACAAAAAATAAAAAAAAACTTTATAACTTATGATAAATTAAAAGGTCAATGCTAAGGCGCTTTTATTTTTATTCATAAAAATAAATTGTCGCATTCGAAAGAAAAATTTAATTCAAAGCCTTAAGCGAGATTTATATCATCATAAAAGAGCCGTTAAGATTAAATTCTTTATTGAAATTAAAGCCCTAAAAGTTTGAATTCGAGTGGCAAGATAATAAAATTCCATTCAAAACTTTGGATGACATTAAAAAAAAATTTAATTGAAACTTAAGAGAATAGTTGGCATATAAACATTTTTTACATAAGACAAATAACAACAATCATTTGCTAAATAGTCTTTCTTTTTAGCTAGATTTTTCTTATTTATTTTATTTTTTTCAAAAATAATATTCACCAAAATTGTAGTTTACAAATCAAAAAATAAAATCTTAATCCTTGTTTGGGTGCATTTAAATTATTTCAATTTTTTGTTTTCAAGGGCATGTTTTAAAAATAATTTTAGAAAATGATTAAAAAATTTGCCAAATATGCTCCGAATAAAAGTATTTTTAAAAAAGAGAAAAATATTTTTTTGTTTTTTTGTTTTAATTAATTTTTGATAAGTTAGTGCAAAGGAAGTTGAAACTGAGCTAATACGGAGTAGAGAAGAAACTCTTAAATTAAGTCAAGATTCGAATTATTACCACGAATCAGTCGATCGATCAATAGCTGAAAAATTACTCAAAGATTATTATAATAAATATGGTGAAACACTTGATGGTTTATTTTTAATTCGAAAATGTAGCGCTTCACTTGGAGATTATAGTCTCTCTATGATATGTAAAGGAGTATGCTATCATTATAGGGTCAATCATTCAATCGATGCATATTATGTATTAGATGACGGTCCATTAATTCACGGTCTAGATGAATTAATTAAACATTATAGACTAGATCCTCATGGTTTGCCTTGTCGACTAAGCACTAGATTTGTACCCAATAGTATTCTGCCTTCAATTTCAAGAGTTTTAGGCTATACGAATCCTCTACATTTAGCCTGTTCATGTGTTGGTAAAACTATTTTGCAAATTTTTATTTATTCGAAATATTTAAAATAATTTATTTAAATTAAGCTGAAGTAAATAAAGTTAAATTAATTCTTAAAAATTCAAACAAACCTGATATTAATGAAAAAGATGATTTTGGTATGCTTTCTTTATTCTCTTTCTTAAGTTAATTGTTTTTGGAGGTATTAATATGTTTTTTCAAGGTCGAACTGCATTACATATTGCATGCGAGTATGATAATATTAATGCGCTAGAGGAACTAATCGAAGCTAATGCGATAGTAAATATACGAGCGAGAGATGGTTCAACGCCTTTGCATGTAGGATTTTTTATCAATTTTTATTTAAACTCTTTTTTCGATTTTATTTTAGTAAAAATTTTACTTAAGAAATATTAAATGGAAAGATATTTACTTCAAACTTTTTTGAAAAGGTCAATTTTGTCTTTAATAATTCAAAAATTGTATTGAAATTATTTTAAAAAATAGTGATCTTTTAAGGCCACTTCAAGTTTTATTGAAAATTTGCTATAATAAAAATTTTTATTATATTGAGAGCCCCAAATCAAAAATAACAAAGGAAAAGAATTTTTAAAAAGAAAATTCTCCGAAAAAAGTAAAAATTGAAACTTAATTCATGTTTATAAAACGATGCTTTTTAAATCCCTACCAAGTATTATAGAGACTTAATTGAACTAATAAATAAATAAGTTTGACTTGAAATTTCCTATTACTTAGAGGAGTTGTTAGGTTTTGAAAACACCAAAATTCTAATTAGGGTTCATGATTTTGGGTACCTTAGGAAAGGAACAAAAAACGGCTTTTTTTCATAGCAAAAAGTTTATATATTGATTCAATCAACTGTCGGGTCAAAAAATCTTGTTGAAATTTCTATCTACTTTTTTTTTTAAATAATGTGCTAAATCCAGCTAAATTCATGAAACTTAGAAAAGTACCCATTTTCTAAATCATTTATCATCTTTTTAATGTAACCTTTTGCATGAAAAAATTTTTCGATATGCATTATTCGAATAAAAACTTTAAAAAAATTGCAAAAAACTTATTATAATAACAAGTTTTAAAAAAGACCGCAGCCGAATTCGGGAGTATCCAATGCTTGGAATATTTACTTAAATGTGGTCGTGCAAATCCGATGGAAAGAAATATGACAAACAATTGGGTTCCACTACACGAAGCAGCCTCACGAGATCATTACACATGTGTTAATGTAAAAATTTGACCATTCTAATCAATTAAGAATTTAAGTTATTTTAATAATATTTATAGGCTCTTTTAAACTATGGTTTACCAGACAAGCCAAGAACTTCAGATAATCAAACGCCTTTAGATTTGGCTATTGAATGCGGTCATAAAAGAACTGCTCAAATTTTAAGTAAACTTTATTTAGACTTTTAAAATTTATACTGAATTTTCATGCTATTATTTTTAAGGAAATTTTATACCTATTGAGTCTAGGATAAAAATGAATGAATTTTTACATGATGCTTCAGTCACTCGAGAAGTATTTTTATTAACTTCAAATATTTGTTTAAGCTATAGACTATTTTCGCTTTTATTTAAGAAAGCTAAACAATTATTAGATGGATATAAGTACGATAATGGACGATATTTAGTTCGAAAAACTCAAAGAGATGAGAATATTTTTGTTTTATCTTTAATGTTTAATGAAGAGTTTTTCAATTATGAAATATGTTTAAAAGACCAATCGAATGGTCGGTATTATTTCATAGATGATGGACCTTATTTTAGAAGTTTACCTCAATTAATTGAGCACTATAGTAAATATGAAGATGGTCTACCAGGCTTGTTAACTAGGCCAATATCACCCAATGTTGATATTGTTAGAAGTTCTTTTAACAATAATAATACTAAATTCTCAAATCAACCAGTTACAAGACAAACTTCAATTTTATCTTCGTCTTCGTTACAAAATCAACAATTACAGGATATTTTAACTAAACAACTTATGCAAACATCCATATCGTCTAATTCCTCAAATAATTTCAAAATGGATACGTTGTCAAAAACTAATCTTTTTAAGAGTAGAACCCTACTCAATGAAAATAGTAAGTATTAAAATAAATATGAAATAATATACTTTAGGAAAATTACTAATTTCATTGATTTTATAGAAAGATCAGCCACTAATCAATTATCTAGAAAGCTTTCCAAGATTTCTATAAATGAAATACAATTACAAGCTATTATTGGCGAGGGAGAATTCGGTACCGTGTATAAAGGAACTTATAATGGAGTAAGCTTATTCATTTTTTTAAAATTTATTTTATAGAAAACAGTTCCTACAATTAAAAAAGATGGTTTATTTAAAAAGCTAAACTTTCAAAACATCTTAAAATGAATTTTCTCAATTCGATTTAACTTTCTTTAAATTAAATTTTTTATTTTTATCAAATTCACCAAAAAATAATCGCTAAGGTTATGTAAAATTTTGTTAAAAAATGAAAAAAAAATTCTATTTATAATCTCCAGATTACCTTGAGGCCGATTTTTAAAGTATATAAAATAATGCAGTAGAAAGTTGGGTGGTTTTTATAAAAGAAAATTTTTATTCAATCGAATTAATGCTTTAACTGTTCTTTTAAATTTGATAAATGTACCTTAACTTTTTGTTTTTTCAAGCGAATAAATTTTAAGAAATTTTATTTTTTAAGAAACAAGTAGCCGTGAAAAGATTAAAAGATAGTACGGCAAGCAATGATTTTATGCGTGAAGCAGATATAATGGGAACATTTAATAATCCATGTATATTAAAAATATTCGGTCTAGTTCAAGATAAAAATTGTTTAATGATGGTTCAGGAGTTAATGATATGTTCAATATTAGAAAAGCTGTGGAATTCACCGAACGAAGTAACAGAAAATCATTTAAAATTATGGTCATCTCAGATAGCATTAGGCATGCAGCACATGGAGGAACAAAAAATAGTTCATCGAGATTTGGCTGCGAGAAATGTTCTTTTAGCCTCTATGTCCCAAGTAATTTTTTCTAAAAAACTAAAAAATTAAAATAATTAAATTTTATTTGTTAAATTAAAGATAAAAATATCTGATTTTGGCTTGTCGAGATCGACTGATGCTTTTACAAATGCGTACACTCAGACTACTGAAGGTAAAATTCCAATTAAATGGTACTCACCGGAAAGTATTGAGCATTTGAAATTTACATCTAAATCAGACGTTTGGTCGTATGGTATTACTTTATGGGAAATGTTTTCATACGGTGACCAACCTTATGGCAATATGAATGGCAGCGAGGTTTATATGTATATTCAGTCCGGACAGAGATTACAACGTCCAGCATCATGTCCAAAAAATACCTATAAAGTCATGTTACAATGTTGGGATTGGGAGGAGGATAAGCGGCCAACTTTTAGAGAATTAAATCAATTTTTTCAAAATGATAATGATTACCAAAAAACTCTAACTGTTTTAAAATCATTTAGATAAATTAAAGAAAATTATGTATTTTTTTATTTTCAAGTTTATATATTTTTTATAGAAATTTTTTTTTTGATCTTAACTAAATGCAAATTTTTATCTCATTTCATAATAAATCTTTTAAATCTAAAATTTAATTTGAAATCAAAGAAAATAATTTTTTCACGGTAATTAAAACGGACTTTTGAATATTGCAATCTCGAGGAATCATGTGGGAATAAAATTCGAAAAAACTGATTAATCTTTAAATAAAGTTATTAATTTTTCTAAAAAAAAACTTTAGAGACAGACTTAAACTGAAATTTCAAAATTAAACCGAATTATCTGATCTGGGGAAAGGTGTTTGAAACTCAGTACTGTCTCTTTCGAAAAAATTAGAGTTATAATCCTAATTTCGTTTATAAACGAAATTTCACATTAACTACGATTGGACATTCATATGTTCCAAAAGTGAATGTTTTTAAATATTCATTTGTATTCACGTGAATTATTTTGAATGTTCATGAACGTTAATGAATGTTTAACAAGAAAATTGACCAGAAATGAATTTTTATTTTTGGATCTATTGAAAGACAGGATAGGACAAGGAAATAAATTTTTATTTTAGTAAAAAAAATTTGAAGTTTAATTATTTATTTGAATGAAAAAAAAATTTAAAATGTAAAATAAAAAATTAAAAAAAAAAACAAAAATTTGATCAAGGAGATATTTTAAGCCCAGCTTGAACCAATTTTTCATACGAACATTTTTTACACTCAAAATGTATATCGGCCTCTTTGCATCGATAGCTTTCTACGCATTTTAGGCGAAAGCGTCTTATATGATTTTGGTAAAAAAAAGTTTTACATTGCCCACATGCCAAGACACCATATTTATAATTAAGGCCTGAATACTTCTTACAAAATACACAAACTCCATCTATGTTATTTTTTTTTGACTTTCTAACCTTTTTTTTTGAGTTTTTAACATCTTTTTTTGAGTATTTGACCCTTTTTTTTGGTGCAACAACATTTTCTGACGGAGGTTCATATTTCATTTCTCTTAAACAAGAAATAATTATTTAGATTTAAGTTTTTTTTGTTAAGCAAAAATAATTACTTATTAAATTCATCTATGTTCAATTCAATTATATCCTTGTCATTTGTGAACAATTCTTGACGAGAAAAAAAGTTTAAAATTTTTTTTAAAAATAAAAAGATCAAAAAAGTTAGGAGGATGAGTTTATTTGTACTGTAGAATTCAGAAAATCATTTTTGAAAATTTGAAAAATTTAAATTACAGTTCTTAAAAAATTCCGTCTCGATCTAAACTTGGAAACTTTTTTTTTTAATAAAGCTTTTTTCTTTTTAAGTTTAAATCAATATGCCGAAAATATTTGTTTTTTCGTCGCACTAAAAGTCCAAAAATTTGGCTTTAGCGCCTCGTAAATAATTAAATTATTCAGGTTTGAGATGATTAAAAAGAATCATTCCGACCCATTAAGCCTTAAAATCCCGGTCTATTCAATTTTCAATGGATTTCGAGTTCAAAAACAATTTTTTTGGTGGCACTAAAGCCAATTTTTCGGGCTTTTAGTGCGACGTTAAAAAACAAATATTTAGGGTAGCCCAAAAAAAATTAAATTTGAATTGTAAAAAATATATTAGCCTTATATAATGATTTTTAGTGCATCTAATTCTTCAAGCTAACATCGAATTTTATAAAAACAAAATGGTCGTGTTACTTCCCAAATTCAATAAACTAAATTTGGAAATTTTTTTTTCAAAAAAAGAATTTTTTTTGATTGATCCTGTAATGTTTCATGGCATTTATTATTTTCATCGCATATTTTTTTCATAGGAAAAGAAAAATTTTTCATAGCCTTTGTGAAAAAATTCATAGCAGATTATTTCACAGAATGCTTTGAAGTAAATTTTTTTTAATTTTTTTATGTACGATTTTATTAAAATAGTACAGTGTACCCCGCATTTAATGAACTCTCAATTTTGTTATTTGAATTTTATTGGATTTAAAAAAAAAGCTTAACTTCAATTGATTATTTTATTTAAGATTTCATAATAATTATCATAATCATGTACCGAGTTTTAAGTAAGTTCGTAAGTCATACTTTTTTAACTTTCTTAAAATTTAAATTTTTTAATACAAAAAACTTATATCTGGTACATAAAAAAATCGTTTTCTTTTTAATTAAAAAATTTTAATATATTTATTTCTTGAAAAATACATTTTTAACAAAAATTTAAAAGAAAATTAATTTCATAGCATGCTATGAAACAATCTGCTATGAAGCTTTTGGAAATGCTATGAAAAAAAAAGTTGCGATGAAACAATCCCGTCCCTTTATATTGCTATTAAAGATACTTAAGTTGTGCTTTTCAAAAAGTTTCAATCTTTTTTTTTTAAATTTTAGACAAAAATATTTGGAAAAATATAAAATTAAACTTAACCGAGTTTACCCAATTTCAAGGGACTTAACTGATCACTGGGTTTATCGAATTGAAATTTAGTTCTTAACTATAGATTAATATCTAATTAATGTATTTTGTTTTAATTTTTTAAATCTTATTTAACCTAAGAAACTTAGTGTGGACTATTAAAAATCATGTTAATCGAACATTAAAAATAATTAAATGAACTTACTATGTGTAAGATCCGGGTCGCGTTCGTACTGGATATTAATACATTTAGTGTAGTCCATGAGAGTTTTAAACCAAGTTTTTTCCACGCATTGCTTAGCTAATTGTCTAAATTGCGAATCGATTTTGGCTACGTCCATTATATTTAAGATTCTAAAAAAATAAAAACACGAAAGAGTTAAAAATTTTAAAATTTTTTTTTAAAAAATTTATTTCAAATTTTTTTTTATTTAGTTTTTTTTTGTATTAAACGCACATTGTTAGCCATAATCCACTTTTTTTTTTCAACTTGAATTATAATAAAAAGGAGAGAGGATCGATAAGAAAGTGACTTTTTTTTAAGGACAAAAAGATGAAGAAAAAAATAGTTTAATGTTAAAGTGCATTTAAAAAAAAACTTTTTTAGTTAGAATTTAGAGGGAGAATATTTTTTTCTTTTTAAATAAGTTTTTAGATGACTAATAGATTTCGATATTTTGTTAAACTACTAAATAACAAAAAATTAAAATTTTAAAAGAAAAGTAATAAAAAAAGCTCTTTACTAAGTTTAAATTTGTCAACGGAAACTCGATTTGAGCGCCAAATCGAGATCGAAAAAAACTAGTTCTTAATTCACTTAAGATAGCTTGGGACTCTTCAAAAAGCAGAATTCTCTCTTTTTTAAATGTTTTTGCTTATTTATATATTTGTATTTTGTTCTTTTTTTTTTTAAATTTTTTTATTTATTTTTTAAGTTTAGTCCATCGGGTTGAAATAATATTATTATCAATTAATTTCAGCATTTTTACTTATTGGTGAACCCTGTCGAGTTCGGTATTTTATGAATTTTCCCCCTCTATATTTTCCCCCCGTAAAAATTTCCCCGTAAAATTTTCCCCCTTTTTTTTTCCCCCCTTATTTTTTTTCCCCTTTTATTTTTTCCCCCTTTTTTATTTTCCCCCTTAGTGATTTTCCCCTTTTTAGAAAAAAAAATTATTAGCCAATCAAATAATAAAAAGATTAATTATTTAATTCTATGATATTTATTAATCTTAAAAAAAATTATAACAAAAAAAATTATGATGTAATACAAATTATTGGACAACTAAATTATTAAAAAAAAATAAAAAAAAATTACCAGCGAATTATAAATGATTGGACATTTTTATTTTTATTATCGATTTTAACAGCTTCAAATTCGAGTAAATGACCAGTTTTAATAAAAAAATTAAAGTTTTGTCTCATTTTTTTTTGATCGAATCGGTAATTGAACGGATCCTGATTAATTGATAACATTTGTGCGTAGCCGATGCAAAATAAACCACAATCATCAACTCCAACTTGTTGTTCAACTGTGACTAGATTTACTTTTTCCCAATTTTTCTCTGGAAACATTAGTCTAAATACATCAGATGCTGCTTGAACATTACTAGGATCATTCATACTATCATATACAAACCATTCTTGATCAATGGAACGTCCCCATTCTAAATCAAACCATTGCTTATCTGAACTAGTATTAGTCGGGTTAATATTTGTTAGTATTATCCAATGTGAGTTTTTGACATTTAGTATGAATATTTTGTCAACTTCTGGTGATTCTTGCAATAAATAATTGTTACGTTTGCATTCTTCGATCTTGCAATTATTTAATACGGTTAAGTTTACAAAACCTCGTAAAATTGCTCTCTCTTCAATATAATCTATTGCTAAGTCAATATGTCGACCGGTCAGCCATTGATCGTCTTCGAGGTAATTATTTACTTTCTCAATTTCTAGGTTGTCATCAACATTGATAATTTCATTTGCTGAAAATGATTGGTTTGTATATTCGGCGGCTAGATGATTTTCTTCTTTTTTTGCTAACTTCGGATTTGAATCTTTTTCTATCTTACAATCTGGTTTCCGTTTTTTATCATTTAAATTAAGATCTTTCGAAGTTGACGGAACAATTTCGGCCTTTGAAATTTGGGCTATTTTAAAATCAATATCTCCAATAAAATTGACATTTGCGAATTCATTGGTTTATCGAATACAAATAAAAATTAATATTCGATTATTATTTTCATTTTTGTTGTCAAACCGTAAAAAACTTTGTTTTTGAAAATTAATTTTGATATATTTTAGTTCATCTTTTATTTCGAAGTCGCTTGTTGTGACCGGATCACTTGAATACTTAGACGATCGTATTGATGAACATGTTACTCTAGCAGTTTCTTCACTTTGAAAATATTCAGCAACTTCTTGTGGATCATTTTCAGCTTGAAGTATCTGTAAAATCTCTCGGTAACGTTTAGAAAAGCAAAAATCGTTACAAGTCTTAGCTTCGTATTTTAAACGCTCATATTCTTTGATACATACTTTTTGGACTGGAAAATATTTTTTACATTTTTTAGGATTATGATTTGAGTCTCCACTAGGCTTTCTAATAATCAAATCATCTGAATTTACAGTGATACTTATTGATTTGCATTGTTCACATCTCCAGCGAGTGGTCTTATTTGAGTTTTCCGCTTTTCTGTGTAACTTATAGTTATCATATACAACCAATTTTTTTTCGGGGTCTAAGTATTCGACGATTTCCATTTTTAATAACTTTTTTATTTTTAATCATAAGGTCTATTTTTCTCAAGAGATTAGCCATTTAAATAGATTTATTTTGAGTAATTCATTAATTATCTTTTAATTAATTAGAACTTAAGTATTGACAGGTAGTGTCGCTCTTTTATACTTTTTATACACGGATATGGAACGAATTTATTTCAACGTTTCATTTTTTATGTTTTATCTTTCGCTCTCTTTAATTTAATTACTTATTATTAAGACAGATATAAAAATTTTTTGATTGGCTAATAATTGATTAAATAAAAAAGGGGAATATTTTTAAGGGTGAAAAAATTTAAGGGGGGAATTTTTTAAGGGGGGAAATCTTTAAGGGGGAAAATATTTAACAGGGAAATTATAAAAGGGGAAAAATTTAAGGGGGAAAATTTAAAGGGGGAAAATCCATACAGAATCGTCGAGTTCATTTCCGGTTCGTTTTGTTTATCATTTGTTAAAATGACTTAGCATTTAACTTTTTTTTTCAACTTTTAAAATAAATCTAATTAATCAATTTAAGCTAAGTTTTATTAATTATTTGTACAATTTAATGTTTTTATTTTTCTTAGCAGTAGCATAGCCAGGGCGGACTAGCGGACGCTTGAACCATCCCATTTAACTTTTTTCAAAGCTAATAAAAAATTTTAAAAAATTATAAAAATAAACAAGTTTTATCGATGTAATTTATTTAGAATAAAAGGAACAAAAAAATATGTTTTAGGAGTCTTTTTTTTGTATTATTCCAAAATAAACTTAATGAGCTAAATTTTCTTATTTTTCATAAAATTGGAAAATAAAAATAAATAAATTCTTCTTAAAAACAAAAAATAAAAATTAAAAAAAAAGTTATAATTTAAATATAATCATTGAATTTCCATGTCATAAGAAATAACAAATAAATTTTTATTTTTCAAGCAAAAAATCTAAAAAAAAAAATGTACTAACATAAAGCCACTAAATTCCTTAAGCATAAAAACCTTTGTTTTGTTAAATTTGGTAGTCTTTTTTTTTGTTGCTAAAACCACTAAAATAAAACAATTTTTTTGTTGTCTACAAAAAAATTTTAACAAATGCCTTTTGAGAAATGGGAAAATTTCAAAAATTAATAATGCTTGAATACGCATATCTCATCATGCTTTGCCAAAATAAAAAAAACATGCTTTTTTAGAATTGCTTTTAGGAAAATTTAAAATAAAATAAAAAAAGAGGTAGAATTTTTTTTATTTATTTTGAACTCTTTTATATTCGTTTTTATATTTTAAATAATAAAACAACAAATTTAATAACTTTAGCGACAAAAAAAAATATAGTGGTGAGAAAATATATTAACTTAAATAAGATCAGCACGACGATAATAAAGCAAATAAGGTACTAATTTCTTATCATCTGATTTCAAAACTTGATAATTATTGCATATTTTAACATTGGCATCATCATAACGAACCCAACTGATTATACCCGGATGATATACATCCGTAATATAATGACCACCGGTAGCCTTGTCGCCATAATGATACTCAACAGCAAATAATTTATATTTATTTCTTTTATCTTTGAGTTTAGAGCGTTGACCTGACGAAATTAATTCTTTATTAATTTCCAAATCAATTTGAAAATCGAGTCGCTTGAGCAATTTTTGAATGCCACCATGTTTGTCATAGACGAAACATTTCAAATATAAAATTAGAACTGGTGGTAGATCTTCGAAGCTAACTCGTTTATAGGCCTCGATTTCTTGTTTTGTTTCTTGATGAGTCAAACCATGAACTTCTTCTCGTTGAACAAAATGCTCCAGAGCTTGGTTTATATTTCTTATTGAATCTGATTGAATGTCTAATGGAAGTGTAAAAAAGGGCTCAAGAGACGCTGACTCTTTATCTTTGGCACCGGATTGTGATAAAGCCGAGCGAAATTGTCCGCAAAAAATGTCCGATAGAGGCGATTGTTTAAACTCGGCTTTACGAGTGATCATAGCGCGATTTTTTTTGCCCACTTCTTTCCATTCATCAGCCTCATTTTCTTCTAAATTATTAGTATTATTGTTAATTTCATTGCTTTTATTGCCATTTAAGTGAGTATTATCGCCATTTTCAGTTTGATTAAGACTTTCTAAGCATCTAATCATTTCCTCATGTAAACGATTTAATAACAATGATAGAAATTCTTGAGCATCTTCTTGACGACCCGACTTGAATGTAATCTCTGATTTAACACTAGACAAAGCCTCATAGAAATAATCTATTTCAAATGATTCACCTAATATCAATTCCTTGCCATTACTAGCTGATAATTTTATTTGATCAGATGAATTACTCGATCTGACCATTATTTTAAACTCGTTTATAAAGCGTCCTAATGCACTAATAAATGGTACTGTTTGTAAGCTAACATTCGATCCTTTTATTTTATTATAAATATTTTTAATTAAATTGTAGAATGGTGGACATGCTAGTAAGGCTTGTAGAGTTGCGTTTATGTAACACCAATTTTGACGATTACGGATACCACGTGGTTGCAAAGCTGGAGCTGAATGTTTTAATTCGCAATTTTTAAGAAAATTTCCAATCGTTTTCAACGAATCAGGTGATAAATTTGAATCGGAACTACTTGATAATGATGATTGAGAATGAGTCGGTTGACTTTGAGGTACAGACTGTGGAGTAGGAGCAACTGCAACAGTCTTAAGTGTAGCTTGACTAGGTTGGGGTTTTAAAGAGGGTTTTTGTACTGGAGGTGCTACGACTGCTGCGGCAGCAACTGCAGCAGCTGCAGCTGATTCTTGTCTTAATTTAAACAAACTAGACCAACTTTTATTTGATGATTGATCACTCGGAACAGAATTAACTTGTTCTTTATTTTCTTTTTTATTTACTGAATTATCATTCTCAGTGATTTTGACTTCTTCTAATGAATTAGTCACTGTTTCGACTTTACTCTCTATTGGTTTAGTTTCGATAGGTTTGATTTCAGTTGGTGTTGTTTGAGGTGATGAAGACGACGAAGAATTCGAAGTTGGTAAATCGACAGTTTGAGTTGATGATGGTGGTGTGATTATTGCATCAGCATTTTTTAAAATAGCAGCTATTTCTTCATTTTGATAATAATTCGGCGGTTTTCTTTTTTTATTACGGCGTTGTGTGTCCGTATTTGAATTGACCGGTAAATTTGTCAAATCGGTACCATTCGTGTCCATTTTATTATTATTATTATTATTATTCTTTAGAAGGCTATGTTCATCACTCGATTTTAAATTAAAACCAAATTCAATATCAAATTTATTAATCCCCAAATGGTCTATTTCGTTTTTTTGGTTGTTGTTATTATTTAATAAGGGGTGAGTTTTGGTATCGAACTAAAAATTAAAAAAAAAAAAAAAGAGGGTTAAAAAATTTAGGTTTAGTTTAACGATTATTTATATTTATTTTGTAATTGCGAAATCAATTTTTGAGGTTTGCCAAATTTTAATGGCTTATGGCAAATAATTGATTGATTTCAAATAGATTTTGAAAATTTAATTTTTTTTTTAATATTAAAAAAAGCGAATTTTTTGTTCTTGTGATAAATTGATACCTTAATAATAAACTCTAGAAAAAATTTCTAAATTAAAAAAAAAAATTTGCTTTTAATTTTTTTTTTCTTGTTTTGTTGTTGTTGTCGATGCTTTTTCACTACCAAGAAAAAAAAAGCATGTTTCTTAATATAGAAGTTTTTGTGTAGATTTATATGCACAATTACAAATTTTCTAAATTTTTTTCACTATAGAGAAATGTGAATAAAATTTTATTTTATCATGAGTAAGAAAGTAATTTTGTAACCTTGTTTACATTAAGAAAAATTCGAAACATTCATTTCATATCGTATAGTAAAAAGAGAAATCTTAAGCAAAAAAAAGTCTTCAATCAAGAGTTTTTTTGTTTCGACCAAAAAATGCAGAATAAATGCAAAAATTGGAACTGTTGTCTCTGATCATCAGTCTTCTTGAGTATTATTCGAATTTTGTGAGTTAGGCAAGTAATCTTAAAAAGATGGTATTTTCACCCAAATCAAAAATCCGACTTTACTTAAGATTACCTATATGCTTACCCGAAAAAAAGCTTAAATGGTCCCTTAATCAAAATAGATAGATCATAGAATCTTTGAAAAAATCCTTTTTGGTATAGTTAAAAAACCCTTTTAAAATTCTTAAATTACTCAAGATAATTTTTAGCTCCCGTTATTAAGATATCTAACAAATATTATAAATGATTGTGAGTTTAGACAGTTTAAATTTCTTTTTCAATACTGTTTCTTTTAAATTAAACATGTTTCTTATTAACTCTAAGAATCTAAATTTAAGAAATACATTTGAGATATGATAACATAGAGTTTTTTTCAAAAGAAATTCTACTTTTTTAAATATCATAACTAAAATGAAAAGCATAGAAATAACTTTATATAGAATTTTCACCCCAAGCGTACATCTATTCCGACTATAGCCACTGATATTATGAAAGCCAAAGAAGTCTAGTATTATAATTAAGCTATTGGGAATATAGTTTAATTTAAATAAGAATAAATTAAATATATCTTCTGACTGAGAGTCTAGGAAGTTAACAAAAAATTAATCTTATATACTTTCATAACTACAACATTTCTATCGTATCGAATTAGCTGCACATACATGTACCAAACTAGATCTTACTCGGGCCGAACCTAGGCAAAATAATAACCGTAAAAAAGTTTTGCTACGAATACGAATTCGCCTTAGTTCGATATCATTTTAAACTCATGATCACAGATTACTTATCATTAAAACTTTTACGCAAAATCGAAACTTGATTGATCCTTTAATAATCTTGAAGCTGTATTTTAAAGTACTTAAAAATTGAATACTTATTTAACCCTTATAAGTCCGAAATTGGGTTAAAAATTATCCTATCAAAATTATTGCAATTCTTTTAATTTATTCTAATATGAAAAAAACAAATATGGGTTGAAAAAGACTTAGTTTAGTATTTAATGTTAGTTTTTCTATTTTGGGCGGATAAGAGTCAAAAAATTCAATCCTAATATTTGTCCGAAAAACGAATAATTTGCAACAATTTTAACATCTTTAAACTAAGTTTAAACATTTTATCTAGCAGTCTGTTCGTAAAAGAAAGCAATTTTGACGCTTTTAATAAAAATAATAAAATATTTTCTCGTTCAAGATCTTTAAGTTTTAGAATTTTTACTTATTGTAATTTTTAACGAAGATGTGTATTAGCAATTTTATTCAATTTAGTTTAAATATTGCCCAGGACTATTTCGTAAAATCACGTTAAATACTTGCAAGTGGCGCAAGGTTTATTTTGAAAGGCTATTATGAGAAAATAGAGAAAAAATTAATTACTTTATCAACTATATTTGAGGCTATTGAATTCTTGTCATTTGAGCTCGTTTTTTTATTTTTGAGAAGACGTTCTTGATTCGATTTGATTTTAGAATGATTTTTTGTTGAGCTTTGAATTCGATTGTTATTGTGTTTTTGACGCAAAAAAATATTTACTTTATTTGTTGAATTTAAATAACTCAATTCTTCTTTTGTAAAATCGCCAAAAGATAGCTCCTTTTCAAAAGAAAATAAAAAAATTTTTAATATTTACTCAAAATGAATAAATGATTGCTAAAGAATATAGTACAATAAGTTAACGTGTTTTCATACACGATTTTCGTAACTTGAAAAAGACCAAACATGGCCTCGAGCGCCAGCTAGAACGCTAGGCGCATCACTTTAGAAAAAAATGATTATAAGCTCGACTGCATAAAAGTTTTAGAAGTTGAAAAGTTTATGTAAGACTGCACTTGTTTCGAAAAAAGGCGTGAGCGTTACCGTGATCAAAATTTAATTTTTTAAAGCTAACTTTTACCATATTTTTGATAAATTTTTTTCAGTTTTTTCAAAAAAAAAATAAAGCTTATTTTCTTCATAAGAAACCAACATCTTAGGAGTTTTATTTTGAAAACGGAAATTACGAATTAATTTGGCTATTTATTATTTCATCACTAAAATTTCTAAATGAAACACCAAAATTACTAAAATGAAATTAATTTTACTTTAATTTTCCAATGATTATTTTCTTAACTAAAATTTCTAATATGCGTTAATATTTCTATATTTGCATAAAATTTCTTAAAAAAAAATAAACTGAAAATGATCGATGTCTGAAAAATGTCGAATAAAACTAGACCTTTACTTCCATCTGAACAACCATTTGAAACTAAATCATAGAAAGGGATAATTATGATAAACTTGTCTCAGCTAAACCAAAAAACAAGCAATTGAATGGCTATAGTTTATTAGAAAACAATTTATTTTTTGAAGACATAATGGTCTAATTAGAGACAAAATAATACTCTACAGCTGGTCATAAAAATATCATAAATCTGGTAATCCAAAATTTCCATCTAGAATTCATCATATTTACTAAAAAATCAAACAAGAATTTCTTTTTTTATTATCACTATAAACAAGAAATATTTGTCTCGGCTTACATACTGTAAGCTTTAAAATTGGTGCGATGCCAAATTTTTTTATCAATTTATTTATCTTTAGTTCTTGATTATTACGTGTCAATTAAAGGTAAATAATTAAGTTAATTAACGTAAAAAAAAATAACTAATAGAAATAAAGAGAAATTTTGCATCTTCGTACATATGAGTAAAAAATATTCAACATTTTGAACTCACGCATATTTCAAAGTATGGAATATAATTTCCGATTTTATGAACTCTCAATTTTGTTAACTAATTTATGATTTACAACCGAGGTTCATAAAACCGGAAATCCACTGTAATGAATTTTTTGTTTAATTAAGATGGTAAAGCTTAATAAAAAACATTTGAAAATTTTCAAATTATCTTAGATGTTCTAAGGCTTTATCTTTGTGAGAATATTTTTTTTATAGCTATAATTCAAAAACTCTAAAAAATTCTTGATAAATTTTATGAATCTATTATTGGTTATAAACCAAAGCCTGGAAAAAGCCTAAGTATGGCATGGAATGTTGTACAAATTATTAGTCTATTTTGTTTTTTTCTTGGTGTTTTTATTTCGATTTAGAAATTTTGTAACAAATAAGAATTTTTAAATCAATTAAGAAATTATGGAACATAGGTAGAAAAAAGAAAAACATAAAGTAAAATTGGTTTTAATATTAGAAAAATTAGTGATTCAAAATTAACACGCCAATTAATTTCACAAAATGAATTAACACTTATGGTCACGGTAAACAATTTTCAGTGCCCTTTCAATAAGTTTTTAATTTAATTACGACAAATAAAATTTATGAAAGCTTAGTTTAAGAGTCTCAATGTTTAAGAATACCAAGAAAACAAAACATGATTAAGATTTCGCAATGAGAAAACGATCAATTAAAGAATTTGAATGTTTCAGTTTAAGAAAAATTTCAAATTAGGTTATTACTTAATTATAGATTTTATTAGCAAAATAAATAGTTAATAAATGTATAACAACTAACAAAATCGTTTTCTCTGCTTCAAAATAAAAAACTAACTTTAAGAGCATATTCTCACTCTTCGGCAAGTACCCTGATTTACATAAAACAACATTTATATTTTAGAAAAAAAAAATACCTGAGAATTATGTAAAAAATTATTAGTAGAGTTGTCTGTATTTTTTAAAATACTTTTATTTCTATTTAGATTAGTTGTTCTTGCATCCGAATTTGTTGTTACTATACACAAAACGCTACCATTTGTAGTCGTTTTTGAACTCATCTTTATTTAATGATTAAGTTGTTTTAATTATCAAGAATTCCATTAAAGCTTAAAATAATTCTGAATAAAAATAAAATAAAAAACACTGAAAAATATCAAAAAGTCAAGTGCTCTAAATCTAAAATTCAGTTATTGTTTTAGGATCAAAATTAGATCAGCTAGTCTTTAATTTCAAACCATAGCATTTACGCATAGAATACTATTTTAATCGAGAGATTAAAATTTAACTTTATATATTAGTTTTTTTTTATATATGAAAAAGATGAAATTACACTTAAAACGCTAAGAAGCTCGAGTTTTTTTTAAATTTAAATTCCTAAATATCAAATTTTTTCTTCTATGAATTATTTTTCCATGTTAATTTTTTGCTGCTTTAAGTAAAAAGAAATATTATTGATCAATCCCCCATCTCTCAATATATCTCATTAAATATGCATCTTTTTGGAAAAATTATAAATTTTCAAAACGCCAAGTTCTATGATTCCCTGAATACGATTTTGAGTCGCTTAAAGAGCTTATATTAATGCACAACAATTACAAAACATCATTTTTGTGGATTTTTATATGTAAATTTTCCTAAAAGTATGAAAGGAAATAAAAAGAAATATTTCAAATTATGCTAAAATTATAAGCATTAATTATTTCTTGTTTGTCTAGTTTATATAATTTTAAAGCAAATAAAGCGAAAATATATATAGAAATATAATTTGTAATTTTATTTCCTCTGCCTCAAATCACTTAGGTCTGAAAATCTTGAAAACATTGCTTTTTTTTTATCGATAAATACTCTCAATTTGTCTTTTCTGCTAGTGGTTTAATAACACAACAGGATATAAATTAATTTAAAAAAAATATTATTAATTCTAAAAATTTTATAATTTTAAGCTCTTATAAAAATCTTTAAAATTTTGGAAATAATCAGAAAAATTTTTCTTGGTTTCTAAATTATTATGTTCTCTTCCCAAAAAATGGAAAAAAAATATCAGATAAAAAAATCAATTAAAAAAGCATGAATACATTAGGGGATAAAATAAAGTATACGCTCGTTTTTATTATTCCATCTGTTCCTCAAGTTAAACGAAACAAATTCGAAAGGCAACTAAAGTGAATGTTGTCTAGTAATATTTAGATAATTTCGCTACGGAGATTTTTAGAGATTAATATAAAAGTGTCTATGTTTATAATATTCTTCTTTATCAATTTTAAATATTTTTCATACCTAAACTAAATAATGATCATTCCTAATTTTATTTCATACGCTAAATCTTCACTCCGACACAGACTTTTAGATATTGCATTGTAAAGACATCGGTCTGGACTTGTCCGATCTGGACTTGTACTAAATCTCATCATTTTCATTGATTTCCATTTTTCTAATATATTTGAATAACATTTATCTAATTTCCAATTCCTAAACAAATAGTATTTTGAAAAAGGTCCCAACTATTTGACTATTTCTATTAATCGTTAACGATTTGATTGGAGATACTTCTTGAAAAAAGGAAAACTTGTTTAGATATTTTCAGAATACTGCACTGCTCCCGAATTAAGGTAATACGCGTACCCGTAGCGTACCGTACCGCAATCAGAACGTACCCGTACCGTCCTGGTACTCGAGGCATAGCAGTAATCGTACTCGATGCGTACCCGTACCCGTACCCCTACTCTGTAATCGATTTTCTTTAGTGTTACATTAGAAATATATTTAACTGGATAACTCGCTTGAAGCTTAACTTTTATATGATTGTCTGTTTTGCAATCTTAAAAACCTTCTAAGCTTTACAAACTCTATATTTTAATTAGGCTTTCTCTAATTTATTTTTACGTTTTTTCTAAAATCAAGTCATAGGATGTAATTCCTTTAAAACTATCTATTTCTTAGCCTTCAAGTGCATTTTCTTCCCTTTACTTTACCGTAAAGTTTATTCTTAGAGAGATTAATTTCAATTTAAAAAGTAAGGTGCCCCAAGTCATAAACACTAGTTTTGGATTGAAAATTTTTAGCTTTTCCCAAAATTTGAAATCTTATGTAATTTTGTGTGTAGATCTCAAATCTGAAACCATTTTTTTCATATGTCATCTTATTTTTGCTGAATTGAATGAAATAAAAATAAAAATTTAATGCATAAGTTTGAACTGATTTTTACGTTTTCGAAAAATTAAACTTACTTGGAAAATTAATTTTTTTCTTCAGTTTGTAGAGGAAATGTACTTTCTTATCTTGTGTTTTTTTTCACCCATTCAAAAAAATACCTCACAATTTAAACGCAAAGTTTTGTAAAAATTCGATGATTTAGCATTTTGAGCGTTTTATTTCTCCCGTAAAATTATTTCAAAATAAATAATTTTTTTTTTATTTAAGAGAACTAAGTTTCCTCTTTTAAAATAGGTGGGGGTTTGTTGATATCTTGTCTTAAAAGCATTCTATTTAGATTTAAAATCAGTAAAATATTTAAAAAAAATGGCTCGAATTTATCGTAGAACCATTGCTAATATGAATATTACAAAACTTAGAGTAAATATTAAGGCTCCAGAAGTGAAAATAAACAGTGCTGATGAAATGATGAGCATTCCAGATTATAGTATTCTTAAAAAAATTTATAAAATTTTAATTAAATTTAGGCTTTAATAAGTAAAATTAAAAAAGGTATTCAAACCGAAGTAGTAAAAAAAGATACGTCGACTCAAACATATGATTATGACTTTTCTTGTCGAATAAATATTATACTTAAATATTTATCGTTCGGAAACGTCGCAAATTTGTTTAGCATTCTTACTGATAGTCTGAATGATTGGAAATCAATACACTTAAGAATTTTAAGTGTAAATGTTTATTTCATTTTACGATTATTGAAAATTTCTTTTGAGAGTTCGAGGGATATTCTGACAAGTTTAAGAATGTTGAATATTCAAATGTGTCATGCGTGGGCTACTCCAATTATTGATGAGGGAAATTTTTGCGTAATTTTGAGAGACGATAGAGGTTCATACAAAAGGATACCATTTTATGAAACTATTCCTGAAATTCTCAATGAAGCCAAATCATATGCACTTACTGAAATGTATAGAAAAGAATGCACTTTTTCTTGATAAAAGATTTCGGGAATTATATCCGGAAATAGAGATCGAGCCTGAAAGTTTGGTAAGATCAGTTGAGAGCTGTCGAGTGGATCTTTTAAAGTGGGGTGCCAAATATGATTCAAATAAAAATAGGCCTTATTTTGAAGGGCATGAAAGAGAGGATGTCTTGTTAGCTCGACTAAAAATTTATTGAACATTTGATTAATTTAAAAGATTTTTATTTTGTCCCGAAAAAAGACATCGTTTATTCCTGGATTATCCAGATGAGAAAAAAAAGAATTTTGATTTCTCACGATGAGTCAACTTTTAGGTCGGTCGAAACTTCAAATTTTATCGCTAGTGCAATTAGTCGGTCAAGAATTAACCTTAATTTAGTCTATGACGTAGACGTAGAAAAGCTATGATTAAGCTTGTATCGGTAGTTGTATTGATTAGAACCAGTTAAAATAAAAAACACTTAATTCAAAAAATAAAACTTAAAATTTAAAAAATATTTAAGGACTTAACTTTTCGTAGTTTTGAGTTGCCTTTTTTCGATTGGCCATTTTCTGAAATTTCCAGTCGTTTTTTGGCGAGTCAAACTTGCAATTAAAAACTTTTCACTTTGACCATGGTCGCATGCCTCTAGAACTCTTTTAATGATTCACACTCTTGTAAATAATCATAAGTTTTGCCCGAAATTCTGTTGTTTTTTGGAAGTTACTGAAAAAAAATCTTTTTTTTTTCGATACGGCAATAATTAAACGTGTTTTTGAACTCATCTTTATTTAATGAAGTTGTTTTAATTATCAATAATTCCATTAAAGCTTAAAATAATTCTGAATAAAAATAAAAAAAAAAAACACTGAAAAATATCAAAAAGTCAAGTGCTCTAAATCTAAAATTCAGCTATTGTTTTAGAATCAAAATTAAATCAGCTAGTCTTTAATTTCAAATACTGCACTTCTATTAAATTGTGTCGAAGCCGTATCGAACCGTAGCGTACCGTACTATACTACCGTAGTATAAATTTCTGAAAGTTTGTTTTTATTTTGATAATAATTTTGAAAAAAAAATGTTAGAATACCTGGATAATTAATTTTTAAAAATGTAAACAAAATCCGAGGTATCTAAAATTCTGGATAAAAAAAAATTTCGCAGATATTTTTTTCGTTTTTCGAAAAATAATTCGTTTTCTAAATCCTAACTAATTTAAAACAAAAAATAATTTTTTCAAAATTAATTATCCAGGTATTCTAACATTTTTTTTTCAAAATATAATCAAAATAAGAACAAACTTTCAGAAATTTATACTACGGTAGTATAGTACGATACGGCTACGGTCCGAATACGGTTCGGTACGACACAATTTCAATAGAAGTGGAGTAATATAATTTACGTATAGAACAATATTTTAATCTAAATTTTTTATCGAAAATTTACTTGAATAATCCTTGAAGACTTGAAGTTTCGAATAACTTCAAAAATTTTATTTAATTTTGGGATGGAAATACACGGTGGAATTTCAAAGAACAAAATTAATTGCAATATTTTTTTAAAAGAAAAATCGACAGAGTTTAGTTTTGATGGCTATTTCTATTGGTCAAAATTAAATAAATTTTTTATTTGGAAATTAAATTTATCTTTTAAAAATCATACATAAATTTAATAGTCGAAACCATCGAAACATCAACAATTCACTTAGACTATTACCGTAAAACCTTGTTTATAAGCGCACCCCCAGACCCCCTTTTTTCAGAAGAACAGTCATCAGAAAAATTTTAATTTTGTGATATTTTTATAGATCACACTAAACTCTATCAGAAATGTCATAATTATAAATTAAATTAATTTGTTTAGAGTACGATTTTTCCTTTCAAAGAGGCGATTTTTAGTCGCTTATAAGCAAGGTTTTACGGTAAGCAATATTATATGGTTGATAAAAATTCTATTTTATTTGAATTTGAACAAAATAAGCGTTTAAAAAAAGTTGGATCATTTAAAAAACATTTTTTTTTAAACAAAAACGAAATCGTTTGAACTAAAAACATACTAACACATTTTATTAATTTAAATTTTTTATTATGAATACAAAAGAGCTTGGAAACATCTTTAAAATTGCTTTTTACTAAATGTGTTGCATTTTAAAATCAGAACTCACTTAATTACGAACATCATCATTATTTTTGGAAAATCTTTACGGTTTTATCGAGAAACATCAAACTTTTTTCTGTTAAAAAAATAAGTCACAAAGAGCTATTTCAAATCAGACAATAAATCAAGAAAGGAATTCAAAGAATTATTTCATGAAAATATCAATATCATTATAACCCGTAAACCGAAAAACGAGAAGAAAAACGCGTTTAAACATACCGAAAAACGTCAGCAATTAAATGCGTTTTTCCGCAAAAAAACGCATATTGATTCTATAAATATAAAAATTAAACGAGTTTATTTGCGTATTATTTTTAAAGATTAAATTTTTTACTCGTTTTTTTAAGTTTTATTCGGTTTAAACGCGTTTAATTGCTGACGTTTTTTTAATCTGTTTAAACGCGTTTTTCTTCCCGTTTTTTTTGTTTACGGGAAGACTAAGGGTTTAATTTAGTTTGTAAGTTGTCACATTATTTTTTTTACAAAATTTATCTACTATAAACTAAAATCTAAATGATTTTCAAATAATTCAAATCGTAGTATTCAGAAATTTAAGATTTAACGTGAAATCTGACCTAAATAAATTCAAGTCATTTTTCAATTGTACGACAAGTTTCCTTTACAGAACATTTAACATTTTTCAATTAAACTAATTTTAAGACACCTTAAAAAAGTTTAAAGTACATTTGTAATAATCCTTAAAATATTTATTTTTTTTTTGAGAGGGATGGGGGATAAATTGAAGTGTTTGTTTGTAAATCAGAAAAAAAATTGCTCTTAACTTTTAGCTTTTTTTTAATAAAGATTCGCCAACTTGCTGTAAAAAAAGTTAAAGCAGATAAAAAAAAGGCTAAAGGTAAAAAAGACCGAATCGCTTCAAATATTTTTGAAATATGTACCCTAATGTCATGAAACTGGTTTAATTGATCGCGTTTTTTTGTTCAAGTAAATAAATACTAGATAAGGACTTTTTTTATGATGCTTAAACAGATAAAACTATTTTAAATAAAAATAGAGAAATGTTTCTATTTAAACTCATAAGAACAGGTTCAGTTGAAATCTAATTGAAAAATCATTTGGTCAGATAAAGATATGCCTTTTGAATTTTTTCAATTAAAAAAGAAAAATCTTAAAAATATGCACCAGTTTCAAGGTCACTAGATGATCTTTCGCCAAGTTGAGATATTTTACTTTTTTTATTTTCTAGAATAAGTAAAATAAAACTTAAGTGAAACAAAATCATACAGTCTTATCTTTTTTTTTTTAATAGAAAACTAGAAGAGAATAGACTATTTTATTAATTATATTCTAATCAGAAATTTTTACCAGTTTTAAATTCTTCGATTTTGGAGTATGATACGTCTCTTTCTTATTCTATTTTTTTTTTGTTTCTTGAATACCTTAAGTTTTTCTCATCAATTTTCTTGGTTACGCTTAAGCACATGTGTGAAGTGGATAATTAGACAAGAGTGTCCAATTTTTGGAACACCCTAGTTATTTAATATAAAAACATTTGTAAAAAAAATTGATTTTCAATCTAGATTTTTTAACACAAAATCAACAAAAATTGTCATCGAAATTTAAAGTAAAAAATGAACAATCCGAAAGATTTGATAAAATTTTATATCAATTTTGAAGCTTATCGATTAAAAGTCAAGTTGAATAAGTTAAAATCAGCTAAATTAAGGTGTGATGATTTCATCGAGTTAATCTTAAAAAAGATCGATTCAGCTAACAATAATAGCATTGATTTGCTACCAGCTGATAAGTATGGTCTCTTCGAATGTTCTAATGGGGTAGACATGTTAATGCCAGATTCAAAAATGGTACTTTCAATGGAAAGTATGTTGACCGAAAAAAGTAATTTCTTAATTCGAAAAAAGAATTTTTTTGAGTTGAATCAAAGCAACGAATTGACGGATTCACATCGTAAAAAAATATTATCATTTTATAAAAATTCACAAAAAAAGTCAAGAAGATGTCTTAGGATTAAAAAGCTTAATCTCGTCTCTCTTAAAGCGACCAATAAGAAAGAACAAGTCGCCCAAGATGTTATAAAACACACTCGAATTTTAAAATTGAGAATAATAAAAAAAGTTCAAAAAAGCGAGAATAGTTTAGTTGAAGAGAAAACAAAAAAAATTTTTTTAATCAAAAAAATAATTAAATTCAAAAAATTTTAATTATTCGAAATTCTTTCAACCCGATAATTTAAGACGACAATTTAAAAAATTTAAGAATGATTTATTAATACGGTTTAGTATCGAAGGGCCTGTAGCGTAATGGATAACGCGTCTGACTTCGAATCAGAAGATTCCAGGTTCGAGTCCTGGTAGGCTCGAATTTTTTTTTAATTTTATTTTATTTTTTTTTAAATAAAATTTAAAAAATAATTTCTTTTGTCAATCAATCTGTGCAATATTCCTTTTCCCATTATTACTTAAAAAATTATAGCTTTTAAGAGTACTTAAAAAAATTAGAACCATTTTCATAAACACAACATTTTTTTGCTAATTACTTTGCAATTATCACAGCGGAAAAATGTTTATTAAAATTTTTTTTTCGAGTATCTTTCATTCAAATTTTGGAGAAAAAAAATGATAAAATTGAGATTTTATTCTAGACCTGATTCTGAAACTCTTTTAAGTTTTTGAAAATAAAAAGTTAACTTGATATAAAGAATAAAGCTTTTTGGTTTTAATGCCGAATGTAGTCTACAAAAGCATTTAGGAATAGAACAAAATATTCAACAAACCCTTTTGAAAAAAAATTCAACCACTCCAACTCTTAATCCAGGGTTCTCATAAAGAAAATTTCTAGGCATTTGAATTATCTATTGAGGGTCTATGTTTTAAAAGACAATTTTTGATTTTTGCTTTTTTCCAACTCTAAAAAGATTCTCAATATAAAGCCTATATACGGTATTTTTTATGCAAAGTTTGAAAATTTCTGATTTTATGCTTTCGGATATATCCGAATTACTTGGTAAATAAAAAAACTCAATTTTTTACAAGTTAAATTTGAAATTTTATATCCAATTTGAAAAATTTCTTTATGCTAATTTTAAAATTCGTCTAATCCAAAATCTAATTAAACTAAATTAATATTCAAAATTTCACCTTTATCTTTCTAAATTAGGTAAATATTTTTTCAAAAACAGAAAAACATGTTTTAAAATTTTTAGTTAATCATAATTATTGAGATGAAAAAAAAATTAAAAATTTTATTTAAAAATTTTCTCAAATATATTTTGGTAATAAGTTCGATTATAATTTTGTTGAAGTATGCTTTTGATATTAAAATAATAGCCAAAATAAATTTATCAAACTCAAAGCGAGTAGAAAATCAATCGATTAATTTAAATCTAAATTTAAATCTAGTCCAATTCGATTCCATTACGTCAAAAACCTTACCTAAACAATCTAGAACGCCTATTCTAATTGATAATTTAAATTTTTTCCTTTCTAATAATCAATTTAATAATTTAAATTCAAAAAACACATCCTCATTGACTCTCTGTCCATACATTCCACCAGACCTCGTAGGAACCTTGAAAATTGATGAGAATGTAATTTCACACGATGAATTAGAATCTAAATATTCAGCTCAATTTAAATCGGAAAGTGGAGGACATTGGAAACCAAAAAATTGTATTCCACAGAGTAAAGTGGCCATCATAGTACCCTTCAGGGATCGTGACATGCACTTAAGATTATTTCTAAACCATATGCATTCATTTTTACAAAAGCAATTAATTGAATATTCGATTTATATTATTGAAGAAGTAATTAATTTCAAGTAAATGATAAAATTTTAAGATTCAATTTTATTTTTCATAAGGTTGCATTAATTCCATTTAACCGTGCTATGTTGATGAATATTGGGTACAATGAGGCAATTAAGGACAATGACTGGGATTGTTTTGTTTTTCATGATGTTGACTTGGTACCTGAGGATGATCGAAATTTATATCATTGTCCATACTATCCAAGACACATGTCAAGTAATGTAAATACATTTCAATATGTTTTGCCATACAAAGAAATTTTGGGTGGAGTAACCGCAATTAGTAGAGAGCATTTTGAAAAAGTCAATGGTTTTAGTAATTCTTACTTTGGATGGGTAATTTTTTAAAATCTTGAGAGATTAATCTTGAAATTGCAAAAAAAAAAAAACAAGTGGATTTAAGAATAAGAAAACTGAGAACTTAATATTTTGAACTAATTTCAAGACTGATCTTACAAAGCTTTAAAACAAATATCTTAAAAAAATTACTTGAATTTTAAGGGTGGAGAAGGTAAGTGATTTAAAATTAAATCAAGTTGATGTCCTAGTATATATTTATTTTTTTTCAATTATATAAAGATGATGATTTTGCCGAGAGGTATTTTTCTTTAAACTAGCTGAAAAATAAACTAGACTAAAAGTTTTCTTTTTTTAAGAGTTTTGTATCATGACTTGAAAATTATTCGCTATCCGGATTATATTTCAAGATATTTTATGTTAGCTCATAAAAAAGATGTGCCTAGTAAACAAAGGTATTTTTTGCCATTGAAAATTTTATCTAAAAAAAAATCTTAATTCTTGTTTTATTTGGAAGATTTACACTTCTAGAATCAGCTAAAAGAAGATTTTTGACTGATGGCTTAAACAGTTTAAATTATAAAATAATGAAAAAAGTTTACAAAAGTTTGTTCACTTGGGTCCTAGTTTCATTCGATTATCCGAATGGTGAAAATAATGAATAATTTATCTTTTTTTTATTTAATTTTATAAGAATAAGTAATAAATTGTAACTTAGAAACTAAGCGATTTTTATTCAAATTGATTTAATATTTTTAGCGATTTTAAATTAATTTTTTAGGACTTGAAAAAAATGAAAAGTGATATGGTAAAATGTGAGACTAATTCATGTATTAGAACAACGCCAAAGCCTAAACTTAGCAAATCTGATCCCAGTTTATTTACATCTGTAAAATGCACGGATGATTTTTGTACGAAAAAAATTACAGAAGATTCAGACTACCAAGTTGATAATATAAATATAAAAGATTATATTAATGATCAGGTTATTTTATGGTCTCTAAAGAAAATAAGTAATTTTCCACTTTACAAGTATGTTTGTTTTTTAATCGTAAAAATATTTCTTTTAAATAAAAAGATAATAGAAATTCGCAGGACAAATGTGAACAAACAGACATGGATTATGATACGAAACAAAATGAGGATAAATTTTGCCGAAATATTTGTAGATTTTTTTGCTGCTGTATATTTTAAATAAAATAATTTTGTTTAAATATTTCTTAGTTAAGTTTTATAACTACAGTAGTTCATATAAAGCAATAAATAAATCGAATTTCTTGGTTTTAAAATATATGGTTGATTTTTATAGCATTAATCTTTGGTTCGAAAAAGAAAAAGTCAAAAAATATTTAAATATTCTAATTGTTCCATTACAAGTTAAAAAAAAATACAGCTTTTCTATCGAATTAACGCCGGAGCGTACCCGTACCAAACCGTACTGTACCCGTACCCGTACCCGAACTCGTACCCGAACCGTACTAAAAAAAAATTTTTTTTAGTACGATTCGGGTTCGAAAAAAAAAATTCTCAAAAAAGAAAATTTTTTTTTTTAGTACGGTTCGGGTACGGTACGGTTCGGTAAGGATACGCTGTTAATTCGATAGAAAAGCTGTAAAAAAATATTAGTCCATTTTTTCTTTTACGAGATAAGAACTGATACTGATGCTACACAAATGTCGAAATTATTGTCACTGATCCAACATCAAATATTAATGATTCGGATTTATCTATGAAACATGAGCCGAGACAATTAAAAAGGAAGACTATCCTAGTACGCGTACCCGTAGCGTACTAGGAGCGTACCGTACTCGTACCCGTACCCGTACTAAAAAAAAAAATTTTTTTTAAATTTTTTTAAATTGTAAATTTTTATAAAAAAAAAAAAATTTTGCGGTACGGGTCCAAAAAAAAAATTTTTTAGATCAACCTTTGACTTAAATAAAATTTAAAAAAAAATTTTTTTTTTTTAGTACGGGTACGCGTACGGCAAAATTTTTTACGGGTACGAGTACGGGTACGGGTACGGTACGCTACGGGTACGCGTACGACGTTAATTCGGGAGCAGTGCAGTAATAAATATTTCTAAAATTGAGGAAAGAAATAAAAATTATAATTTCATAATCTCCATACTTATTAGCCAAATTAATAAGATAAGGATTTTCGAAAAAAATCGTTAATGTTTAATTTGTTAAAAATGGCTATAACGCAAATCTATGTTTATTTTGAAAAAGCTGACAACCCTTTTTTTCAGTTTCGATAATCCCACATAAAAATATCCCACCATTTGAGCATCGATCAGTTTTTGAAATTTCAAAAATTTAATATACTTTAAATTAAGAATTATTAAATTTTCTTCAAAAAAAAATTTTAACCCTTAACGTACCGCTTGTCCATTTTTCGAGATATCAAAAAATTGATAAAATTTTTTGAATTTCTCGTCTATGGTAAGTACCAATGAAAAAATGAAAAAATTCATATCACACAGCTTATGGTAGTCTTTTGAAAAACAACTGATACATTTTTTTGAAGCCGTTTATCTCTCGATAAGATTTAAATTGTAAAGTGATTCTAGAACCATTAGATTCCTCGCATTTTATTTCATAAAGTGACATGTATTTTGATTTAAAGTGTATTCATCCAATCAAGAAATAAAGGATTAAAGAAGATTTTTAAAATTTTAATTCAAAAAGTTTGATCGATTTTTATCAAAAATTCAAATGCTACAACTTTGGATAAAATTTTAACATAATATATTAACAATGAATACCATATACTTGTATTCCTTGGATAGATCTTTTAATGAGCTTTATTTTGATTTATAAAATATTTTCTTATATTGATTTGAATATAAAGTTTTAATGACTTTTAGAAATGTATCTTATATATGATACAACGGTACGTTAAGGGTTAAATATTTTTTCTATAAGATGTCGAAATCTTCTTCACACTTTTGACAAACTGAATTTGGTAAAAAATTTTATTCAAGAAAAAAAGGTTGGTCAGTTTTTAATTAATATTTAAAAAATAAACATCGATTTGAGTTTTAGCAATAGCTTTCAGATATGATGCCATGTTAAGCCTACTCTAACAAAACGAACATGTGTTATGTTTAGTTAGAATAAAGTCTAAAAGCTTAAATTTTTATGTTGGACCAAAAAAAAAATTTCTTTTTTAAGCGCTAGGCTAATATTAAAAATAAAAGATATATTTTTTATTTTTTTTCCTTAAATTTAACATTAAGATTTTGGTCAATTATGGAAAAATAAAAAAAAATAAAAAAAAATTTAAATTTAGGTTTTGGTGCGGGGTGTAAAATTAGTTTTTAGAATTAAATCAGGCAAGTTTTTGTCGATTTAGAAATAATATTCAATTAAAAAATTAAATTTTTAAAAATGGCAGTTAAACATGAGCGCATGGTCATTTTATTTGAGTAGATTTAACATGAGACCAAGTGCATATACTAAAATTCCGTTTTCGGGTTTAATCGCATACACTTGCTAGCAAGGTAATACGGAATTTTTTTCAATCTTTTTCGTTTTAATTATGTTTTAATAAAATTCAGCCTCTGATACTAATAGTATTAGAAAAAATAAAACGCATAATTTTTAATTAAAGAAAAAAAAATTCGAGCAAATTTTCATTTAAATAATTTCAAAAAAGCATAAAAAATAAAGGAAAAATTCTTCTTTTAATTTAAAGTAAAGCCACGTGTACTTAGTTATTTGGGATCTATCTTCATAAAAAAAGAGATTCTGATGAAAATAAACTAAAATATGAGATTCTCTTTTGTTTTTTTAGCTTTTGTTCTAAAATCTAGTTTAATAAATTGTTTCATTAATGTCAAAAACAAAGAAGATTATCTCGACAGTTTTTTATCACTGTCAGAAACGATAGGAAAAGGTTTCATTAGTCACATGATACAGAATCGAGATACAAATTTTAAGGAATGTCATTTTCGATGTCCAAATTCAAGTATTACCCAGTATTTCAAGTACTACGTGAAATCTTTTTAAAAAAAAAATTAATTTATTCCTTAAGAAAATCCAATCTCTAAAAAAAATCATGTGGTTATTCCAAATGGATGTGGTTCATATGATTTTCATATTGATTTTAATCAATTGAATATGCCTGAAATAACTGAGTGCTGTAACGAGCATGACATATGTTATGGTACATGTAATAAAAAAAAACTTGAATGTGATGACCGATTTAGAAAATGTTTACATAGGTATTGTAAAAAGCAACAGAATAACCCAATTAATTTGCTATTTGAGAGTGAATCAAGTATATCAATGTTTTAAAATATTATGATCAAAATTAATTTAATGTTTTTAAAATTGTTTAATTAGTTTGTTTAGAGACATCTAATTTTATGTATGAAATGGTAAAGGCTATGGGATGTCCAGCTTATGGATCTTCTCAAAAAGAAGCATGTTTATGTAATTAAATACTCGATCAAAAATATTGCTCAAAGTGCATTTAGATAATTTTTTTTTTAAATCAATTTCCATTTGTTAAATAAAATTATAAATAGTTAAGTTTTTAAAATTTTTTCCTTTTTAACCATTTAATTCGTATCAGAGTATTTCTTTACACTCATTGTTCTCTAATTAACAAATAAGTGTGAAAAAGCGGCATACATAAAAAAGAAAGTGGAGAAATACTCCCATTATAACTATCCAATAACTTTATTCAAAATATTTTATAATAAATAAAACAATTATTTGCTAGTAAAATATTGCAAATTATGAAAATAAAAACTTAAAAAAAGATAAAAAAATTTATTTTCGGTAAAATTACTTTTAAACTTTTTTGAATATTTAAAAAAAATACTTGTAAATTAAGAGGCGCAGCGGGATGATCAAGGACTTTTTTACATTCTTAGTAATATTATTCTATTTAATCTATTAATTTAGATCTTAAAATTGCCCTTTTTGAAAAAAGTCTGAATATAAGATATTTAATAGTTTCAATAGTTTATTTATTGATTTTAAAAGGCTTGAGCAAGCTCTTTTGACTTTAAGTTAGTAGTTATTAGATAATCTTTTGGTAGTTTTAATTTTTAAAATAAATTAAAAAAAAATATTTACAAAAAAAAATAAAGCAAAAGATGTTACACTCAAAATTTTGGTTAATTATATAAGTTTGGCTAATAGTTCTAAGGGTGTTCTTTTTTTGTTTGAGTTAATTGGATCTTCTAAGAGTTCAAACATTAAAGGATTTAAACTTAACAAATTTTGGGGGGTTTTTGAAAAAAAACCAATTGATTCCAAGATTTTGGTAATATGAAGAAAAAACTCGGTAATTTAATGAGTTCTTAGATAGTAATATTCTGTATGTTATACACCTGAGTTACCTTCACAAAGGTGTTACAGGTAGAATTAAAAAGTAAGATTGGCTACTACTGTTGTTGATAAAATAGTCAGAAATGCCATTATATTATAAATTTGGTTCAAACATTCTACTAAAATGTTTAAAATTTAACAAGTAAGCGTCGCAAGGCTCCTATTTCAAAGCGCCATATTTTATTTGTATGAATTCTACTTTTACGTCTAGCTCAGAATTTAAATTTTTCAAATATAGATTTAGTTAAAATTATTTTTATCAATTCTAATAAAATTGAGAATTTTTGGTTGATTTTAGATCAAAAATAAATTTTTTAAGAAATTGATTGAAAAAAAAACGGATTTATTATTTAAATGTTTCTGAATATGTTTTAAACAAATATTTTAAATAGTTAACGTATTGTCTCGATTTTAAGAACATGTCACTCTATTTGTAATGACATGTCAATATACCATCGTTTTAATGTTATAAGACCATGTCACTAATTACGGGTATTCGGTATTAGTGACATGTTCTTAAAATCGAGACAATAAGTTAATTTATCAATTTTTTGTTGAGTTTTTCCAAGTCTTGGGCGCTAAGTGAAATTTTTAACTTTATTTTGTTTTATTTAAATGTTTCTAAATATGTTTTAAACAAATATTTTAAATAGTTAATTTATTAATTTTTTGTTGAGTTTTTCCAAGTCTTGGGCGCTAAGTGAAATTATAAACTTTTTTTTGTTTTATTTAAATGTTTTCTTTTTTTAGTTTCGTTTATTTTTATAAATAATAGATTTTTAGAAATGCTAAAAGTCACACTATTTGGCTCTATACAATTACAAAGCTTCGCTTTGAATTACTTTAGCATAGAATTTGTTTTGATTTTAATCTACTAACTCTAATTGAAAAAAAAGGACAAAGGCTCATTTCTTTAGTGATAAAATAAATTTCTAATATACAAAATTCAGTCTATTGCAAAATGTGACTACTTGATCAGCTATTACGTGAACATCAAATCCTACTTAGTTATGTAATAGGATTGTTCTTTTACGTGACCAGTAAATAAGTGACCAAAAAAACTAATTTCAATTTCAAAATTAAAATGACTACAAAAAATTTTTTTTCGTCTCAGATTTTAACAATTTTAAGGTTAGCGATCTATATAATTGGAATAAAGTTTACTAAATAAATTAGGTAAATTCTAATTAATTTTTTTTAGAAACTTTTCCTCTTAAAAAATATCTTTTTAAAGAATTGCATTTTACATAAATATATTATAACTATTTGCATTTCATTCCTTTTCTCATTTTTTTGATTTTATTCTTTAATTGATAAAAGACCTCTGTTTATTTTAGTAACTCACAATTTACTTCCTCTCTAAAAGATTTTTTAAATATATAAAGACAACATTCTTCAGAATGTAATATTATTTCTTAAAAATCTAATCATTGGTCATTATTCAAAATAAAGAACAAAGATTTAATTTTTTTTTTCATTTAAGAAACCTCTATCCATTTGGTATGATCAAAATTTTATTCAGATTTAAGTTTTGATTCATACGATGTTGTATCCTACGAGTTCTATCAAATACAGTACAATACAAGTAATTTCAAAAAAAGGGAAGTTATTTTAAAGCTGCAATATTATATTAATTCTCTTAATTTAAATTAACATTTTTGAAATTAGTTGACATTTTTTAAAACATATTAAAAGAAGGCTTTAAACATCCCATAAACAATTTTAGAAATGAAGTGTATCAATTTCAGCCGAAGGGCACATTCAGTTAATGAAAAATTAAGTCTAAAATTAAAAAATGGTTTTTAATATTGGTAATGTAGACGATGGTAATGTAATTATGCAAAATGTAAGGAGCGTATAATCATAAATCCAAGTAGCTATAATTTAACGGGTGCCCAAAAATGCTTGGCAGTTTTAAATATGTTTTTAGTGAAAAAAAAAACAAAATTTATATAAATATACGGTACGGTTTATTTGCAAAAACTGATTATTAAATAAACTTAGTTCAGCGTTTTGGTAACGGACCTGAAATTTAACACAACATTTCTGAAATAAGCTGGCAGTTTTTTAAGATCTTGTTAAAAAAATCTTAATAGATAAAAAATAAAGTCTCAAAGAAATGATTTAGAGGTTGTTAAGACGATTTTTTTACTTAAGCAAAAAGACATTTTTTGAAAGACAAGCTTAAGAGATTTTTTTAATAGGATGCTTAAGAAGACACTTTTTTGTTTAAACTTGTTCTTAAGCTGTTATAACCTTTTTTGTTAACAACTTATATGGAACATCACCCATGGGATGTTTAAGACTATCTTAGAATTTGTTTAAAAACTAGTCAACTTATTTCAATAATCTACGTAAAAAATGGTAAACTATGGTTAATTTACCATATTTTTTTGGTAAAATCCTCGAATCGAATCACAACTGTAAGTTTATTTTAAATTCTTGTAATACTTTATTCCAGGATAGTCCAAAAATGTGATACAGTGATGTGCGAAAGTAAAGGATGTCACGGTCAAAGAGTTCGTTATGTTACGCTATTATCGGGACTTCGGCCAAAATTCGTAAAAAATGTATAATTTGGAAAATTTTTCTAAGATTTAATTTTAATGAAATTTTTAATTTATTCGAGTTTACCCTTGTTTTTAATTTAAAATTTTAATTTCAAGATGGTTAACATACTATCCCGGCCATTCATTTGTTCCAAAAATGAAAATTCATTCCTTTTCAAATTACTTCATAAATATTCATTAACGTTCAAGTTTATTTAGAAAAATTCACGTGAATACGAACGAATACTTGTGAATATTCATTAACATTCATTTTCGGACTATATGAATGACCAGGGTGGTATTAGTGTTCTAATGTACGCCACCCAATGATACTGACTCTGTTTTACTAATCGCTTTAGAAATAATTTTGGTGCATTTATTCTTAAAATTTTGATTTTAAATTTATGCATTTGTTTTTTCTAAAATAGTCCAGGGAGATATTCAAAAAAATTGTCAATTAAAAAAAAAATTCTTTGGAACCACCGTACCATTAGACCGTCAAGTTTTTTCAATTTTGAACGTTTCTCTATTCCAGTATAGTCAAAAAATAGAACTAAATGCAAGTTGAGTACTTAATAAACTGCCCCAAAACATAAACCTTAGTAACGGTGCTATCTTTTTTCGGTTTTTTGAATTTTTACCTCAGAATCTTTTTAAAAAAATTGTCTAGAGAAGCTTTTTAGCTATAATTAAAAATAAAAATGGTTAAGATAGGTTTAGTCTAATGGAAGTTTTTGGAGTGGAAATTTAATATAACAAATACGGCTTATTTATAGATTTAACAGCAAAATTCTAAAATGAAATTTTTTTCGAAATATTTTAACCGGTAAAATAACTATTGGTTATGTATAGTGAAATTCATAAAAAAGATGGGATTCGTTTGGATACTATTTTCGGCCCTTGAGTGTAACACTGAGTGATATAATTTATTACAAATTTCATTCCTTGACCTTTTTTTTAAATTATTGAGCAAAAATCTGATTGGAAAATTTTTTATTTTATTTCTGGATGTATGGTGAATTGGGAGACAAAGTCCCCTCCATTTAACTGTTGTGATGAATTTTTTTATTAAGAACATGCAATTCTTCTCTTAGAGTCTTTACCTAAGAAATGCTTAAGACTCTTAAGCAAGTAGATAAAATATTTGATTTCTCTCTTTTCGTTACGAAATTTTATCAAAACAAAAGGAACTTCGACTGACCAAATCACTTTGTTTTATCTATTTATTTCATTTATTTATTGTGGGTTCTTTTTTCATTTAAAAAAAAGACAATAAAAGTTATAGCGCTTAGAATTTAGAAAGTATTCAACTGTTTCCTTCAGCTTATATAATGTTTTAGTTTCGATGACAAAAAGCGCCTCGGATCGCTTTTTCTAGAGAAAAACCTTTGAATAGGAAATCATTTGGGGACAACACTTGCAATTGCTGTTTAAAAAATTTTAGCTAAATTTTTTTGAAACCAAAATTAAATCCATTCTTTTATAATTTTCTAATTTAACCTAAAAAAAGATAAGAAAATCGCACTAATTTCATCTAATTTAACTAAGCTCACCGGACAAAATTATATTACTATGATGATTTAAGTAAGCTTAACGGATGTGCATTGAAAGACTCGTGCATCTTTAAAAAAACAATACTTGGTTCGAATTTTTTTTCTTTCTTATAATTTTGGCTTAACGAATGTAATCTATTATAAATTGTTTCAATATTACTTAAATGATCTAGATACGTATTTGAGCACTTAAGTCTTTCTTTATGGATTATTTGAAGGGCTTTATATTGGATTCCATGTAATCTCTCAATATTACGTTCGTTTAATATGAAAACGTGCGGGACATATTCAAAAGTTGTTCTAATTAGAACTTTATAAATATTTATTAGCTGGTCGACTTTTAGACACCATCTCTTGTAGGTAAGGCATTTAATGATATTTAGTAATTTGATTGCTTTTTCTCTAATAATTTCAGTGTGATTATTAAAATTTAAATTTCGGTCAAAGTAAACACCAAGGTATTTAGGATTATGGTTAATCGGAATTTCATCATCAAAAATTTTAAGTTTGAAACTTCCATTAGCTAATTCCTTTGGTATTGGACCTCTTGAGTAGATTGTGAAAGAACATTTTTTTCCAGCAGTTGATAGTCTCCATTTTGTGAACCAAATTTCAAGTGCCTTCAAATATCTTTGCATTTGGACCTTAATTCTATTAATGTTTTTGTCTCGATTAAAAGCAAAAAGATCATCTGCAAACAAAAGACTTACAATTTTATTATTTGGAAATGCATTGCACTCTATGATATCATTGATAAATAAAGAGAATAAGATTGGGGATAAAATCGCACCTTGAGGTACTCCAGTTTCTATTTTGTCTAGGATTGATTTTAATTCTTCAACTTGTACCAAATCCAAAAGCCAATTCTTTTAGGTATCTTATTATTACTTAACTTAAATAAGAGCCCAATGTGCCAGACTTTATCAAACGCTTTTAAAATATCAAATACTATTCCACAAATCTTTTCTTCATTTTCAAAGCTTTCTAAAACTCTTTGACAAAAAAAGAAAATGTTATCTGTCGTTTGTCTATTTGGTCTGAATCCTGATTGATAAGGTGTTAAAATTTTATATTTCTCTGGAAATTTAATCAGACGACCTTTGACAACTTTTTCTTTTAATTTGATCACCGAATTAGTCACACTGATAGGTCTATATTTATTCGGAATATTTGTATCATTGGGGTCTTTCCCGATCATTGTTATTTTTGCTACTTTTCTATCATCTAAAATTAAGCTTTGAGTAAAAGAGAGGTTAACAATTTTCAGAAGAATAATTCTTGCGTTAAAAGGAAGGTTGCTTAAATGTTTGTTTGTGATATTATCTTGCCCAGGAGCCGCCTTTTTTTTTATTGTTTTTAACGCTATTTTAAAGTTCATCGAAATCAATTTCACCATCAAATTCTTCGTCATTAGGTTGTGTGACAAAAAGTTCTAAGGCTTTTTATCTTACGAAATCATCTACCATCATTTTATGGTCATTTTCGAAACGAGTTTTTTTTTGTTCCGAAAATAACATTGTTCCAAAAAGCTTAGCCTTTTGTTCATTTGTTTTATATTCTTTCTCATTTGATACAAGAAAATGAATCTTTCTATGATTTGATATTGTCTCTAGTTTAGAAAGGCTTGTTATAATGAAATCACCAAAATTTTTGAAAGATCACCAATTTTACTTTTCTATTATAAAAATTGCAATCATTTTATAAAATTTATTTTTATTTACAAAAATATAAGTATCATACAAAAATCATGTTTTCTTACAAAATTTCTGAAAAATAAATTTATTTTATTTGGGTGAAACTTTTTTGTCCCATGAGTGGGAACTTGAACCCGGACCCTTAAAAAATAAATTATTATCTTTAAAGCCAGTTATTAGCTTTCTTTTTTTTACCAGGCTAAAGTTTGCAACCTTTGACAGAATAATTTTAAGGTGTTCTAGAAATTGTGACAAAGGGACTCTCTCTTTAGAATGTGAATCATTTTGATGCCATTATTTGGTGAATCTAAAGCGTTATTAGTGCTTGGATAACCGATATTAAGTAGAAAAAATTCCACTAAGAAAAAATTCTAATAGAAAATTTATACACTCTAAAAATTATAATTACATGATTATCTACTAAAAATGATTTTTTTTTTCCAATGGAACTGGTTGATAAAGAAATACGAAAATATTTTTCTTAAATTAATTAATTGGATAATTAATACTAAATTAAATAATTATTAAGAAAAATGAAATAATACCTGTAAGAGACAATCTCACCTTCTCAACTAAAAATTCATTTTTCAAATTATTTTTAATTCTAAAAAAATAATGCATATATACAGTGATTGTAAATAGCCAGATTTTTTATTTATTATTAAAATAAAAATTAGGTCTGCAGGATATTTTGAGTATTATATTTGACTCTTTAGAGCTGATTTCCTCTCTAATTTTACTTGTGAGTAAATTATAAATTTCTTTATTTAAATCAACTATTCCATGCGATTTTAATTTGGATTTTTTGATTTTTGTTTATAACCTAAGGCTTGTTTACGAAGCTTAATTAAATCTACTAAGTATTTAGGGAGTGTTTTTCAATTAAACTTTCTTGTTGAAGTTGAAGTGGGGTTATTTCCAGCTTTTTGAATATTACTCAGGAAAGTTTCATAAATTGTATCTAAATTATTATTTTCTTCGTAAAAATTGGAATTTTGGGCAATTTTTTCAGCTAATCCATTTTCAAAAGCAGCCAAATCAATTCTTATTATTTTAATGCAATTTTGAATTTTTATTTTTTCCAATAATTTACTAAATTTTGCTATTATTAAGAAATGATCACTTATTTAATTCTCATTTTAAACTTTAAAAAAATTAAGCTTATCTGAAAAATTATTTGAAATAACCATTTAGTCAATTTTACTTTTTGAGGATTCACATTAATCACATTAAAACTTTACTTTTCGATTAAATCCGATAGTTCTGAGCCCTTAGGATTCGATTTCGAACAGCCAAGCGTGAAGAAAAAGAACGACTTGAAAGTGCAATCGCAAAAAGAATAGCTGCGATAACGGCTGAAGAAATTCAAATTGAAGCAAAAAGATTGTGGGCTGTGAATGGATTGAACAAACATCGTGTTTCAAAATTGGACCGTGAGACAGCACGTTTAAGTTTAATTAAAAAAATTAAAGAGGATGAGAAAAAACGCTCTGATTTTTTAACTCGTTATCAAAATAATCCGACCTTTTAGTTTTATTTTTCAAGTAACCCTCTTTTTTTTGTTATTTTGCTTGAATTTATATTTTTTTAAGTGATTTTCTTTTTTTTCGGAACACAAATATAAAACGGAAAATTTTTCTTATTTTTTTTTGGAGTAAAAATAAAACGGAATAATTTTCTTATTTTTTTTTGGAATAAAAATAAAACGGAATAAAATTCTTCGGAATATTATTTTTGGAATATTATTTTTTCGGCATATTTTTACTATAAATCGTTGGTTATTTAGATTTCAACATTTAATTTCTTTTTTTAATAACAAAAAGTACAAAACGAGAATTGTTTTTAACATAATCTTTCAGAAAAAAAAATCTTTTAACAATACTAACTATTTTAAAGAACAAACAAATGTGACATTTTTGATTAATTCTGAGCCAAAGGCTCAATATTTAGTTTTTTAGCTTTTTTATTAAATTTAAATTACGAAAAGAAATTTTTTGATACAAATAAGAATAAAAAACTAAATTTATTTAATTTTGGCAAATTTAAATAAATTTAAAAAAATTAAAAAAAAGCAATTCGTTTTGTTAGCTTATTTGTCGGTAATTAAAAGGAGGGCATTAAGACAATATTTATCTGCATCAAAATTAAAAAAAAATATTCTATTAAAAAGCTAATAAAAAAAAATTCTAAATTTAATTTTTATGTTTAAAAATTTAATAACAACTAAACATATCAAAAATTGAAATGTCAAAAAGTAATCGCTAAACTAATTTTGTCAATATCCAACATAAAATTAGGAAAAAGCAAGGTAAACTCACCATCCAAATTAGTCATAACATAATCAATCATATTATGGAAATTGAAAATCAAGAAGCCATTAGTAGCTTTGAGATATACAAATAAACAGTTTTGAGAACTTATTTTAGCATTTAGTAAATTCGACATCGAATTCCAAGAAATCAAGTGTAAAATTCAATTTAATTGAGCAAAATGAAAGGAAACTCAAAAACGTTTAGTGAAAAGCTCTTCTTGTTAATTAAATCCTAATGATAACGATTAATCACAAGAAAATACGAGATCTTTTTAATTTAATTTCCAATTTTCATTTTTTTAATTCAATCCAAAAAATCTCTATTTTGTCTACATATCTCTATCGCTCAAAAATTAATTGCCTTTGTTCTTGTGATAAACCTGTATTTAAAGAAGCTGCAAGAATCTATACATATAATTCAGAGAGGTGTTAGAAAAAAACGCTTTTTCGTCCTTTGATTTTTGAAAAACGCTTTTTCTTTTTTGATCTATTTTTAAAAAATCTAACACCTCCTAAAATTCCTTAATTGATTGTTTTCTGTTTTTAAAATTAATTGTTGAATAAAAATAATCGACAATAGATAAATAAATAAAAATTGTCGTTTAGATATGTTATATTATTTTTTTATTGCTAAATGAAAACATGAACTACAAACCACAAAAATGTAGTATTTTACTCAATACTCATATTATTTCAATTACATATTCGCACTATTGTTTCAGATCTATTTAATCTTTTGTGTCATCGTCGGTTCTTATGATTCTTCGTCGTATTAATCTATTTACTTTTAAATAATTAAATTTAAACATTTAAATTCTAAGTCAGTTAAAAAATTAAACTGTCATTCAAAGAAATGGTACTGTTCGAAATCAACTCCTAAGGGCTCAGAACTATCGGATTTAATCGAAAAGTATAGTTTTAATGTGATTAATAACAAAATACCTACCCTCCTAAATAATAACGAATCCTCAAAAA